>JANAVB010030579.1:0-11177 GCA_029216955.1 Iris pallida
CATGGAATTTCAGAACCAGAAAGCCCATGCGCCGGACTATATGCGCCAGAACTCGGACAAAGTACTTCACAGCAAAAACAACAAGTATAGACATTGAAAGAGGACTTTTTATTTAACATATAAAAGTCTATTACATGTCTAAGAAAAGATTGTATAAAGGAGAATTTCTACAAAGAAAAGATCCTAAGTCTACAGCCAGCAATCACCATGCGCCCTCAAGAAGGCACAGCAATCACCATGCGCCCTCAGTCAGGCGCATCCCACCATGCGCCCTCAGCAAGGCGCATCCTTTTCAGCAGCTCAGTTATGTGCATCCCAGTTATGTGCATCCCTTCAGCAGCCCAGTTATGTGCCGCTCTTCCAGCCAGGCTCACCGCCGTCAAAATGCTTCGGCTAATGAAGCATTTATTGAGCAGAACGAGGGTGGCAATCAACCCTCTAGCCGAGGAAGGGAAGAGCACCGTAAGCCAACCTGTGGCCAGGGGAGGCTTCGAAAGAGCCTCCAAAGACCAAAGAAGACCGCAATCGAAATGCGGCTAAGGGAGCAGCTTTCAACACAACCAGAGTGGGCAACACCCACTTTGAAGGAAGAAAGAGCCCCCAAAGCCGCAGCACCGCCATTCCGATCTGCGGCTCTTCCTGCACAACGAAGACGAGGCTCGAGCATCCCTATCTTTGGATGCAACATGCACCTTCCGCCTGCCTCGGAAGCCCTCGACTCCGACTTTTGGATGTAACAGTCACCTTCAAGTGCATCAACGAAGACATTGTGTCGCATTTTCACCCTCAGAAGCATCTCGTCAACAGAATGCATCCGAGTAAACAAGTTCATGTTAGAAGAACGTGAGAGAACGAGAAACAAACCCTCTCCATGCCACTATTTATAGGCCGGACAAATCAAACCCACGCGCCAAGTGGATGGCTCTCCGAATTTGTGCAATGAATTTGCATTTAATGGATGAACCGGACGCTTCGAATTCAGCCAAATCAAAACGGCTATTTAAAGCACTCGAAGAACGTAACAGTCGCTGCATTAAAGAACGCATCACGAAGTGGATGCGCCGGCCAGCCCGCGCATCACACAGACGCGCCCTCCAACATCAAGCGCATCAGCACAGACGCGCCCTTCAGTACCAAGCGCATCATAGAGGATGCGCCCCCATGCGTCCCCATACGCCTAGTGGAACGCCAATCGACGTGCCCACTCAGCTGTCCATCGAATATCAGAAACATTAAATGCTGAACTGACAGAGTTGGCAGCACGCCTCCTGAAGTCTGAACAGTTGACAGCTTTTTCAGAAGACGAAGCGTTGCCAACATCAGCATCATCATTACTTTACTCCGACGGCTACTGCCACGTGGCCACCCAACCACACACATGCGCCTCCGCAGCCATGCGCTCAAATCTGCATGCACCTCAAAAGCCATGTGCCTCAGACTTTTCACTGATCCCTAAAGACAGAAGGAAAGTCTCCATTCGAAGCTCTGCATGCGCCACAAAAGCCATGCGCCCAGAATAGTTCGTGATTCCTAAAGGTTACGAGCCAAAGTCTCCTCATGCGCCCAGTCCTAGGTGCATCCTACCAAATCATTGCCCCCATCAAATCTGAGATCTCCGAGCCATGAGTCGACGACACGTATCCTTTGACTCAACTCACCCAAGATTTCAGCAACAGAAAGATCTTCTCCTCTGCTACATATCGGCTCACAAAAGCAGTATGAAGAATTCAACCCCTCGATCAGGGCGCATCGTCCATGCGCCTCCATCAGCAATCACCACGTGGCGTCCCCGCATACAGGCGCATCCTACGTGCGTGCATAAGCAGCCGGCCTGCAAAGCTATAAATAGAAGGATCATTTCCTTCACACACACACAGAACGATCCTACGTACAAAAAATGAAGGAACACACCACCAGAGAGGCAGATACAGACACTCAACGTCTTCCTCCTCTCAGCAAGCTCCAGCACCCAGAGCAGCCCAAACCTTCAGAGAACTGATAACTGTCGTCAGATCGTCAACGGAGTCAACGCATTACCACTCACTCCATCGGCACAAGGGACCCAGATAAACAAAAGTGTACTCCTAGGACTACATCTAAGTCCTATATTGTAACACTGTTCTGTTTGTATTGAAATTTGCAATAAAAGAATTTTAATAGCAAACAAGCTGGCGACTCTGCTGGGGACCTCTTTTTCCTCCACGGAGAAAGCTGTGTCGTAATCCGACGACATGAAGGTGGGCTCCTCCCACAAGACGCTGGTCGTACGCCTCAATCAACAGGCGTATGAGGAGTTCATCTCTGAAGGCAGTGCGAGTCATTCGAAGCGGCTGCCGAAGCCGAAGAAGACCCGCCGAGTCTGGGTGCGCAAGGTCGACGTCGCTGGCACCACCACCGAAGGGGATGCATCAATCCAGCCTTCCCTTCCTGCTGACGTCCTCAGCAACCAACATGCGTCCACCGGTGCAGCACATCTCTCGGGGAAACATGCGGCTGACCACATTCCCCAGCCATCTCCCTCTCAGGCGAGGAAGATGCGTCGACGGAGCAGGGGTACAGCCAATGCCCCGCGCATCACCTTTGATGTGCCACAGAAAGTCTCTGTCTTTGACAGACTCACTCGCTGTAATGGCGAGAAGAATTTGGATTCTGAGTACTATGCGCCCCAGCGGGCTGGTATGAAAAAATCCAAGGCGGCACGGGCCATGCGCCCCAAACGTGCTATGCCAGCAGCAAGCCAGAAGCATGCGCTCACAATCATGCGCGCTGCTGATGGTAAGCTGTACAAGGTCGACTCAGGTGCTTCTGCGCCAGAAATGAGCCGACCTTTAAAGTCCTCGTCTCACTTGGGCGCATCTATTGCGTGCACAACCAAGTCGAGTGAGGCAAATTCAGTGGTTTTGAACTCCCGTGCCTCCTCTGGTTGTGCATTTGAGGTTCGTTCAAGTCACTTCAAATGTTGTGGTTCCCCCACTACTGATCGGGATACCTGTTTGGTGTTAGATCAGGGGGCGCAGCACTCACTTGACCACCCCGGCGCTTGGCCTTGCCATGCGCCTGAAGGGGGTATGAAGGTGGCACTCTCCTCCAACGATCTGCGTAACGTGATCACTCATAAGTGCCGATCTGGAGAGATGACTGACAAGCACGATACGCCTCTCACGGGGCATACTTGTGCTGTGGTTACCATCAACTGCTGTTGCAAGACGGCAGTTCCACCAAGACAGTCAGTGTTCCAGCGGCTGCAATTATCGACACCCCTCCGACGTTGTCTCGGGACGAAGGTGTCAACAAAAGAGGAGGCAAGGATTGCTTCATGCAACGTGATCTCCAACTCCTCGTCGGTCCGAAAGGCGACTGGCAACTCTTTCTCGTCCAAAAGCCAACCGAAGAAGACCAAGACAGCTGTCTCATCCTCCGGAGTATTCGAAGGCACTCGGGGGAGGAAGAAGATCTTGGAGGAAGCTGGGGGTAGTCAGACCCTGGTCGAGCCTCCTTCCGAAGACGAGGGTGTCCAAAGCACATCTGGGGCGGATCCTCGAGGCGAAGTCAGCCTCCCAGAAGCCCTTGAAGACGAAGATATCCCCAGAACATAGCTGGGGGTGGTCTGGCATCTGCGGACCTGAGTTCCGAAGACGAAGAGGCCCTTCAAGATGAAGCTGAGGGTAATCAGGCCCTTGCAGATGCGCCCGTGGTGAATGTTCTCCCGAACAAAGCCGGGGGTAGCCAAGACGAGGCTCCAGGAGAGGCAACTCCCCTACAAGAGAGTGAGGCCGAGAGTGAAGCCTCGACCCATCCATCCACTCCCGGCCGCGTCATGATAGTAAACGTGACTGGGGCTAATATCGAGTCTGATGCGCCGCCAACAGACCTCGTTCAGCACATAGATACCCTGGAGGGAGGACTCAAAACCCTCTCTGCCTCCATGCAAACACTGACTCAAGCAGTGTTTGAGATACGGTCAGCTTTGGCCAGGACACCTTCTACCGGACCCGACCCAGGGGCCAACGGAGAATCGAGTGTACCCCTTCAACGGGTATCCTCGGACACAGATCGCCGAGAAGCACCTCGGACGTCGGAGCTCTCAAATGCTCAACATCAGGTGGTACCACCTTCCCCAACTCCCAGCTCCACGGAGGACGTGGTCGAGATGATCAGGGACTTGCGCAAGCGCTTTGAGTCCAAGACGAGACAAGAGGAGTGCCAAAAGATGGGCATCCCCCAGCCTTATCCCCTCGAGTGGAACAAGGTGGTTTATCCTCCAAAGTATAAACCACAAACACTGACGCCGTACGACGGGAAGGACTCTCCGTGTCGCTACCTGACGTACTTCCAGTCTCAGACGGGACATCTTCCGAAGGAGGATGCACTACTTATTAGCATATTTGTCGGGGCACTGAAGGGAGTGGCGTACGACTGGTACTGCAGCCTCCCTGACAATTCCATTTCTTCCTTCGACGACCTCACTCGCCTTTTTCTCGACCGTTTCTACGACGGCGGGAAGGACATGACGATGGCGTCCCTCATAGAGATACGCCAGAAGGAGAAAGAAACAGTTCGAGTGTTCATCGAACGCTTTCGACATGCCTGCTTCAGACTGCCCCCGGGTATGCCAGAACATGCACTCCTCTCCTCCTGCAGCATGAACATGTTGCCTGTAGTCAAACTCTGGCTCAACTCCACTCCTCCTCCCGACTGGAGTTCCCTGATCATTGAAGCAGAAGCCGCAGAGAAGAAGGCGGCCAATGCTCGTCTTCTGGGAGTCAGCTTCCCTGCCTTTGAGGACAAGGGGAAACGGCCTGCAGCCAACAATCCCGGACGAGAGACAAAGGTGAAACAGGCATTGACTGTCAATACCACAAAAGGTGCGCCAGTACCTACTCAGAAGCCTCCACTCGCACCAAGGCCAAAGGAGGTTTATTCGTTCAACGACGAAGACACCCTGCAACTCTTTGAGATACTGAAGCAGGGTGACAAAATCAAGCTTCCGGACCCGAAGCGTCCCGACGAGGTTAGGAAAGTGGACAACCCGAGGTACTGTCACTACCATCAGTTTGTCGGACACCCAACCAAGGACTGCTATGTCCTCAAGAATTATATCCAGCGCATGATCAATGCCGATGTAATCTCCATCGACTAGGAGAAGAAGATGGTGTCGGCCAACGTGGTGTCACTCCAGTTCGGCACCCTGCCACCAACTACAATGCAGGATGGCGTCGTCCCCATCCCTAAGGCGACAATGGAGGTGGTTAACTTGCAACCTACCCATGACAACATGAGTGGACTCATCCCACTCACCACATCTCGGGGAGAGATCCTATGGGTTCACCCCGATCTCGTCTCCGAAGTGACTCAACCGGAGGTACGCCCTACTCACCACATCTCGGGGAGAGATCAAGTCTTGCCGTACGGTTTCTTCTTCAACGGAAGAGGCACTTCCTGTGCAGACGCGTTCACAACAGAGCGTCCAACCCGACAAAGCTGCCGCCGAGGTGGTGCCTCCTTGCACCGTCCCTGCTGTCCAGGAGGAGGGTCCATCTAAGCCCTCAGCAGCCAATAAGCAGAAGCATGTGGAGGCTCGTTTTGACAGACCTCTACGAAAGGAGAATGCTTCGGGGCTAACCAAGCCCTACAACTTCGACATACAGGCACAACTGGCCAGTACTCCTGCCCGCCTATCTCTGTTCGAGCTCCTTCGTCTGTCCAAAGACTCCCGAGAAGCTCTCTGTGAAGCTCTGAAGGATGCTGAATCCTTTTTTAGTCAGGTCAAGCAGCCTGAAGATCTCCCAACTACATGTGCGCACTGTCATTGTGCGGATGAAGTTATCCCGAACATAACTTTCACCCAACAAGACATGCTGCTCAAGCACAACCGACATAACCGGCCGTTGTATTATACCGGGTATATCGGTTCAGTCAAGGTGAAGCGGATTCAGATCGATACAGGATCTTCCCTCAGCATCATCTCGAAGACGCTGCTCTCAACACTGGGGATCCCAATGTACCGACTGGCGCCCTCCAACACAACAAGCAGTGGCTTCAACGCCAGCAAAAGCGAACCACTGGACAAGATACGACTAAAGTGCCACATCGGTAACCTCAGAACCGAAGTCACTTGTTATATCGTGGACGTCGAAGTCAACTACAACCTTCTGTTGGGTCACCCATGGCTGCATGAATACATGGTGGTGCCATCCACGCTCCACCAATGTATGAAGTACGTGTCCACCAACAACGTCATCCGTACGGAGTTCACGGACATCGATCCTTTCAAAGGGATTGAAGCCTACTTCACCGATGCCGACTTATACAAGTCACCTGACGAGGAGGAAGCCAATGATGCTGACGACGAAGCAGAAACGGCATCAGAGCCGGACATGGAGCCTGAGGTCACTCCCGACGCTCCTTTGAAGATCCGACTCAAAGGCAAACCGCCCCAGAAGTTGCCTCCCATGAGCATTAAGCTACCCGAGAAAGCACCAGCTGCTCCTGAAGCTCCCCTGAAGATACGGCTCAAGGGAAAGCCGCCTCAAACATCGGCTCCCCTCGTGGCAAAACTACAGGGGAAGGCGCCAATCACCGGAGGCACAGCAGAGGCACCTCTGAAGGTGCATCTTAAAGGCAGGCCGCCGCCATCCCAACCGCCAGAGAAGGCCCACGTAGTCCTCTCGGACTCCAAGACCAACACTATGGTGGACTCTCCCGATCCTACTCCAGTGCTTACAGATGAAGAGCTGGGGGACTATATCTCGGCTGATGTAGATGCCCCCTCTCTTGACAATGTAATCCCGCGGGATAAAATCTCGTATTTCATCAATAATAGAGTGTCTTTTAATTATTCTTGTCTTCCACATTGGAATGCCATGTATACATTAGATAACGCTCTACGGTCATTGCAAACACAAATGACGACTGTCCATCATGTAAATCGATTAGTCCCATCTCAAGGAGTCTGTTACATAGTTCCGCCACGTAGTCGAGACGAAGAATCCATCATCTTCGGCAAAATTGAGCGTCATCAAGACCTCCCGCTACTCGAGCCAGAACTAGATGTCGGCAGAATACAACTCTATCGGTACACAGACGTCGCAAAGTACCTCATCCAGAAGATGGGTTACGACCTAAAAAGCAACAAAGGCCTGAACTACGGCAAAGGTCGATGTCTCCCTCTCCGGCTTCCGACTCCTAAAGAAAGCCGCAAGACTACTACAATAGAACTCGACGGGGGGTAGCCTATGTCACGCCACCGTCAACTCCAGAGAGTTCAGACGCAGAAGAGGTAGAACATTTTCACTCGTCTGAAGAATCAACATGGGATTCCGATACCATTATCGGCTCAGTCTTCAAGAGAGTGCTGTCAGCCAACATGACGTCTGCACAATCTCAAGAAGAAACAGGCGAAGACCAAGCGCCGCAATTCTTCGAAGAAGAACCTTGGGCTCAGCGTCTGGAAGAACAATGGGAGTCTCGTTTTGAATTACGTGAACCTCCTACCAAAGACGAAGTCGAGCAGATCGACCTTGGGGATGGATCTTCTTCCAAACCCATCTTCGTCAGCAAAAGCCTAAAAGGAGAAGACCAAGAATCTTTAATCCAGCTGGCTAAAGAATATATCGACGTCTTCGCATGGAGCTACGAAGATATGCCGGGACTTGATCCCCAGATCGCGATACATAGGCTGAACATCTTACCTGATGCCAAGCCTATCAAACAACAACAGCGACGCTTTCGTCCGGACATCATGAACGCCATCGATCAGGAGGTGGACAAGCTCTTGACCAGCGGCTTCATCCGTGAAGAACAACACCCAGATTGGGTAGCCAACGTCGTCCCCGTCACCAAGAAGAATGGGAAGATACGAGTTTGTATCGACTTCAGGGATCTCAACTCTGCTTGCCCGAAGGACGAATTTCCGCTTCCAATCACCGACGTGATGATCGACAACACATGCGGCTTCGAGCGCATGTCTTTTATGGACGGATATTCGGGCTACAACCAGATCAAGATGTTCCCCGATGACGCAAAACACACGTCATTTAGGACTCCAAAGGGCGTTTTCTGTTACACAGTGATGCCCTTCGGCTTGAAGAACGCCGGTGCGACATACCAACGAGCTATGAGCACCATTTTCTGTCAGCACCTTCGTAAGACAGTCGAATGCTATATTGACGACATCGCAGTCAAGAGCCGTCTCAAAGGGGATCACCTACACGACCTCAAGACGGTCTTCGATCTCATGCGAGCACATCAACTCAAGATGAACCCCACTAAATCCTTCCTGGGGGTTTATAGCGGAAAGTTCTTGGGCTTCATTATCACGGCGAAAGGCATTCATATCGATCCCGAGAAGACCAAAGCCATCCTCGACATGGACCCTCCGAAGAACTTTCGAGAACTTCGAGGCCTACAGGGGCGTCTGGCATACATCCGGAGGTTCATAGCAAACCTTTCCGGCAAATGTCAACCCTTTACTCAGCTCATGAAAAAAAGAGTCTCTTACGTTTGGACAGAGGAATGCCAAAAGGCTTTCGACGACATCAAGGCTTATCTGACGAGCCCGCCAGTCCTGGTGGCACCAGTCGTCGGCAAGCCATTCCTCCTCTACGTCCGTGCCATGGATCATTCCCTTGGCGCTCTGCTAGCTCAGAACAGCAATACAGGCTATGAGCAAGCAATTTACTACCTCAGTCGAACACTTATCGGGGTCGAACACCGATACAACCCCGTTGAAAAGGAGTGCTTGGCTTTAGTATTTGCCATCCAGAAGACTCGTCATTATGTCTCGGGCCAGACAATTCATGTCATTTCCCGAGTCAATCCGCTCAGAGTCCTCATGACGAAGCCAGGATCATTGAACTCCCGGCTAGCTACATGGGCGATCTTGCTAACACCGTACAACATGGTGTTTGTTCCGTAAAAAGCTGTTAAGGGTCAAGCTCTAGCCGACTTTTTAGCTGCACACCCCATCCCAGAGTCCTCAAAACTCTATGAAGACATCCCGGATGAGGTCCAAGAATCAAACGTCACCGAAGAAGGCTCCGTCTGGCGGATGTTTTTCGATGGTGCTTCAAGAACAGGCCCTAAAGGCCAAATTGTCGCAGGAGTGGGGGTGGTATTAGTCTCCCCCGATCAACTGGTCATCCAGCATACTTACTCCCTTTCGAAGTCGTGCTCCAACAATGTTGCCGAATACAACGCACTTATTATGGGACTCCAGCTGGCGCAACAGCTGGAGGTAAATCACCTGGAAGCCTACGGCGACTTAAAACTCGTCGTAAACCAGATCAGAGGGCAATACGAAGTTAGCCATGAAGATCTGATCCCTTACCATGAAGTTGCATTTAACATCATTTTAACCTTCACTGGGTTCTTCATCGAACATGTACCCTGTCTACAAAACTTGGAGGACGATGCTCTAGCTGGCCTCACGACCTCATTGGCAGCGCCCCTCGGGACTCAACACTATGTTACGGTAGTCGGAAGAGACTTGGTCTGTCCTAAAAATAACCTATGCTCACATATAGCCCGCGCCATGCCGACAAATACTGGTGTTAATGTCCGAGACTGAAGGTTCCCGTTCATCGACTTCGCTGTCTATGGAATCCTCCCAGAAGACCCGAAAGAAGCCGTCTCAGTCAGGAAACGCTTTCTTCGATTCTACTACGATACGGCCACTAAAATGTTGTACCGACGCTCCTACGATGGACTTCTCCTTCGATATTTGTCTAACGAAGAAGCAGCCGAAGCCCTTCGAGAAGCCCATGATGGAACCTGCGGGGCCCATCAACCTGGCCCTAAGTTGCAGGACCGACTGCGACGCATAGGCTACTACTGGCCAACCATGGCCGCTGACGCTGTTGAATATGCTAAGAAGTGCCATGCGTGCCAGCTTCACACAGACTTCATACATACACCGTCAGAACCACTACATCCTACAGTCGCCTCCTGGCCCTTTGAAGCTTGGGGCATGGACATTGTGGGGCCGATCACCCCTTCTTCATCGAGAGGACACCGCTTCATCCTAGCAATCACCGACTACTTCTCCAAATGGGCAGAAGCAGTTCCGCTAGCAGAAGTGAAAAGCTCCAGAGTGATCAGCTTCATCAAGCACCACGTCATCTACCGTTTCGGGGTGCCCCGGAGGATCATTCACGATAATGGTCCTCAGTTCATCAGCCATATTTTTAGCAGATTCTGTGATAAGAATCGCATTCAAAACGTGGCATCAACCGCCTACAATCCGGCTGCAAACGGATTAGCAGAGGCATTTAACAAGACTATCGTCAGGCTACTCAAGAAAGTCGTGTCATCTAACAAACGCGACTGGGACGAGAAGCTCGACGAATGCCTTTGGGCCTACCGCACAACGGTACGGACCCCAACAGGCAACACACTATTCTCCCTGGTCTACGGGAGCGAAGCGGTACTGGCTCTCAAGATTCAGATACCTTCACTTCGCGTAGCAATCACAAACCAACTCACAGAAAAAGACAATCAACGTCGTCGTCTGTGGGAACTGGAGGCACTTGATGAAAAGCGTCTCCTAGCTCAACAACGCATCAAACTCTACCAAACCCGTATATCACAGGCTTTCAACAAGAAGGTCAAGCAGAGGACTTTCCAAGTTAGCGACCTGGTTCTGGCAGTCAGGAGGCCGATGGTGTTAACTCACAAGACACCAGAAAAGTTCGAGCCCAAGTGGGAAGGACCTTTCATTATAGAGATGGTATACTCAAACCGTGCTTACCGCCTCGCCAAACCTAATGGGGACTTGTTCATGATGCCCATCAATGGCAAGTTCCTAAAGAAGTACTACTCTTGACATCTTTCAGACATGTACTTCCACAAGGGGATCTGTGGATCCAATCATCAGGACTCACAGATAATTCCCTTCCAACGAAATCATACGCTTCCAGAACCCAGTTGTTCCGTAGCATCCTCCAGTAGAAGGACAACCACGTCCACATCATCTCTGAGTTGTTCCCCTACACCCTACAAAGCAGAATCTTACATTCCATAAGACTATGCTATCCACCATGTTTACCACGTCTACATTACCTCTGAGTAAACATCTCGTACAGACAACCCCTGCGTTGCCGTACATTGATCGTAGAACTTCCACGTCCACATCACCTCTGAGTAGTTCCGCGTATCCCCCAGGATCATTCCTACCACGT
>JANAVB010030580.1:0-20000 GCA_029216955.1 Iris pallida
CGGTCCTGTCCTGAGATTCAGAGGGCCTTGGACCTTGCTCAGAAAACTGAACTATTTTATGTATAAAAAAATCAATGGTAGATCCTGAGATTCAGAGGGCCTGGACCTTGCTCAGAAAACTGAACTATTTTATGTATAAAAAATCGATGGTATATATTACTGACGCTAAATTTAATTTTAATTCTAAAAAAGACCAACGTGTACAAGTAAAAATTAATAAGAAATATCGTAACTTCCATGTACTGGGAAGAATTGTATTGAGCGAACGATTATAATATCAAAATATTTGAAAAATACTTCTCAAATCTAAAAATCTACATAATCCATTTGCAGAAGAAGGTTATTTGCAAAGAGAAGACGAAACATGTTAATCAAATTATTCAATATACATACTAGCAAGAATTTTTTTTGATTCGAATGCATTTTTAGTTTGAATAATCTTTTATTTTACAAAAAACTCGTATTTTACTTGTTATGATTATGTTCAAAAGACATCAAGTTATTATTTTTCAATTTCGAACCTTATAATTATTTTCCGCAAAGGCTACAGGTTTCTGGCATGTAAAAGCTTTTTTAACAAAATAAATTCAAATCAGACCCGGCTCCAGGGGAGGCAGGCTAGGCCTGCGCCTAGGACATCCTCCCCTATAGGGGCCTCCAAAATGTGCTGTCCCACACTGCCATATGGATATGGTCAAGGGAAAGAAAGAAAGAAAAAAAACCCACTAAGGTCTCATGCGGGCGGGCCTAGAAGTCCATGGCTGTTGCCAACTGTTAGTGAATTAAAACCTAGCCACCTAGGAAGAGGAAACATGCAGATCATTATGCCTCCATCTCCCCGCTCTTTCCTCCCTGAAAATTTCTGAACGTAAAAGGGAAAAAAAAGGGAAACAGTCTTCTCCCTCGAGCAGGTATTTTCTCTTCCTTAATTTCTATGTTCTAACGTCTCTTTTTTTTTCTCCTCTAAATTTTAGTATTTGATAGCTAATATCATCTCTCTCTTTCTCTAATTCATGAAATATTTTTCAATTTGTTTAAAGTCCAATTTGTTTAGACTTAAGAATTCATATATTTTTCAATTAGGGCTTTGCCGGATCTAGTTCATGAAATATTTTCCAAATGTCCAATTTGTTTGTTTGGTTAAGAGTCCAATTTGTCCTTTGGACACCCATATTTTCTTTGTTTTGTTCTCTAAATTTCTGATTCATGAAATTTTGTTGACTGATTCATGAAATTTTTCTTTTGAACATTGACACTGTTTATAAAACCTAATTTATTGAATCTTGATGAAAAATTGTGTATTCAAGAACTAATTATATTGTAATTTAGATTTATTGGATTTGTTGAATTAATAAAAACAATTATATAGAAGGATGATGGCCTAATTTATGGGACTTGTCTAGGGCCTCCAAAATGCTGGAGCCGGCCCTGATTCAAATAATACTCATCGAAAAAAATTAAAACCAGATTTATCCCCAAAAACTTGTGCTTTACTTGCTAATTAAAATTTTGTTCAACAATATATCAAATTATTTTTTGAAACATGTATTCTTTTCTAGTAGAAGCTAGAGGTTTTTGATAAGCTTCCAATAAAAGAAATTGTACGATAAATATTATGTTGTCCTACATTATATAATAAACGAAAATTGTACGATAAACATTAAACTTTTAATTTATTGCGTTAAAAAACTAAGTTTTTCAAAATTACAATAGAGCATCGTCGTATCCCAAAATAGGACGTCAAATTTTTACGCTCCAGTTTTGAGCGTTAGAAATAAAGTGCTAGGTCTTAAATGAACTAAATGGTTATTAGAATGAAGTAATTAGTTAATTACGTTAGGGAGGATAGTAATCGGTGATTAGGGAAAGGAAGTAGGCGCCCATCATTTGGGCGTTATTTTTTATTTGCCGCCCTATTTTTGGACATTTTTTATTTCTTTATTTTTTTCCTGCACCGTACACAACGGCTACACAATATATATATTTTTACACGTATCTATTTTACAATGGCAACTCCAACGGCTAATTTTTACGTATTGTGTATATATATTTTCCACACTACTTAAATTCTTTCATTTATTCCAAAGTACAGAGAACTCCATTCATCCAAACTTCTCTCCAGAAATTCCAGAAGAGAAGTTACTCATCGACTATAGTTTCTTCCACCTTTCAGTGAAGCTTTCAAAAAGAATCCTCTCCACCTCCTGGTGAAGCTTTCAAGAAGAATGCTTGGAAAGAAGCTAAGTTCTAATTTTTAAATTTATTCATGGATCAAGTATTAACGTTGATTTGCTACCATGGAGGTACATAAGTAGACTATCTTATGAAGGAGGTACAACTAATCTAATTTTTACCTATCAGAATATCAAAAGTTAAAAGCTATAATCCAAAACCTTCACTTAAATCGGTCAAAGAGCCTCAAAAGAAGTAGCTTGCTGTATGTGAAATAAAGAAGAGGAAATCGGCTGCACACGGACACGAGGAAAGAGCCACGTGGCAGATGCACATGCGACATCAAAGGAGGCAGCACAGTGCAGGCGGAAAGGCGCCAAATATTTATAATGAAAAAAAGAAAAACGCCCATTTTTGGGCGCCAAAAAAAAGTTATGCCCTTTTATGGGACGCCAAACTTTCATTCTATTTTTTTATCCATGGTAAACCGTGGTTAAGACATTGGTTAAGCATTTTCCATTGTTAAGAAATTGGTTAATTATTTGGTAGGATCTTCCTTGCTTTAACGCCTTATTTTAGGTTTTGCCCTATTTTAAGGCACGACGATGTCTTCTTTACTAATATCCTAAACTTTGTATACTTTTATGCTTCTGATGAAATTTTTCGTATAATAAATTATGTTACGTTCGGATTGGAACTCATTGGATCCATTGAAAATATAAGTAATCGGTGCGCCGCTGCCCCTCGCGACCAGTTGGGTATGCCCCTGCTTAAAATATATGTAGCATGCGTAGTGTGTGTGTGTGTCTATTCTATAATATATATATATATATATATATATATATATATATATATATAATATATATATATATATATATTCCAAACATCATTTTATTGAATAATAAAGGTGGCTCTTAACGAGCAGTACAGGTGCCAGGGTCCAACACACACAAAAAGCCCTGTAGTACAAAGTGGAAAATACAAAAGGGTAAATTTGAAATTTCGAAAATTTCGAAATTTGAAATTGGGAGGGTCCTGACAATTCACGAAATGAGGTGGTGGGCGCTCGGCCCTAGGCGGGGTACACTGCCAGAGAGGTGATGAAATTTTTTTTTTTTTTCGGTTTCAAAATTGAAAGAGAATCAAAATTGAAATCCGCTCCAAGCGGCGTCCCGAGAACGCAGAGGGGAGTGGGAGGGCACGTGGCCCTAGGGGCGTGGGTGAGCGCGGGGCCCAAGGGGGGCGCGGGTCCCGAGGAGCAGGCGAAGCCCGGAGCGCAGCGCGCGCGCGAGGTAGAGGGCGGCGCGAGGGGCTTCGGGCCTCCCCCCCGGAGGGGGCGGGGCAGAGAGCGCCGAGGGGGCGAGGCGACGAGGGATGCGGGGACAGAGAGCGTCCGGCGGGGGCCAACAGCTCGGAGGAGGAGGGGGCCAACAGCTCGACCTCCGGGGGAGGGAGCGAGCGGGGAGCGGGCGGGGGATGGCCTCCTGGAGGGAGGGAGGGGGGAGAGAGGGAGGGGCTGGGGAACGCCGAGAGCAGCTCCGGCGGGGGAGGGGGGGGGAAGAGGGAAGCCTCAGGTGTCGGAGGGGGGGCCAGCCGACACGGGGCACGCGCACACCTGGGGGGAGACAGGGGTGCTCGGCCGGCGGGGGCCGCTCATCGGCAAGGAGGGGCTCGAGAATGAGCCGGAGCGAACGCCGTAGCCCGAGGGAGGCTGGGACGGCCAGGGCGACGGGGACGGCGTCGCACGGCCAACCGGCAGCGAGAATTGAGGGGGGGAGCGCTCCGCAGGGCGCCGCGGTGCCACGAGTGTCCAAGGCAGCTCAGCCTCGAGAGCGCTTGAGGCTGCTGACGAGGAGGCGAAAGGGCGCCGGGGAGAGCCAGGGTAGGGGAGCCGAAGGCGGGGAGGAGGGGGAGCCAGCGGCGAAGGCACCGCGATGCCAGCGACGAAGGCAGGGGGTCACCTAGGCCCCGGGGCCGGAGCGACCAGGGGGGAGGGATGGGCCGCTGCAGGAGGGAGCGGCAGGGGGCGCGACGGGGAGGCGAAGACCGTCGACAGGGGAGGGGGAGGCCTGGCCGGAGGGACGATGGGGAGGGCCGTCGGGGGAAGAGGCTGCGGCCTGGCGGAGCCAGCACCGCCGACTGGGGTCAAAGGAGGGAGAAAGACGGGGGGCCTCCAAGGGGGAGGCGGAGGAGCGGACTCCCGACTCGGAACCCGAGGACGCCGGTGCCGCCGAGGGCGACGTCGACGCCGATGGGGGGGAGGTGGGAAGAAGTGGGGGAGAAAGGCCGATGGGGCACTCCGGCAAGGAGGACTCCCCACAAAAGTAGGGGAGCGGTCCTCCGCTGGCGCGGCCAACCGGCGAGTGGGGGGGGGGGGGGGGGGGGGGACCGCCCACGGGGAAGACGGCGGCGACGCGGCTGGGCCCAGGAAGCCGACCGGCCCTGGGATCCCGACCACCAGGAAAAGGGGAGGGGGTTGGCGAGCAAGGGGGCTCCAGCCATCTATTTATATATATATATATATATATATATAATATATATATATATATATATATATATATTCTAATAACAATAAAAGATTTCATAAAAAATATTTACGTAGGAATACAAACAAAAGATTACGAAGAAGTACATACTCACCTTTATTCCCTGCTTCTTTAATGGCGGAGACGACGTTCATCTGTTGAGCAAGTTCTTCTGGACGTTCGTGGCCCGTCATCGAGAAGACTATGTCCACCTGCTTAACGGCTTTCACCAAACTCTCGTGGTCATTCAAATCTCCCTTGATCATAAAACAAATCCAAAATTTAATTAATCTTGACACCTTATATTTAAAGTACATTCACACACACACTACATATAGGGAGTTCCGTCCGTGGAGTCCTGCGAAAGTCCATCGCCCTCGATCGTTGGATTGAGCGGACGCGCGGGACCCCATGCGGTCCGTTCAATCCAACGGTGCAGAAGGGGGAGGGGCTTCCGCGGGACATACCGCCATCGGGAGCCCCGCCGAAGTCCCGTCTCCCTGCACCATCGGATTCAGGGGATCCGCTCGATCCAACGTTCGAGGGGCGGACGAGACTTCCGCAGGGCTCCCCGATCTGGACATGGGCGCAGGGACATTAGTCCTGCACTGGGCCGTAGCCTAGTGCAACACCCAAAGAAAAAGGCAATTTTTTTGAAATGATAGGTAGCTCAATACTCCAACTACACCATGTAGCCCAGTGCTCTCTGAACCGTGTACAGAGTCCCGATTCCAGTATGGGTTAATCTTTATAGTTATATGCTTGAAGCCTATTACAAATGGATCTGATAGATTTATAGGTATTATCTTCTACAAGCTGATCTTATATATCTTTCCAGCTTGCTTGGTTGTTCAAGGAAGCTGCTTAGTTGCCACCTGAGGAAGCAGATGTTCATACCTTACTTGGTGCCTAACAACTTGGAGTGCAAGAGTTCTTTGTCCTCATGGTTTTGGCTTTCCTTCATATTCTTGCTTCCTAGTATTTTATTTTTGAAATGCATAGAATTTCTTTGGAGCAGATGGAAGCAATTATATTTGGTGAAAAATTATCAATAATTAACATTACCAAATTTTAGGCATAAATTTACAAAAAAAAACTCCGTCGAATCATCGAATTTACAAAAGAAAGTCTGCCGAATTTTTGGCATACTTAAAATTTTGGAACCTTATAGTAACTATTAGCTAGCCCATCCTACTCCAAAATTCTGGCTCCGCCCCTGGATCCGACCATATATATATATATATATATATATATTATATATTATATATAATATATATATATTATTAATATATATATATATATATGGAAGCGGATCAAAGCCCCCCTTAGAAAGCCCCCCAAAAACCCCCCTCACTCTAATCCGTAATTTAATGTTAATATTAATGTTAATATTAATATTAATGTTAATATTAACATTAAATAAAATTAACATTAAACTTAACATTAAAATTAATATTAACATTAAACTTAACATTAAAATTAATATTAACATTAACATTAACATTAATATTAACATTAACATTAATATTAATATTAAAAAAAATTAAAAAAAATTAATATTAACATTAACATTAATATTAACATTAATATTATATTAACATTAATATTAACATTAATATTACGAATTAGAGTGAGGGGGGTTTTTGGGGGGCTTTCTAAGGGGGGCTTTTGATCCGCTCCCTATATATATATATATATATATATATATATATATATATATATATATATATAGTAAATGCACATACTTTCCACGTATAATACGTATGAGAAGAAAATATCCAATTATAATCAAGAGCTAATTAGTGTTTAGACCCTGGATTTTATACCAGCTTAAAGTTTAGGTTCTGACTTGCCCAATTGAAAAGTTTTGACCCTTGACTTTATTTGTTTTGTTTCTTTTTCCAATTATGCCCTCCCTCTTATTGCTGACAATTAAACTTCTCTTTATATACTAGGGAGGGTATAATAGGAAAAAGAAAACTAAAATGAAAAGTCTAGGGTCCAAACTTTTCAATTGGACAAGTCAGGGCCTAAACTCTAAGCTGGTATAAATTCAGGGTCTAAACTCTAATTAGCCCTATAATCAATATATCTTCTAACTCATGTGGTTAAGGTGTGATTTTCTGTTTGGTTGAATTCAATTTTCTATGTTGAATATATAACAAATTTAAATTTTTTTCGACATTTTTTACATAATTTTTAAAAGAAAATAAAGTGGACCATGATATTATTATGGCTTAGACGGCTCACTTTTAAGCCGTTTTGAAGCCTCATATATATATATATATATATATATATATATATATATATATATATATATATAACGAAAATAATATTTTGTCCGTGTTTGTGATCGCAGACATGACCACGGGATCACGTGGCAGCCAATTGGAATGCCGCCACGTGATTTGCGATCATGTCCTTGATCAGAAACCTCGGACAATGTAACAGCTCCGTATAGAAAATTATAATTGCACACATACATATAGTATAGTGACACCAGATTTCTTGAAAGTGTCGATGAGCTGAGCCTTCTCAGGATTGGAGATGAGTGTGGCTTCCCGCACCAGTGCGAAGGTCGGATGTGCTAGCTTCAGACTGCTCTCGGTGAAGTACCTACCTAGGTATCCGGTTGCGCCAATGATCAGAACTTTGCTCATCTTCTCTTGAGCTGCTGATCCCATCATCATCGTCACTAGCTAAACCAAAGTTTCGACAGTTTTTTTTTGCTTTGTTTGTGATGGAATGGAAACAGAGCGGAGGATGCAAATTTATAAGGCTAAACCAATTAATGCGATGGATCTAGGTCTCTGTAGGTAAATGTGTAATGGGTGGCTGAGTGCCTCAATTTATGAGCAAACAAGTTGAAATCCTTCGCCGTCGGAATTAGGTCAGCTTTCCCCTTTCGAATAGTAGGTTGTTATTTTGCGGACAGGTCACATATCACGTCCCATTGGTGGGTATTCCTAACGCATTGTTCGGCAGAATTTCTAGCGTATTGTTGGACAGAATTTCAGGCACTTGCAAATGAGAAGAAAGTAAAATAAGAACAGAAATTAAGAGTATTGTTAACTAACAAGAGTTTATATATTCCTTCTACGTTTATAGTAAATTTTAGTTTTATTAGTTTAACTGTAATTAACTTTGACAACAATGAAAAATATTACCTCCCTCCCACTTGTTTGAAGTAGAGACAAAGGCTCATTTTGTATCGAAATCAAGCTCCACTTGGAAATAATATTCAAAAAACTTTTTTAGATTTTGTAATAATTGCATGTCCTTGCACACGTGAACATTTACGTCAATAACCTTGCTAGCAGAAAGTAAACCGTATAAGAAAGTGCTACAGAACCAGAGATCCAAAATCATCACCTATTGTTCCTAAGTACATTAAGCCCACATTTGTGCTACAAGGTCAACTACGGAATATTCCCAATTGGGGAAAGGCAACGCAAGAACTGCTTGTGACAATCCTATGTAACTCGACATTTACTGATGGGGCAACTAGGACTGATTAGTGATTAGTGTTGGAGTGAGTGGGATTTTCAATCTATGTGGAGAATATTTCGGAGAGGGACGAGTGCCATCCGTGTGTCGGAGAAATTCGGAAAGTACATGGATCCTATTTTGGAACATATATGGTAAGAAAATATATTGGATTTTCATATTTACTTTGATTATATATTTGATTGGACCCTTCATATAGTAGCTTTCAATATAATTGGGCTTCCAATTATGGCAAGCCAATTATGATTGGATTTCCATTAAATATTTGATTGATGCATATTGGAAGTTTTCATATATATTGGCCTTCCATGTATGGATTACCAAGGGCTTATAAAAGGGTGATGCATGCTAGTTGGAAAATCATCTCAAAACAAGAGTGCTTACAATCTTTGAGAGAGAGAGAGGATTAAGGACTATTGTGAAGGAGAGATTGCTTCGAATAATTTTTCGGCATCTCTTGTTCTTCGGAGTCCGCAATAAAAAAATTTCTTCTTTCAAGTGAGTTGTGGTGATCCGTGTTGGATCGGGAGGAGCTTCTAGAGGGTGTATTCTCTTTATTCCATTAGTGGAGGTTCTTCAGGGTTCGACTTCAATCGTCCCGTGATTTTTTCTGCAAGGGTTTTCCACGTCAAAATCTTTGTGTCTGCGATTGTGTTTGGCGTTTTTTGGTTTGTGTGTTTGCTCGGTTCTCTCGCAGGACTTTCTGGTTTGGGGGAACGGTTTCCTCGCGTTTCGTTCCCAACAGAGTGGTATCAGAGCTTTGGGTTCAAAGAAGTGTCAGGAGTTGACAGTCAAACCAGGAAGCAGATGGACGCGAAGCCGGTGCGCATGGTGAACCTGAACGGTACCAACTACCATTATTGGCGGAGCAAGATGAAGGATTTGCTGTTCGTCAAGAAGCTGCATCTTCCAGTATTTGCAACCGAGAAGACAAATCCGATGATGACTGGAACTTCGAGCATATACAGGTGTGTGGGTACATAAGGCAGTTCGTTGACGAGAATGTGTACAACCACGTTGCCAATATTGAGCATGCGAAGACGTTGTGGGAGAAGCTGGAATCTTTGTACGCGAAAAGACCGGGGTAAATAAACTGTTCCTGATCCGGATGATGATGGGTCTGCGGTACAAAGATGGTGCATCTATTACGGATCACTTGAGTGAGTTCCAGGACGTGGTGGACCAGCTATCCTCGATGGAAGTCAAGTTCGATGATGAGGTTCAACGACTTTGGTTGCTATGTACATTGCCAGACTTGTGGGAGACTGTACGAGTATCTATGTTCGCTTCTGCTCCAGAAGGCGTGGTCAGTCTGGAGTTTGCCAAGAGCGGGGTGCTGAATGAAGAGATGCGGAGACATTCTAATGGTACTTCATCCACATCCCACCACTCAGAGGCATTGGTTTCAGAGAGCCGCAGAAGGGCAAAAGCAGGGGTCTAGGTGGTGGCAGAGACAAGAGCAGGAGGAAGTCCAAGGGTCGGTACGAGAACTCGGAGTGTTACCATGGTGGCAAGAAGGGCCACATCAAACGGAACTATTTCGCTCGGAAGAGAGAGAAGAAGGGCGACAAGGAAAAGCAAGATGAGAACACTACAGCGGCGGCTTCGATACATGGAGGCGATGTGATCGTCGTAGGTGATGAGGTTATCACAAACCTCGCCTGCGATGACAATTCTCGGCAGGTGGACTCAGGTGCTTCAGCGCATGTATCTCACAACGGGACACTATTTGCCACTTATACGACAGACGACTGTGGAGTGTTAAAGATGGGCAATGGAGATGTGTCAAAGGTGGTTGCCGTTGGAGATGTGCATTTGAGGACGAAGACGGGTGCAGTTCTTATTCTCAAATATGTCCGTCATGTCCCTGATATTCGTTTCAACCTGGTGTCGGTTGGAAGGTTGGATGATGAGGGATTCTTCAGTCTCTTCGGAATAGTCAGTGGGAGCTTTCCAGAGGTTCGATGGTGATTGCCAGAGGAAGCAAGAAGTCCGGTCTCTACTATGTGATGCGTCTACCGAGTTGTGGCACAGGCGGCTCGGCCATATCAGCGAGAAGGGGATGAGCTACTTGGTGAACAGGAAGGTAATTCCAGGGCTCAAGTCTACAAAGTTGGAGAAGTGCACGCACTGCTTAGCTGAAAAGCAAAATAGGGTGTCTTTTCAAAGTCATCCAAGTTCAAGGAAGCCGGTGTTGCTCGAGTTGATTCACTCGGATGTCTGCGGTCCTATGAAGGTAAAATCTTTTGGTAGTGCATCTTACTTTATACTTTTATTGATGACTGTTCCAGGAAGGTTTAGGTCTATGCCTTAAAGACCAAAGATCAGGTGCTGTCTACTTTCAAAGAGTTTCAGGCCTCTGTTGAAAGAGAGACGGGCAAGAAGTTATTGTGTGTTCAGTCCGACAACGGTGGTGAATACATTGATCCCTTTAATGCTTATTGCAGAGAGCAAGGGATACGACACCAGAAGACTCCACCCAAGACACCTCAGCTCAATGGTGTAGCGGAGCGCATGAACAGGACACTGATGGAGAGGGTGCAGTATTTGCTGTCAGAAGTAAACTTTTCGGGCAGTTATTAGGGTGAGGCTCTTCTCACAACTGCTTATGTCATTAATTTATCTCCTAGTGCTCCTTTGCAGGGTGATGTGCCTGATAAAGTATGGTACGACAAAGAGCCGTCATACAATCACCTGTGAGTGTTTGGCTGTAAGGCCTTAGTGTATGTACCGAAGGACGAGAGGACCAAACTTGAGCCGAAGATGAGGCGATGCATCTTTGTCGGCTACGGTTGGGATGAGTTTGGCTATAGACTCTATGACCCGGTGGAAAGAAAGCTCTACAGAAGCAGGGACGTGGTGTTCATCGAGGATCAGACCATGACCAACACTCAGGATTTCGAGACGCCTTCTGAGGCTGAGGAATTGCCTGAGTTAGAGTCATTTCGCTTCGAGCAGTTTCCAGAGGACATCGCAGAGGATGTCACTCCCCATTCCCGGAATACGTAAATTTTTGATTTTTCATGTATATGATATCTGGCACCTGTATCTTTATTGCATATATGTATTTGTCACTAACCATGGCATGGAACAGTATCTTGTCGCGGATTAGTGTGCCACCCCTTGTCCTTGTTTGGTTGTAGGCGTGGTTCACTGTTTCGATGATAGGATTTCTGAACCGTATTGTGGTTAGGATTTTTTTTAATTAATTTAATTAGTTGTATCATGTAGCCTTTAACATGTCATTAGCCACATGGTTAAGAGCATGCTTAAGCTTAGGGTTTCTTTGAGTCAACCCAACCCCTATATATTCTCTTCCACACTCTCTCTCCTCATTCACTCTTTTCATTTCTTTTCCTCCCAACCAATAGGCAAGTACATCTTGCACCAAATGGAGAGATTCTTGCATTTTTTTTCTTAATTTTTCTTAGATATTATTTGTCTATATTGTTCTTATCTTCATTCTCAACAAGTTTAGTTCTTGGAGTTTTTGATTTTAATGGCTAGTTTGGTGTAGATCTAAGTTTCTATAACTAGGGTTTTATGGATTTCCATGGTTTTGATCTATCAAACTTAGTTATTTTCGAAAACTAATGGTTCTATGTTCTAGAGAATTCAATTTCATTCAGTTTTGGCTTTTGTTTCGCTTGATTTCGACTTCGGTTGAGGAAGTTATGGCCACGGCAAGTTTTCGGAACTTTCATGGCTGAACTTGCTGTTTGGGGACGACGACCCCCATGCGCCCGGGAGGCCATGCGCCGGGAGGCCATGCGCTGTGAAGTCCCGGCAACGTATCCCTTAACTCCGAGCGTGTCATGTGCGTAGGTTTCCTACGCGCATGTACTGAAGACGCAGCGTGAGTTCCCATGCGCCGATTCGTGCAGGAATCCCATGCGCCGATTCGTGCAGGAATTCCATGCGCCGATTCGTGCAGGAATCTCATGCGCTGATTCGTGCAGGAATCTCATGCGCTGATTCATGCAGGAATCTCATGTGCCGATTCATGCAGGAATCTCATGCGTCGATTCGTGTAGGAATCCCATGCGCCGATTGGTGCAGGAATCTTATGCGCCGATTCGTGCAGGAATCCCATGCGCCGATTGTGCAGGAATTCCATGCGCCGATTTGTGCTATTTTACTATTTTTTGCCTGTTTAAGTTGTTTTGTAGCTAGAATCTTAAAAAACTCCCAACATGAAAGTTGTAAATCTTTGTATTGTCTTCAAGGATCTTCATGTCTCACTTTAACCTGAATTCACATGACTTTTATGTCACGAGGGGTCCACGTGACTTCCTGACTTGACCATATTCCTGACCTGATTACCTGTATACGTGCTGGTACATGTTCTAAGTGTGTATTGAGATACAATATTAGTATGCACTGCTGTGCTATTTAATGAGTGCACTGAGGTGTGACTCTACATGCCAAGTGATCGTTCGTGTTATATGTCAATACATGTGTACCTTCCAGTATAGTCATGGTAATTGGTCAGTAATAGTGTCGTGGTATGTTGACTGTTGTTT
Organism: Iris pallida; assembly: GCA_029216955.1. Lineage (NCBI taxonomy): Eukaryota > Viridiplantae > Streptophyta > Magnoliopsida > Asparagales > Iridaceae > Iris > Iris pallida. Next base: position 12,728 of record JANAVB010030580.1, read on the forward strand.
GAAGCATTACACTAAGCATGGATCTAGATCGGGCCGATGTGGATTCATACTTAGGGTACACGTACTATGGTACGACATATAAGAGGATGACCATGTGACCACGACATGTGATTCCATATCAAGATAGGGTTAATCTAAGAAACCCAAATTGGTAGATGCATTGGGTGGGAAGAATCCCGAGATCGTGCCATACTGGCCACCCCAGGTCCTGTCCTGACGTGTCGGGTTGGTCGCCACGGATACAGTTTCATCCGCCTATAGTGGATGACTATATCCGACTCCTACGTGCTATGTGTTATATGTTTTAGCACGGTGGCCTTACGGAGGACCGGTGCATAATCAAAGTGCTATGTGTATACGTATATTATATGGTTTGGCTAGCCCTGCTGGGTTGACACGATCTGAGGATTCCTATATATTGCATTACTGGGATAATCCAGACGAATCATAGAAAGCCGTAGGAATGATTGGCCGCTTGTAAGATGACTTGTTTGTGATATGTTCTCTTTTGTTAGCAACTGAGGAACATGGACTATCGTGGTGCGTGGTCCAACCCATGTCCTTGTTTGGTTGTTGGGTTGGGCTATTGTGCTGCGATAGGCTATGGACCGAAGTCGCGATCAGAAGCCCTTTTACCTGTCCATGGCTATAGGATATATCTTATCTCGGCACAATATTGGCACCGTTTGTCCTTGTTTGGTTGTAAGGGTGTCGTATTGTCTCGATGATATGGTATAAGCCTATAACTCGTGAATCAGGTCTTATTTAACTCATTGGTTTTATATCTCTCTTTTGTGCTCCCTTGTGGTACTTGCTATTCCGGACCTGACCCCGCTGGTTTTGTTTGGCCAGATCCCGTAGCAGCTCCAGAGGATCCAGCTTTCTACCCGAACAATGGTGTACACCAGGAGTATGGGCGCCGGGGACCATGAGTGGGTTTCTTCTTCACCGCTCTGATATCTTCTATTTTGTACTTGGCGTTTAGCCACCGGCACATGTTTAGCCGGCAGTTCTGGACACTAGTTTCCTTTGCATAATTGTAATTAAATCAGACTGCAGCTGACTATAGTTATGTACTATTGACTCTCGGAACTAGCTCATCATTTTGTATAGCCAGACTCATGAATCATTTTGCTGAAGCGTCGGGGACGCCTTACTGCTTTGTCTTATATGATCATTATTTACTGCTTCTTATTTTGATTGATTGAGACATAGATGCTCTGTGGGACCATAGGAGACCTGATTGTAGCATGCACCCCATAGTCTCTTGACAGCCACGATCGCCGTATGACGTCTATATACCTCATACGGTATAGCTGGCCTAGTCCGTCTCAGTATTTCGGTACTGGGGCGTGACAGAGGATCCTGTTATGGGGGAGCCAGTACATGGAGTTGCTTCCAACCTTGATCATCAGCCTGCTGATGGTGGTCAGGGTGTCCCTCAGGAGGATGAGCATGCCGGAGAGGCAGTTCCTGAAGGGGAGGAGACTGTTGGTATACAGCCAGCACCAGTGGCTCCACTGAGAAGGAGCGACAGAGATCGTCGACCATCTACGAGATACTCACCCGGTGAGTATGTGCTACTGACTGACGGAGGAGAGCCCGAAAGCTTTGCAGATGTTATGGAAGACGAACACAGACAGGAGTGGATGCAGGTTATACAGGAGGAGATGAGTTCCTTACACGCCAATTCCACTTATGAGCTGGTGCGGTTGCCAAAGGGCAAGAAGGCTTTAAAGAATCGATGGGTGTTTAGAGTGAAGCAGACGGATGATGCTACTCGCCCTCGATACAAAGCGAGGCTGGTAGTTGAAGTCTACGGTCAGCGAAAAGGCGTGGATTATGATGAGATCTTTTTGCCAGTCGTCAAACAGTCGTCTATTCGGGTGGTGCTAGCATTGGCAGCCAGTTTCGACTTGGAGGTCGAGCAGATGGACGTGAAGACGGTATTTCTCTACGGTGATCTTGAGGAGGAGTTATACATGGAGCAGCCAGAGGGATTCTGTGAGAAGGACAATTCATATTTAGTCTGCCGGTTGAGAAAGAGCTTGTATGGTCTGAAGCAGGCTCCGAGGTAGTGGTACAGGAAGTTCAAGTCATTTATGGGGGAGCATGGTTATGCGCGGACGACGTCGGACCATTGCATATTTGTGAGGTACTTTGTCGACGATGATTTCATCATTTTATTGCTCTATGTTGATGACATGCTATTAGTGGGTCGGAATGCCACTAGTATAGCGGAGTTGAAGCGCCAACTGGGCGTGGCCTTCTCTATGAGTAATTTGGGTGCAGCAAAAACTATTTTTGGGATGGAGATCAGCCGAGAGAGAGAGTCCAAGCTGCTACACTTGTCCCAAAAGAAGTACATTCACCGGGTACTTCAGCGTTTCGGGATGGACGGGTCGAAGAAAGTGAGTTGCCCCCTTGCGGCTCACTTTAAGTTCACTAAGGAGCAGTATCCATCTACCGTGGATGAAAAAGAAGATATGGAGCGGGTTCCATATGCCTCAGCAGTGGAAAGTCTTATGTATGCTATGGTGTGTACGAGGCCAGACATCGCTCGTGCAGTTGGCACAGTTAGCAGATACCTTTTAAATTTTGGAAGGGTACATTGGAGTACAGTCAAGTGGATTCTACGATACCTTCACGGCACTACTGATTGGAGATTTTCTTTTGGTGGTGACGAGCCGAAGCTGGTTGGGTATACCGACACGGATATGGCTGGAGATGTAGACACGAGGCGATCGACTTCGGGCTATGTGATGATGTTTGCTGGAGGATAGGTATCGTGGCAGTCGCGGTTGCAGAAGTGTGTTGCCTTGTCGACGACAGAGGCATAGTACATTACGGCGACGGAGGCTTATAAGGAGTTGTTGTGGTTGAAAAAGCTGTTGCAGGAAATGGGACTGAAGCAACAGCAGTATACTTTGTTTTGCGATAGCCAGAGTGTCATTCACCTTGTAAAGAACCAGACATTTCATAGTCGGTCCAAGCACATTGAGACTCGATATCATTGGATACGAGATGTGGTTGAGAAGAAGGACGCGATGCTTGAGAAGGTCCATACTGATGACAATGGAGCGGATATGCTCACGAAGGTTCTACCAAGGGGAAAGTTTGAGTACTGCAGGCAGATCTTCGGGATGACGAGTTCCTCCACCTAGTTGTGAAGGGAAAGATTTGTTGGAGTGGGTGGGGTTCCCAACCTATGTAGAGAATACCCCGGAGAGCGACGAGCGCCATCCGTGTGTCGGAGAAGCTCGGAGAGTGCATGAATTCTATTTTGGAACATATATGGTAAAAAAAATATGATTGGATTTCCATATTTACTTTGATCATATATTTATGTTTGAACCCTTCATATAGTAGCTTTCCATATAATTGGGCTTCCAATTACGGCAAACCAATTATGATTGGATTTCCATTAAATATATGATTGATACATATTGGAAGTTTCCATATATATTGGCCTTCCATGTATGGATTACCAAGGGCTTATAAAAGGGTGATGCATGCTAGTTGGAAAATCATCTCAAAACAAGAGTGCTTACAATCTTTGAGAGAGAGAGGATTAAGGACTATTGTGAAGGAGAGATTGCTTCGAATAATTTTTCGGCATCTCTTGTTCTTTGGAGTCCGCAATCAAAAAATTTCTTCTTTCAAGTGAGTTGTGGTAATCCGTGTTGGATCGGGAGGAGCCTGTAGAGGGTGTATTCTCTTTATTCCATTAGTGGAGGTTCTTCATGGTTGGACTCCGATCGTCCCGTGATTTTTTCCGCAAGAGTTTTCCACGTCAAAAATCTTTGTGTCTGCGATTGTGTTTGGCATTTTTTGGTTTGTGTGTTTTTGCTCGGTTCTCTCGCAGGACTTTCTGGTTTGGGGGAACGGTTTTCATGCTTCATTCCCAACAATTAGTTTATTGTAGAGTGATAAAAGTGTCTTCTCAAACTGGAGCTCTTTTTGTGAAATAATATTCAATTATATCTCTTTTATATTGTAATCATTGCATGCATAGCATTGCATGACATTTAGTAGGAGACTTTAGAGCATCTCCAATCCTATTGTGTGTTTAGAAAAAATTGTTGCCACATAGAAATAACAAATTTTTATTTCAAAAATCCATCTCCAATGCAAATGTAGAATAAACCATGAAGTAGACATGACAAAGACTATATGAGGTTGGTTGTTTAGATATATACAATGCACGTCATAATGACTTTGTCTCCACATCATCAATCTTTGATCTATAGAGAAAATTTCTCTTATGAATAATGAAAAACCACTTGCAAGAATGAAACAAAATCACTACAAACATGTTGACGAGGTGAATGAGATCTTAATATGGATTGGGAAGAGACAATACAGCCACAAATCCTGTTCAAGCATTCTAGAATTTCCATCACTTTACAAAATAGAATCAAAGAGCATTACCGAACTCAAGTGGCTCTTGTGGTTACGGAGGAGAGGTATAAGACCTCGGCTGGGTGGCGGAAGATCAGTGGATCGAGGAAGCGTATTATTCTTTCTATTTATTTGGTGGGAGTTGTTGGCCCATTGGTTATGGTCAAACCTGATTTTAATAATTGATCAAACTCGGTCTCGATAGATGAATCATTCAGATGTTTACTAACGACATTTTGGACACTGATCAAAGATGGATATCTACTCTGTTCAAGACCGAAGCTGTTTGCCACTCAAGAATATTTCATTAGAGCTATGTAATTTTTATTTTTATTGAGTCTAGGAATACATTGTACACCAAGTCGTACTGGCAAATAGGCTATCCGAAATCATTTTTCAAAACTAACATATCTTTTTAAAATGACCTATGTTTTTGAAAAACATCTATTTTACAAAAAGCTTCTGAAGGATTTTTCAAAAAGCCAAAATTATTTTTCACAAAATCAACTGATCAAACCCTGACAGAACTCGGCCAGAGTTCGGCCAGAGTTCGGCCAAGTTGAACGTTATGTAAACGTTTGATTTTGAACTTGGTCTCCCTTCAGTTGCGGTTGGTTACAAAGAATTCTGTCTGAATTCTGCCCGAATTCTGTCAGAGTTCTGTCTTTGAAAAAACTATAAATAGAGAAGGATTTCGATCATTTCAAATCACCAATTCACTTTCAATCTCTTCTCTTCTAAAGCTTACATTTCTTCCAAAGAGTTCTAAAAAGCTTCTATTTTCAAATTCTAAGCCAGTTACAATCCTCTAGTCGATTTGCCAGTGCGGTACGGTCTAGAAGTTTTAGAGCGATTGTAATCAGAGGCTTGATTGAAGATTGACTCTTCACAGTTGAAGCTGGTCGAGTTTTTCGTATCAAAGCTCGCGTCTGTAGAAGTTGCAAGGACTTCGTATGAAAACTTGCAGGATTTTCCAATAGTGGATTCAATTGGAAGCTAGTGTTCTTCCGACTGGACTAGTCCTCACAAGAGTGAAAGTATAAATCTCGGTGTTTGCATTTTCCTTCTGATCTCTTTTTTCATTTACAGTTATTTATTTTATGATTATCATTATATCTGTGATCGAACTGCTGACAAGTTTTAGTTAGCAATATTCCGCTGCCTACTCTATTCATCCCCCCTCTAGAGTATTCTGCTTTACGGTTTCGTTCCTACAATTGGTATCAGAACGGGTTATATAGGTAAAGCAAGGTAAAATTGTAGCTATATTCAATTATTTTTCAATTTTTATATAGATCACCGAATTATACATGGCAACTATGAAATTCACAAGTGAAGGCCAAGCCAAAAACAAACCTCCACTGTTTGACGGCACAAACTACACTTATTGGAAAAACCCGTATGAGTTTCTTCCTAAAATCTCTTGATTTTGACTTATGGTCTGTAGTTATTGATGGCTATAAAAAGGCTCCTCGTATTAATGTTGATGGAGTTTTAATTGAAAAATCCCATGATAAATATACAGAGGATGAAAAAAAAGGCCAGTCTTGACGCACGTGCTATTAACGCTTTATTTTGTGCTTTAGACAGAACTGAATTTAACAGGGTGTCTACTTGCACAACATCAAACGAAGTGTGGAAGATTCTCGAAGTAACACACGAAGGAACAACACAAGTCAAGGAGTCAAAGATCAGCAGACTTACTCAGGAGTACGAGGCGTTCAAAATGAAGCCAAATGAATCAGTCACTCAGATGTTTACAAGATTCTTGGATATTGTAAATCCTTTGTCGTCATTAGACAAGGATTACAGTAACCATGAAAAGATTCACAAACTTCTATGAGCTCTCACAAAGAACTGGATTCCAAAGGCTACAACAATTATTGAAGGGAACGACCTCTCAACAATGTCTCTGGAAACACTCATGGGTAAGCTACTCACTCACGAGTTCGAACTTCAAGATTTTGAAGATGCTACACCAAAGGAGAAGTCAGAAAAGTAGATCGCACTCAAGGCTCAACATAGAAGAACTGTCGAAGATGATTCTGATGACAGCGACTCTGACTCTGAAGATCAAGCTCTTCTGGTAAGAAAATTCAAGAAGTTTATGAGATTTAACAGGAGAACAAAAGAGAGCAACAACAACAACAATAAGGAAGATCCTATTTGCTATGGATGTAAGAAGAAAGGACACATGATGAAAGATTGTCCAACAGCATCATCAACAAGAAAAAGCAGCAAATATGACAAAGGCTACCTGAAGAAATCTACGTCAAGGAAGTACGCCAACACAAGCATATGGCACAAAAGTGAAGCCAGCGATTCAGAAGACGAACAATCAGATGATGCTGCAAATGTATGCTTGATGGCATGCGATCAGGTAATCACTAATCCTCTATTTGATCCTTATGATGATTTCACCTTTGAACAACTAGGAGAGGCTTTCAGTGACCTGTTAAATGATTACAGGAAGCTGCATAGTAAATATGAAACCTCTAAGAAGGTACTCAAAGAGTACAAAGGTGAAATAGGAAGACTTACCGACCAATTAGCTGATGTTAGAAATAATGACTATTCTACTGGTGAGCTTTCATCTATTAAGTTGTTGTTACACGAGACTATCAAGTTATCCGAAGAAAAAGACCAAACTATTATCCAGTTAAAGGAAGACCTATCTAAGGAGAGAAAGAGTCTACAGTGTGCACAAGTCAGAATAGAAATACTTACATCTGACTATACTAGATTATATGACACTTCCAAAAAGTTGAAAATTAGTTTAGGAAAACGGCCTGAAGTTGCTGCTTCCTATTCTAACACGTGTCAATTACCGAATCATCGGAACACGCCCAAACCAAACACTGTCAGACCAAAC
>JANAVB010030580.1:25000-110000 GCA_029216955.1 Iris pallida
TTTGATAGAATCAGTACTTGCTCCCGTCCTGACAGGATAACGTTGTAGGTATCCTTACTGAGGAGGAGTTGCTCTGTGACCAATATTATGGAGATACTGCCGAGGCCCCGGCTTTGTCTTACGAGGATGTACCTGCGGGGAAACTCGTCTAGTTTGCGTAGTTGCTTGGGATTTTTAGTGTAGTCATGTATTAGACTACGTATTTTGTAACTGGACCTGTATCCAGTTTTATATTTCAGACTTGTACTTGGACTTATTATTATATGAGACGACTTTCGTGTTTAGAGCATTTATGACTTTTATTTACTTATAGAACTGTTAGCACATTTAGTCTTATCTTGTTATTTCTAGAACAGCTTACTACGCTTTATCTCAAGCGTAGGCTGGACATGACTCGGCCCGGCCCAATAATTTGGGTAGCGGGTCGTGACATGTTTTTAGTGGTGGCCCATACAGGTCGAGACTAAATTGTTTGGTTACGTTATTGTACCAAGCATGCCTGTAATTAGGAACTTAAGGTAATTAGACAACATTAGGAATGACGCTTAGAATACCTAGAGGAATACTAGGATTGCAACATAGGAAATACATCACATGCTTGCTATTATAATTAGATTTTCTTATCTATGATTGCTTACTTTAAAAGTTCCTTATAAAGTCCTTTTTATTGTAACTAGATGGTGCACACTCGTTCATCCCAGTATGTCACACCTGAGAATGGCACACTCCCTATCCAGTCAGCTGACCAGTTGACTGATACACCTCCACCTCCACCTACCATACTCTTCCACTCCACAAATCCTCTAACCCAGATGCCTCTACCACCTTCCACATCACAGTCCCAGCAGGATCCGATACTTCCACCACCCCCTATCACTATACCTACCCATGCTTCCGTCACACTCGACGGGAACCAACTGCTCACTCTGATCCAGAGGTTCCTAACAACCCATCAGGAGCAGACCACCCTACTCCGTCAGAGCATGGAGCGTTCTGAGGAACATACCGTGGTCCCACCACCTATAGAGCCACGGCAGAGAGCGGGGACGCTCAAGGAATTCATGGGTCTGAACCCCAAGGTGTTCTCAGGGACTGAGGGCATAGTAGTAGCAGATGACTGGCTACACTCGGTAGAGAGGAAGCTCCTTGGAGTTAGAATGCCGGATGACCTCCAGGTCGAGGCAGCGATATTTCTGCTGATAGACTTGGCAGGAGTTTGGTTCCGAAATGAGCTGTTATTTGCGAGAGGGAGGGCCACTTGGGATCAGTTCAAGACCCAGTTCAAGAAGAAATTCTTTTCGACCACCGCTAGAGTAGTCATTGGGCTACGATTCCAGAACATCCAGCAGGAGAACCGTTCTATTGATGAGTATGCGGCAGAGTTTAGTCGCCTGAGCCATTTCGCTCCTAGTCTGGTTGCAAACCCAGAGGAGATGACGCGTAGGTTTTGCCATGGTCTAGTTCCAGACATTGGCATTCTTATAGTGACGAACGGTACGACTGACTACTACCAGAGCCTAGAGTTGGCACGGAGCATAGAGGAGCGTCTTCAGTCTTGCAAGAGGTCGGCTTCTGTACACCTCGAGGGACCGTCCAAGCGTCAGGCTTTCCAGCAGAGAGCACCGACGTCGCACCAGCAAACATACTGTCCCCCTATACCACATCATCCGACCCTGCCAGTTAGAGCCCCGGGACCCCGACAGCAGTAGAAGGGAACCTTGTGTACATTCTGTAAAAGGGTAGGCCACGACTCTTTCGTTTGTAGGAAGAGGTTGGGACAGTGTTTAGCTTGTGGGTCTGCCACCCATCAGCTTCAGAGATGCCCAGTAGCCACGGGATCTAGAGGGCCGCTTCCAACTTAGCTGCAGAGGTTTGGGCAACATCTGCAGCAGCAGAAGGGATCTCAGGGGAAGACTTATAGCCTAGCCCTTGAGCCGGAGCCGGAGCAGGTTTCGGAGCCAGATTACTTGGATGACGTCATCACAGGTCATGTTTATTTGCATACTTTTCTAGCTCTATGCTTGTTTGATTCTGGTGCATCTCATAGCTTCCTGTCGTTAGAGTTTATGTATAAACACCATTTAGTAGCTACACCTACCGCAGAGATTAGTAGAGTGATGACGGGAGGCGGACCAGTGCCTATTAGAGCTATCTATAGATGCTCTATTACTATAGCCGGGAGAGAGTTCAGGGGACGATTCTTTGTGATGCCACTTCCCGGTTACGATATCATATTGGGGATGGACTGGCTTAGCTATGCCCATGCAGCTATAGACTGTCATGAGGGTAGTATTCTGTTCAGTCCCCCAGGCACAGCACCATTCAGTGTCAGGAGGACAGGGCCGGAGATCAGCCTAGAGCCGAACTGTTGTGCGACAGTTGGGGACGTAGCACCGCCACACCCTATCATTAGGGAGTTTATGGATGTATTCCCAAAGGATCTTCCAGGACTTCCGCCTGACAGAGATGTGGAGTTCACCATAGATTTAGTACCGGGTTCATCATCAGTATCCCGGACTTGCTATAGAGTGAACCCCAAGGAGGCCGTAGAGATGAAAGAGAAGATTGGTGACCTGTTAAAAAAGGGTTTCATTCGATCTAGTGCTTCTCCATAGGGAGCGCCAGTGCTCTTTGTGCCTAAGAAGGATGGTACAGTTCGGTTGTGTATTGACTACCGGGCGTTGAATGCCGTCACCATCAAGAACAAATATCCTCTGCCCAGGATAGATGATTTGTTCGACCAGTTGAGTGGGGCGAAATATTTTCTAGGATAGACTTGAGATCCGGGTACCACCAGGTGAAGGTCAGGGCAGCAGACATCCAGAAGACGGTGTTCAACATGAAGTATGGGCAGTACGAGTTTCTGGTGATGCCATTTGGTCTCACAAATGTGCCAGCTGTCTTTATGAATTTGATGAATAAGACATTTCACCAGTATCTGGAAAAGTTCGTCATGGTGTTTATCGACGACATCCTGATATAATCGAAGACGCCGGAGGAGCATACAGAGCACTTGCGGATAGTTTTGGAGATTCTGAGGCAGGAGAGATTGTATGCCAAATTGTCGAAGTGCGAGTTCTTTTTAGACCGAGTGGAGTTTCTCGGCCATGTTGTTACTGGAGAGGGGATCTCGGTGGATCCCAGGAAGATTGCTGCAGTTGAGACATGGAAGGCTTCGACGCCAGTTTCAGAGATCAGGAGCTTTTTGGGTTTAACCGGCTATTATAGGAAGTTCGTCCAGGACTTTGCTAGGATAGCTGAACCCATAACAAAACTGACACAGAAGGATGCAGAGTACATCTGGTCAGAGGACTGCCAGGCAGCATTTGAGGAGCTGAAGAGGAGGCTGACGACCGCTCCAGTTCTGACTTTACCTTCAGGTTCTGGAGGTTTCACCATATACCGCGATGCTTCAGGAAAGGGGCTAGGATGTGTCCTACAGCAGCATGGAAAAGTGATTGCTTATGCATCTAGACAATTACGGACTCATGAGCAGAACTATCCTACCCATGACCTAGAGTTAGCTGCGGTGATCTTTCCACTCAAGTTATGGAAAAATTACTTATACGTAGAGCGTGTGGAAATCTTTACTGACCACAAGAGCTTGAAGTATGTGTTCACGCAGAAAGAGCTGAACATGAGGCAAAGACGATGGTTGGAGTTGATGAAGTACTTCGACATCGATTTACAGTATCATCCCGGAAAGACAAATGTGGTGGCGGATGCGCTAAGCAGGCATCCGATGGCATGGTACCTGATGATAGATCGACATTTGCAGGAAGATCTGGAGAAGCTCGGTATCGAGATAGTTCGGCCATGATCAGTGATACAGATGATGGCGCTTGACATTCAGTCAGGTTTGGTGGAGCAGATCAGGAAGGCACAGTCTACAGATGAGAGCCTTTGCAGACTTCGAGCCCAGGCTTTAGCTGGATTGCTGGATGACTTCACTGTAGTAGATGATGGATTCTTGAGGCATGGCAGCCGATTGTGCGTGCCGAAGGGAGAGCTGGTAGAGGCAGTCTTACAAGAGGCACACCGATCGAGATATTCTATTCACCCTGGTGCTAACAAGATGTACCTTGACTTGCGGGAACTTCTTTGGTGGCACGGGATGAAGAGGGATGTATCACGTTTTATTTTGAGATGCCTAGTTTGCCAGCAGGTCAAGGCGGAGCGCCAGAGGCCGGCTGGTCTGTTGCAGCCGTTACCCATTCCCGAGTGGAAGTGGGAACATATTATGATGGACTTCGTCTCAGGGCTTCCTTGTTCCCAAGCAGGGAAGGATGCCATTTGGGTCATCGTAGACAGGCTGACGAAGTGTGCGCACTTCATACCCTACAAGGTGGGGCTTTCCACCGAGAAGTTGGCGGAGCTTTACATGCAGCAGATTGTTTGCTTACACAGAGTACCAGTGAGCATCGTGTCGGACAGAGACAACAGATTTACGTCCCACTATTGGAGGAGCTTACAGGAGGAGTTGGGCAGTCGGCTCAAGTTCAGTACGGCGTACCACCCGCAGACAGATGGACAGTCCGAGAGGACGATACAGACACTGGAGGATATGCTGAGGACCTGCGTACTGGACTTTGGAGGATCATGGAAGAGCCATCTGCACTTGGTAGAGTTTTCATACAACAACAGCTACCAAGCCAGCATCGGTATGTCTCATTTTGAGGCACTTTATGGACGACGATGCCGTATACCGCTCTTTTGGGACGATGTTGGGGAGAAAGTTATGCTTGGGCCAGAGATGATCACGGATGCAGCAGAGAAGGTCGGGATGATCAGAGACAGGCTCAGAGTAGCTCAGGACAGGCAGAAACACTGGGCTGATGCTAGTCGCAGACCGATGGAGTTCGCAGACGGTGATATGGTGCTAGTGAAGATATCACCTACTAGAGGGACGATCCGGTTCGGACGAGGAGGGAAGCTGAGCCCCAGGTACATCTGGCCGTTCGAGATACTTGGCAGGATCGAAGACGTAGCTTACAGGGTTGTACTTCCACCCAACCTAGCAGGAGTTCACGATGTCTTTCACTTATCTCAGCTGAGGAGATATGTTCCGGACCCCAGCCATGTGCTAGATCATTCAGAGTTGGAGATCGGACCGAGCCTTGCAGTTTCTGAGCAGCTAGTGGAGATATTAGACAGGAGGGAGAAGAGGCTGAAGAACAAGGTTATACCCTTAGTACGAGTAGCTTGGAGCCGTCACTCTCCGGGTGAATCTACTCGGGAGAGGGAGTCGGACATGAGGGAGAGATACCCTTACTTGTTCGATCCAACCGCTGCGAGGGAACCACCCGTTCCCACTTGATACCTTAGAGGTTAGTTTCGATCATAGCCTTAGTCTTTTGTTGTATTGCTTGCTATGTTAGAATATTGTAGGGTCTACAATCCTTGTAAATTTCGAGGACGAAATTTTTCAAGGAGGAAAGACTTGTCAGCCCCTGTTTTTCAAAATTAATTAAATTAAAATTAATTAGTTGCTAATGACCTGTTTAGCATTAAAATAATTTATTATGATTTTTAGAAATTTTTCTAGAATTTTTAAATGATTTTTAAATGAGTTTTAATAACTAAAATACCATTTTGTAATTTATTAAAATATTTTAATATCATTTTTTAATATTTAGAATTGTTTTAATATAGTTTTATAATTTATTAAAATGTTTTAATAGCAGTTTGTAATTACTTAAATTGTTTTTACAATAGTTTGTAATTAGATAGATTGTTTTAAGTCGGGTTGCAAATTTTTACTTGCATTTGGATAGGATATGGACCTATTTGTAAATGCCTAAGACCTAGGGACCTAACTGCAAAAGCTCCTTTCATCCACCCCCGACGACCGCCACGACGACGACCGACCCCCTTTTCTCCACCATTTCAGCCGCCAAACCGACCCTTAGCCGACCTAAGACCCCTATAAATGACCCCCTCACTCTCCCCGACCCAACCACCACCACCCCGACCCATCTACGACCATCACTGTCACGACTCGTACCCGGATATACGGGTACAAATACGTGGGCCCCACCCAGCCTATGCCGCAGTATCGGCCGTAGAGCGCTGTCAAGTATACTATACTAACTACAACATCTAAAGATCCATAACTAGAAATGTACTCATGTCACATCACGAAAACTAAGGAAGATAAGACAAGAAATAATAACAATATCACTAGAACAACTAGAATCTACAATGATCATAAGACAGAAAAATAAAGAAAGAACAACAAGACTAACTAAGGATAACTACCAGGCAACTCACATAGAAGAATAGTAAGATCCACCTCAGCTAGCAACATCATGAAGTCCAATACTGAGGGCACAACTACTCCTAAAATTTTGTCAACATATCCGGTCAGGATGGAACGTGTACATATATCTCATAACAGATATCAAGATAGAATAAAAGCCATAAGACTGTAAATAGAGCATATACAATAAAATCATAGAGTGTACATATATGTATCATGGCATGGTAAGCTGTAGAGCCAGAGCTAGAACAGAAAATAGAACTAATCATGGTATGTACACAAATCAAGGTAAGCCATATATCTAATGTGTGTGAGTAGCAGTTTCAACTTGTGATCGGCTTGGGTACCTGTCAAGAACTGGCCTGGCAAGTCATATGTGCGGTATATGACTCACACTGTTCGGGAAATGCGGGATGGATCTGATCACAGGCATACGCTACTACTCCCCCTACCCCAACTGGTAGAATGGATCCAAACAGGACACGTCACTACACAGGATTCTAATGAGAAGGGAGCTAATCTTCTCTAGAATCAGTGACCATATATTGAGCAAGAGCTACAAGGGAGCTTGCACAATACATCCCAACCTAAGAAGGAGAAACATCTCTCGTCGGGATCTAGGAATACCAATCCGTGAGAACCATGTGTCAGGAATAAGCATATCTACACTAAGTACATGAATCATAATAGTTATCATAAATTGGAATAAGTTATCAGAGAATGTACTCGCCTGCGATCTGGTGGAAGTATTGTCAACTGAGTCCAAGAACAGTGCCTCGAGGACCTATAGGTGGAATACTGTATCAATATAAGGGTTTGGAAGTAAAATCAAGTCATACTAAGTCAAACTAGGTCAAGGTAAGTCAAAGCAAGTCAAACTAGGTCAATCTAAGTCAAGGGTTGACTTACAGTTGACTTTTGGTCAACTGGTCAACTCTGGTCAACCCTAGGTCAACTCTAGGTCAAACTTGACTAACGTTGACTAACAGTTGACTTTGGGTCAATTGGTCAATTTAGGTCCAGTTTTAGTCAATTTTAGGCTACAGTTGACTTCCGGTTGACTTTTGGTCAAAATAGTCAACCGTGGTCAACCAAGGTCAAAACTAGTCTAACCTAGGTCAAATGTTGACTCTACTTCGACGTTCAGTCAAGTAGTCAACCAAGGTCAACAGGGTAAAAGCTAGTCTCTATAAACATCTACAAGGTAGCATATCAATTTCAGTGATTGTGAAATCACCAGAATCGATGGAACTCAAAATACCACAAAAGGAGAAAGATTATAATAATAGGATAAAACCTACAGATGTTGTCGGATGGTGAAACAACTATTACCAACGTGTCCAGAATGGTCGAAATAGCTAGAATAGCCTGTCCATAAGTCCAATTTGGACACAGGGGCAAAAAGGTAATTTCGGGCCAAAATGGGTATCGGACCCACTTTGCACCGAAAACGTGCCAAAATAAAAGTGCACAAAACCTAACAAATTATATGTTCAAGAATCCAGAATGACGATACGAACCCAACGGTATATCCAGAATTGGATTCCGTTGACCCGATCTCAAATTGGTCCGTTGACCAGGACATTGAAATCCGATTTACACGAAAAAGCGTGTCGGAGCTAATGCCCTCAAAACTCAGCAAATTATATGTCAACGAGTCCGGAATGACGATACGAACTCAACGGTATATCCGGAATTGGATTCCGATGAGCCGAACTCAAAATGACCCGCTGACCCGAATATTGGTATCCGACTTGCACTGAAATGCGTGCCGGAACCAATGTCCACTAAAACCTAGAAAATTATATGTCAACGAGTCCAGAATGACGATACCAACTCAACGGTATATCCGGAATTGGATTCCGATGAGCCGACATCAAAAAATCCTGTTGACCCGGACTATGGGGCCCGTTTTGCACCGAAATGCGTGCCAGGGTCCACATCCTCCAAATCTAACAAACTTTATATGAAAACATGCCAGAACGACGCTACGAGTCTACTGGTGGTGTCAGAAATTGAATCCGGAGTCCCGGGTTCAAAAATAGAATTTTACAAGTGCAACACTAAGAATTCGAACGACCAACTTTGGCGTCGAATTTGACCGACCTAACAAGCTCAAACTGAAAAAAAAATCTAAAGGGGGCAGGAAGAGGGTTATACCAGGTGTGCACCAGAATTGGTATCGCACAAAACGGAGCTGCGACGACGAAGATACGAACCCGCGAAGTTGGCGTCACGAAACTGTCCAAAAATAGTTCAACTTAAAACGTCAACTTGGTGGCCGGTTTTGATCTATCAAACGACGAAATTAACGGGTGAAATTTGAGGGGAGTGAAGGTGGATATACCGAGATTGTGACGGAACAAAGAAATTGCCGATCCAACGGTCGGATTGTCCAAACAATCGGCGCGAAGTTGCTGCCCCGAGACGCGAATTCTGAAACTTTTTCGCGCGTGCGTCGACGGGACCCCGTGCAAAACGCACGAATCGGGTACGTGGCTCATCGGGGAAGAGGAGGACGGCGAAGGGGAGCTCGCCCAGGGGTGTCGCAGCTGCTGCTGCTGCTGTTTGCATGGCACGGCGGCACGGTGGTGCCCACCGGCCCGACACGGCGGCTGCGCGGCGGCGTGGTCGTGCGGGGGTGGTGGTGCATGGTGGGAGTGGTGTTGATGGTGGGGATGGTGATGAAGAGAATGGTGGTGGTGATGGTTTTAATGGTCATGGTGGTGGTGATGTTAATGGTGGTGAGTAGGAGGAGGAGAGGGAGGAGGCTGAGGTGGTCGGGCTGGGAAGAGGGGGCTGCTCGT
Source organism: Iris pallida (assembly GCA_029216955.1). NCBI lineage: Eukaryota > Viridiplantae > Streptophyta > Magnoliopsida > Asparagales > Iridaceae > Iris > Iris pallida. The sequence goes on from JANAVB010030580.1 coordinate 34,067, forward strand.
GAAGGAGCTGCTGGTGAGGGAGAGGGAAGTAGTTGGTGTGTGTGTTAATAATAGAGTGAAAGAGAGTTGTATATTATATGAGTGAGTGATATTAATAGAAAGAGAGTGAGATATATTAATGAGATGGAGAGAGAGAAAGAGAAAGAGATGGGGAGGGTGTCGACCACATGGGGGTGCTCCTGTGAGGTGGAGGGGGTAAGGTGGTGTTGTGTGTGTGATGGGAAGGAGGGAGAAAGATTTTATATATATATATATATATATATATATATATATATATATATATATATATATATATATATATATATATATATATATATAGGAGATATTTAATAAAGTAGAGAGGAGATATTTTTAAATAGGAAAAAAAGGGAAAATTAAGTGGGGAACTTGGACAGTCATGAGAGGGCAACGTGGAGCTTGGGTTCGGGTTCGGTCGAGCCGGGTCGGATCAAAATCGGACAGGAGGCAATAATTGAATTAAAACAGGTATTTATAATCATGGGTAAATAAGTAGCATGTGGGGGCTCAAATAAATGGGACACAAGTGTCAGGCGGGTAGTAAGCTTCATGTGGGCCATGTCCATATTTGGGGTTGTCAGGTTGGATCGATGTCGGGTCCCGAAATTAAATTGGAAATTAAATCAGGTTTTACGGTAGATAATTAATTAGCCTAAATTGACCCGAAAGTTGTGCGAAGAAAATGAAGCACAAAATGGAGTGTCTGAGTGGGATACGAAGGTCATGGATAAAGAGCATCTCGAGTAGATCAAACATGACAAGTTGGTTTCGAGAAAATGACTAGTCTGGTGCTCCTAAATTAAAAGTCATGGTAACGCGCATATGATGATCAAGGAAAAGAGTGGGAATTCAATTAATAATTAAATGGCCTAATATTGACCCGAACTTGCGCGAAGCAAAAAGAGCACAAGGGAACGAGTTCAAGTGGGACAGGATATATCAAAATGAAGATAATCTCGTCTACTACAAACTCCAAGAAGGAAGTTTCCAGAGACTGGCATCCATGATGCTCTAGAATTCTAAGACACGGTAAAGAGAATTAAATTAAATAATAATCAAATAATAATATTCATTCAAAATAATTGATTTATAAAAATAAAAAAAATAATAAGCCCTAATTTCAGGGGCTTACAATCACCGCCCATTTCTTCCCCCTTTAAGCCTAAACCCTAACCCTATCTCCGGCGATCCCCAACGCCACTTTCCCGATGACGATCACCCCCATCCACCACCACCGATCAATTCGCCACGACGAGCTGCACGCAGCGCCACCAGTGCGCCACTGCCACGATGTCTCCTCCGCCCAGTCGCCGCCCCAAATAGCCCGCTCGACTTGGACACGTACGTGTCTTTATGTATCTCGTGTCCTATTGTGTCTCGTTTTCACGTAGGGGACTCGCCAACACACGACGACTCTAGTGGTAAGTGTGGACACGGCAAACTCGTGTCGTGCGTGTCATAAATTATCCGGACACTTGGACTCGACTGTATTTCGTGTCCTTAACTGTCAGGACATGAAGAAATGTTATCGGGTTACAACCCGTTAATTTAAAACCAACATAAATCTAAACTAAATCCTTTTCCTAACAACGAGCCCGAGTTGGCCTACTGGTCAGCGCGCAATTTAAACCCCCCCTCCCCCCCCCCCCCCGCTCAGTGACCCGAGTTCGAGCCTTAGGCTCTGTTTTGTTTCATTTTTTTTCTTTTTCTTTTCTTGTCTTTGTTTTAATTATATATATGTATATGTGTATATATATATATTATTATATATATTATACTTACTGTTATTATATATATATATATATTTACTGTTATATTTATATATTATGTATATACGTATATGTATACATTATATATTTATTTCTTTATATATATATATTTTCTTATATATATATATATATATATATATATATATATATATATATATATATATATATATATATATATATATATATATATATATATATATATATATGTATATGTATGTATACATAACTATTTAGCCTCTATACTTTACGTAATATTGTACATATATTATACTTTAATATATGTAAATATACTTGTCATATTTATATGACTACTATGTATAATTTTACCTTGTTAAAATATTAATATTTATTTTGTACTTTTACCACTTTGTATTTTTGTGTATTTTAATTACTGCAACCATTTGGTGTCCAAGCCTAGCATGGATTTTTGGGCTCCAATGTATTTTCATACATTCAAAACCTGTACAAGTCATATTGGACTTGATTCATGGCCTTGGGTCCTGTATTTGAACTCTGGTTCAAATTATGTACATGGACAAAATACGCAGATAATTAATTATTTAATTTCAGATTGTGTACCAAACTGTTTTTGAATTTCTAAAAATACTTTTATTGCTATTTTGAAAAATAGTATTTAGATACTATGTTAATTTAGCTAATTTATCATAATTTTTACAGTATTTAATTTATAGTTTTGCCACTGTTTTGACATATGAAACCAGAACTCACTTTCTGTGTACTTATGAAAACTAATTTTTATAAAATACATGTACTGGTTAATAAATTCCAGAAAAATTATAATAAATTTCTATAATTAACAAGGATCATTCTGGTACTTTATTTTATGTAAAATTGAGATTTTTGTCTATCTCAAAAATTGTTGGAACACAATGCACAATTGATTTATTTATTGAATAATTACGACTTGCAACTTTTTGTGTTATTTTGAGTTATAGCCGTATTGAACCTCACCCCATACTAGTGTAAAGACCCTAGAAAGTTAGTTTGAGTACTGTGTCACCCCACATTGGTCTTCTATGCTAAATTCACCTTTTGGCTAGGTGTCCAGTTAGAAGGTCACGTTGCACCACTAGTGTCTTAGTGTTTAACTTAGTATAAAAACTAAGTTATGTATTTATTTCTACAGTGACGAGTTACCAGGCATCTATAGCATTCTTATCGCTGCTTCGCTTATGTATCAGCCGTCATTAAAACTCCTTGTCGAGCGTCATTAATAGGTCTTTTTGTAGTAGTGAAAAGATGATGTCACTGCACTTGAACTTTCTGCTTTATATCACATTCTTAAGGGGATTCATTTTTCTGTCCCTAAGATTATCATTCAGATGATGGGTAGATGTCGTGGAAGAGACCGCAACCTCTCTTATGCGATGATCATCCCACGCATCTTTCAAGAGTTTGATATTGACTTATCCACATGCGCTCTGGACCCTGAGCCCAAGTACCTCAAACTTTTTCGTTGCAGCATTGCCACTGTTCCTCACTACACTAAAATAGACATTTTGGAATGGAGGTATTCCGTTCCAAATAATTTTCGGAACGCCTATAATCCGTACCTATTTTTGGGCTGCCAAATTTCTTGGAACGAAATTAAAGTGTTCCGAGAAACGTATATTGGAACGGTTTATATGTGTTCCGGATTTGGAACACCAATAAAGCATGCCTAACAAAGCATTTCAGATGTCATTTGCTGGAATGGCTAAAAGGTGTTCCAATTTTGGAACACCATAAATGTGTTCCTAAGATACATTTTATAATAAATTTTTGCGCCAATTATTAAAATGGCTAAAAAATGTTCCAGTTTAGAACAGTTTTAGAACACCAGCACAACATTCCTACCATCTTTTCTTTTTGAAGATCAAGGCACACTCATTATACTCAATATCGTAGGTTCCCAGAATAACAAAAACACATCATGCACTCACAATCTTCATGCCAAGATGCCAAGAAATTGCCAATTCATGAGACGAGCAACAACAATTAACAACATCAATACTAAAAAGAGCAACATTTGTGCACAGAAAGACAATTCAACTGGTATGCAAAATGAACTACTAATCCATAATAAACATTGCCATTAGCTTTAAGTAATATTTGATCTAACAACTAGTACAACCTTATAACCGTTATAAGATTATGACAAATATCCAGTGACCAACAGAAGATCATGGTATTCCTATTTAAACAAGAGGACCAAACGAGAAGAGAAGCCACACAGACCACAATGTTGGTCCAAAATTCTCATGCTCCAACTGAGATCAAGAAGGCATCACCACTCTTGATGGCTAGGAACTTCTCTTTGCTGGCCTCTGGGAGGACAATGTCGCATGTGCTGCTTCCTACAGCAAAACGAGTCAGAGAACTCAAAACAAAACATGACGACATCCTAAGAAATATCACCTATTTACAACAACGTAAAGGTCATTCAAGAGATGAAGAAAAAGTACGACTAATTAAATTTTTTAACTCTAGTTTTGAAAGAACACAAACCTACCTGAGTGTTTATGTATACTCTGGTTTCATTGAAGTTTCATTCATTTGATAAATCCATAATACAAGACAAGCAAACCTTAAGCAAAGGAAAGTGCAAACTGATAAAAATGCTGCTACTAGACATAAGAACGATAAAACATGCTATGCTCTGATGCAATAACTTCACAAAATGCATCAAACCGACATAAAAGAAAGCATTCAAGATGAAACAGTACGTTTACTAACATTTTAAACTATATAGGCACCTACTGAGGCTACACTGGTTATGCAGGAACGTCATATTAGCTAAATAATGTATATGGAAAAAATAGACTGACCTTAAACTCTAACAATTCATATGCCGATTTCTGGTACTTCATACTGGACAGTACAATGATGTAATTCTTATAGGAAAAATTCAAATGTACGAAACCAGACATTTATTATTTTAACTTCTGCCTTTAATTGGAAGGAATAATACACTTTTCGTTGTATCGAATCCATCCAGCCAACCCATCTAGCATGATACTTATATCTCCAACTCTTTTTTGACTACATAATGCTAAGTATCAAGTAGTTTGTTAACATCAATCTAACAACTCTTTGCAAAGTTTTGTAAATGTCAGGGACATAGGGTGAATCCGTATGGCATGAGCTTAATCTAATTGTTGTCACAGAGGAGTACAAGCTAGACTAACCCACTGAAACATTAACAACCCCTAAAATAGAAAATTAAAAACATATCCAGTTATTTATTTAACTGTTGAAACATCCAAGGAAAAGAAGCAAAATCTGTACGACACACGTATTACCCGTGAAACAGTTTGCAGAATCTGGAGTAAATTCCGTGTGAGAAGCAATGTAGTGAGAAAGAAAAGAGTAATTTGCATTTCTTCTTCAACCATTCCAAATATATCATCAATCCTGCAAGTATAAAGAGTGTTGTTATTTGAGTCGCTACCTCTATAAACAAAAGAACACAGTTCCAAGTATTACAAGTAAGAACATCTAGGAAGAGAGCCTTTGTTTGTGCACTATAAGTTGATCATACAACATTCAAGAGTTTATTGCATCTGCTTATTTAAAAGATACTCGCCCTCTTTTTGTTAGATTGCATTTATGTTAATTGCATGCAATGTAAACCCAAAAAAAACTTTTCCTCCACTCCATTGACATATTCTCTGGCAGGTGCCAACTCCAAGTCCATGTGGATATGACCATATGTTAGTGCTATCATTTAAGTCCACATGGGTATTCAATAATCTACACCATAGGAAGTCAACTTTATATCTTTCCATCATTTGAAAAATTAGAAAATGCCAAACATGCTGTTCAGAATACAAAATCATAAGAGCATATTTGATATTGACACTAATCTTAGCCAAAAATGCCAAACACGCGATTGGTAATACAAAATCATAAGAGTATACTTGATATTGACACTAATCTTAGCCAAAAATGCCAAACATGCGATATCGTTGAAAATACAAAATCAAAAAGAGTATACTTGATACACTAATCTTAGCCAAAAATGCCAAACACGCTATATGAGAAAACAAAATCATAAGAGTATTCTTGAGATTTACACTAATCTTATCCAAGAATGCCAAACACGCGATATCATTGATAATACAAAATCATAAGAGTATACTTGATATTGTCACTAATCTTAGCCTAGTTGTCCCATTCAAGGAAAATTAATGAAGAAAAAAAGTAAAGAAAGAGAAGTAAGAACTTCATCTTAATTAGCAGTATTTTACTAATTTTTGAAGAAGAAAAATTCAATCTATAAGACCTTGTGATCGTTCAACTATGATTCTGCACATGCCATTAAAATTTATAAACTACATTGCATCATTCTTATAGATACTTGTTTATGTACTCAATTAAAATGGTTATAATTAATATAAAAATTCCATGCGTATTTACATGCTTTAAGCTATTGATGTTTGATTGTGTATTCATACTTCTCAACTTTAATTGATTCTCCAACTATAATTAATCTCTTAAATATGTTAAATAAAAGGGATTTAACTAGAATAAATTACTAAGTTTTGTGATATATATATATATATATATATATATATATATATATATATATATATATATATATATATATATATATATATATATATATATATATATATATATGATCACCAGGTTCAGAGATGCGCAGAAGACATGTCAATACTTCACCACCTACGAAGGGACACAACCACATGCTGTCCATCACCGCCATCGCGATGTCCTCCACCACCTCCGTTGTCGCCTGCATGCTGACTTCCGGTTCAACGTCCGTCCCGAGGCTGTCCGGAATCTCCGCACCGTCGTCGTCGACCGCCTATATTAATCCTTATGGGCCGAGCCACTTCTACCTATAGAACCAACTGATCTCCCCCTCCTCCAATTCCCACCCGACCATAACACTATACCTAACCAACAAGTACAACTTTTCCAACTTTGCCTCGTCGGCCCCAAGATATTAGAAAAAACTCCTAGATTAACCACTTGAGCTTTTTCTTCACTAATCTGAAGGAAAATAATCATGCAAAACAAACTAAAAACTTAGACTAAAATCTGAAGTTCTTCTTCACTTTCAGGGAACTTGAGTTCTGTGATGTGACTCGATTCCAGGCTATTGCCAACTCCTTCACCGATCTGAGATTTGCACAGACGGGTCACTCTGTTAGCTCTCTTCCTCGAGACCCTTCTGTATCTGGCTACCGCATTGACGATGAGGCGGTCTACTCTCTATTCTAGCTAGGGAATACGTACGATTGGTATCGTACTTTTGGTGCTACTCCACATACTTCTGGAGCTGGCACTTCTGGAGCTGGTCCGTCTGGACATGCTGGCACTGCAGCCGATGGTGATGAGGATGAGGATGATGATTTTTGAGATGTTACCTTTTGAGAGTGTCTATTTTTTCTTATGTTTACTTGGAAATGCTCCGATATTCCAAGATATTATCAGTACTCTTTATTTTAGATATGATTTGTGATTTTGATAGACATATATATTTATGCCTCAGTTTGGCACCAGTTTAGTTTCTTATTCAACACTCTATTTGTTTTCAGATTTATTATAGCATTATCTTTCTTTATGCTTCCATATAAACTGTCTGTGATAAATATCATGCCTGTGTTGTTTATACAAATTTATGTTTATCTTATAAATATTATACCATGCCTGTGATGAATGTTTTTCTATATTTTTCTTGTGTTTCTTCACTGCTTGTTACTTATGCATTTATTGCGGGGAGCTTTCTCTTTTGTAATTATTTTGCTAAGTGACAACGGAGGAGAAATAGGATCTAACATCTTCATGGATACAGGTTATGAACATTTTTTCATTTATTTTCGGTACACTCTTGAATTGATCAAAATCCATGATGTTATATCGGCAAGGTTTGTCAATTATCAAAATAGAGGGGATTGTTGGCCCATTGGTCATGGTCAAACCTGATTTTAATAATTCATCAAACTCTGTCTCGATATATGAATCATTCAGATGTTTACTAACGACGTTTTGGACACTGATCAAAGATGGATATCTACTATGTTCAAGACCGAAGCTATTTGCCACTCAAGAATGTATTTCATTAGAGCTATATAATTTTCATTTTTATTGAGTCTAGAAATACATTGTACACCAAGTCGTACTGGCAAATAGGTTATCCTAAATCGTTTTTCAAAACTGACCTATCTTTTTAAAATGACCTGTCTTTGAAAAACATCTATTTTATAAAAAGCTTCTGAAGGATTTTTCGAAAAGCCAAAATTATTTTTCACAAAATCTACTGACTAAATCCCTGACAGAACTCGACCAGAGTTCGGCCAGAGTTCAGCCAAGTTGAATGTTATGTGAACGTTTGATTTTGAACTTGGTCTCCCTTCAGTTGCGGTTGGTTACAAAAAATTCTGTCTGAATTCTGTCCGAATTCTGTCAGAGTTCTGTCTTTGGAAAAACTATAAATAGAGAAGGATTTCAATCATTTCAAATCACCAATTCACTTTCAATCTCTTCTCTTCTAAAGCTTACATTTCTTCCAAAGAGTTCTAAAAAGCTTCTATTTTCAAATCCTAAGCCAGTTACAATCCTCTAATCGATTTGCCAGTGCAGTGCGGTCTAGAAGTTTCAGAACGATTGTAATTAGAGGCTTGATTGAAGATTGACACTTCACAATTGAAGTTGGTCGAGTTCTTTTCGTATCAAAGCTCGCGTCTATAGAAGTTGCAAGGACTTCGTATGAAAACTTACGAGATTTTCCAATAGTGGATTCAATTGGAAGCTAGAGTTCTTCCGACTGGACTAGTCCTCACAAGAGGGAAAACCAGTATAAATCTCAATGTTTGCGTTTGTCTTCTGATCTCCTTTTTATTTACAGTTATTTATTTTTGTGATTATCATTATATCTGTGATCTAACTGCTGACAAGTTTTAATTAGCAATATTTCGCTGCCTACTCTATTCACCCCCTCTAGAGTATTCTGCTTTACGATTTCGTTCCTACAGGAGTTTGGGACAGTGGGCCCTGTCACGCCCCGACTCGCCGAATCGGTCGCCATCGCCTTGACTCGATATAAATCGATCCCCACGGGTCGGGACGTGATGCCATGCAAGTCTGAATGGACTTGCACAAGGCAAGGATGTGTAATTGGAAATTCTTTTTTGACTCAACACGTTGAAATTAAACAGTACAGAGAGTTGAAAACATAACATAGGAAGAAACTTAGCTTTTCATTCATAAGCTTGCAAAATATGTGCAAGGTTATTTTTATATTACATATGTCGTTGCGGCTACATCTTTGAAATAACAAAAGAAAACTATCGACAAGCTCGCCTTGAAATAATCCTCGGCGTTCCATACATTCATGCCCCTTTATACACTTGAACAAAAGCCTTCGGTCTGAATTGGGCATCAAAATACTTCAAAATAGGAGAGCTTCGTGCCGTCTCCCGTTCTTCAGCTCCAGCTTAGTCTCGAGCTCCCGCAGCACGCTCGTTACCTGGGGAGTTGGGGGTTAGCACACTTGCTAGTGGATGGGACAAACCCACTCGTCTAAACCGACACTGCTTATTAAGGATTCAGGCATACGAAGTGATCTTTCTATTTAGAACTATATGAGTTGCAGTTCATATCGAAGGCACATTTTAAACGATAACAACATAGCCAATTTAAAGGCATTCTTACCAAGGCCGTGCTCCTTTCCTGCACAAAATATACATGATACTTACCACCTGCACAAGACAATATGTGAGCATGCAGTCTATCCTATATGTGGTCATTGGTGATATCGACACCATGAAGGACGATTACGTAGCCTTACGACGCGCCCTCCAGTCCAGGTAGCGAGCCTAACTGGAGGTCTCGCAATGCCTCGCGCCGAAGCACGATTTCCATAATTTCCTCCTAGGCCGATTCGGTCCCAGGGCCCTGGGTACCGTCTCGAGAAAAGCTCACCTTGTGCACAAGTCGTCCTTGACCATGCGAATGTATGAACAGCTTAATATGTATGAAGTAAATTGCATAGCGTAACCATTATCAAATCACATAATCATTCCTACTAGCGCAAGGGTCCTTTCCTCCGAAACCGTACGTTCTGATTTAGTATCCCGTAGGCACCAAATTCTCCGAGGCATGATGTACCGCCACCAAGGTTTTCATAGTTGTGTTTTGCATTGCATGAAATATATTCTATCTCTTTCTTAGAACTTTATCTTTTCTCTACTTAGTGTGAACTTATCGATTCAGAATTAACTTTTCTAGATTGATATATTATCCCGAGCTCTTGATCTTAGTGGCAAGCCTACATCCCGTTAGCATCATCGATTTGAACGTTGAACTTTAAGAATTTAGTTGGCGGGAAGGAGTAGAAAAGAAGGGGCCGAAGAACCACCCACCTAAGTAGATTACGCCGAGAGTAGGAGAACGTTTCGCAACGGTCAAGCGTCAGTTACACGAACTCCTGTAATGGCACGAGCATCGAATTAGAACCCTTCCTTCAATCCTTCCTTCGAAATTCCCAAAGACGCATTCAGAAATCGACGCGAAAGCACACTATCAAATCCACGCAATAATTCGTTCAGAAAGCCAAAAAAACTAATAAAACCAACGGCAGACGGGTTGCGTCGCTCTCTTTAGAGTTCCTTCGCCAAGACGCCACCTACCGCATCTAGGACTTATTCCAACAGTAGTCGATCCATTAGTTGGAACGGTACTCATATCACTCGTCCAAATCGATTTTATTGATGCCGTGGTTTTTGTATACCAAACTCGTCGCCGAGTTAGACTAGCCATCTATGTTCCCGACCATGTCTGACTTGGCACGAGCCTATTACATAGTACTTCGCCCCAACGGGAGCAGGGCACTACATAATATACCACTAAGAAAAAGTTTCGTCCCGAAACTTAAGAACAAGGGTCTGACCTTCGTCGGCGAAAAGTGAAGGGTACTTCTCCCTCATCTCTGCCTCTAGCTCCAACGTCGACTCCTCGACGGAATGGTTGCGCCAGAGTACGCGAACCAAGGACATCGATCGGCTCCGCAGGATCTTTTCTTTACGGTCCAAAATTTGCACGGGCTCCTCCTAGTATGATAGATCGGTGCGTAGCTCCAACTGATCGAAACTAACCACATGACTTGGGTCATGCACGTACTTCCGAAGTTGGGAGACATGGAAGACGTCGTGCACTTCGGCCAGGACAGGAGGTAGCGCGATCCGGTAAGCAACGGTCGCCACTCTTTCGAGGATCTCGAAGGGCCCTACGAATCTCGAACTCAGCTTGCCTTTTATCCCGAATCGCATGACGCCCCGCATCGGCGTCACCTTCAGAAACACATGGTCCCCAACCAAGAACTCTAACGGTCGTCGACGAGTATCTGTATAACTCTTTTGTCGACTCTGAGCAATGCGAAGCCTATCTCGAATCATGCGGACCTTCTCAACGGCTTGTTCGACTAGTTCTGGCCCGAGCACCTGTCGCTCCCGGACTTCGTCCCAGCAAATCGGAGATCGGCACTTCCTCCCGTAAAGTGCCTCGTAGGGAGCCATTTGGATGCTCGATTGGTAACTGTTGTTGTATGCGAACTTCGCGAGCGGCAAGTGCGTGTCCCAGCTAGTCTTCAAATCTATCGCGCACAAACGTAGCATATCCTCCAGGATCTGATTCACTCTTTCTGTCTGGCCATCGGTTTGCGAATGGTACGCGGAGCTAAGGTTCAACTTAGTGCCCAGCGCCGCCTGTAGACTCGTCCAGAAACGTGATAAGAATCGCCCGTCTCTGTCTGAAATGATTGTGGCCGGTACCCCATGCAGTCTGACGATCTCGTCGAGATAAATCTGAGCTAACCGATCGACGCTCCATGATGCTTTAATAGCGATGAAATGAGCGAATTTGGTCAAACGATCGACAACGACCCAAATCGCATCATTCTCCCGCGACGTCTTCGGAAGGCCCATGATGAAATCCATAGAGATGTCGTTCCACTTCCATACTGGAATGTCGAGGTTCTGGAGCTCCCCGCCTAGTCTTTGATGCTCGGCCTTCACCCGTTGACAGGCCATACACTGTGACACAAATGTTGCCACGTCTTTCTTCATGTCGTGCCACCAAAAGGTCGTGCGCAGGTCCTTATACATTTTGGTACTCCCGGGGTGCAACGAGTACTTCGCATAATAGACCTCCGCCAGAATCTCCTTTCTAAGTTCAGCATGGTCTGGCACGCATATCCTCCCCTTCATCCGCGTCATTCCGCCCTCGTCCACCACAAAGTCGGTCGCCTTTACCGTCGAAATCAGCTCGCGCATCTTCTTCAGGAATGGGTCGTCCTCCTGTGTGGTCTTTATTTTGTTATGCAGGCTCAACTCAAGATGCAATTGGGCCAATCGTGCTCCACGATAACGGATTCGGAGTTCGATACCCATCTCCGCCAAGTCTCGCTGTATGTTACGGTTGATAGACAAGCACCCTGCAAACATTCTACTCAGTGCGTCTGCCACAACGTTTCCCTTACCTGGCGTGTACTCGATAGTCAGATCGTAGTCTTTGATGAGTTCGGGCCAACGCCGCTGCCGTAAGTTTAGGTCCCGTTGAGTGAAGATGTATTTGAGGCTCTTGTGGTCCGTATAGATGCGACAAGCTATACCATAAAGATAGTGCCGCCACAGCTTCAACGCGAACACAATGGCTACTAATTCAAGATCATGCGTAGGATAATTTTTCTCGTGTTGCTTCAATCGTCTCGAAGCAAACGAAATCACCTTATCCCTTTGCATAAGCACGCATCCCAAACCCGTCAGCGATGCATCGCTAAATATCTGAAACCCTTCTGGCCCGTCTGGAAGTGCAAGGATCGGCACTGAGATGAGCCGTTTCTTCAACTCTTGGAAGCTCGATTCGCAGGCGTCGTTCTACTCGAATGCGACTCCCTTCTGGGTGAGGCGAGTCAGAGGCGACGCAATTTTGGCAAAATCTTTTACGAATCTACGGTAGTAGCCTGCCAAGCCGAGGAAACTTCGGATGTCGCCTGCTGAGGTAGGCCGCTTCCATTCGACTATTGCTTCAATCTTCTTTGGGTCCACCGTGACGCCTTCAGCTGAGACAACGTGCCCAAGGAACGTCACGCTGCTCATCCAGAACTCGTACTTGCTTAGCTTGGCATAGAGTTGGTGCTCACGCAGAGTCTGTAGCACAGTCTTCAAGTGTTCCACGTGCTCGTCCTTGCTCTTCGAATATATGAGAATGTCGTCGATGAATACAACGACAAATTTGTCTATGAACGGCCGGAACACCGGATTCATTAGATCCATGAACGCGGCAGGAGCGTTGGTCAAGCCGAAGGGCATGACCAGAAATTCGTAGTGACCATATCGAGTTCGGAAGGCGGACTTCGGCACATCCTCGGACTTGATCTTCAATTGATGGTAGCCTGAGTGAAGATCAATCTTGGAAAATACCGTCGCCCCTTGCAGCTGGTCAAACAAATCATCTGTCCTCGGTAACGGGTACTTGTTTCGTACCGTAGCTTTGTTGAGTTCCCGATAATCGATGCACAGCCGCATCGATCCATCCTTCTTCCTCACAAACAACACTGGGGCACCCCACGGGGAGACACTAGGGCGAATATATCTGCGATCTAGTAACTCTTGTAGTTGTGCCTTCAGTTCCTTTAGCTCTGCCGGCGTCATTCGATAGGGTGCTTTGGATATCGGTCGGGTGTCCGGGAAGGTGTCGATGCTGAATTCTATCTCTCGGTCCGTCGGCATCCCTGGCAACTCGTCTGGGAACACATCAGGAAATTCTGCCATGACTTCAGTCTGGGCCGTGCTTGCAATCTCCATTCTCGTGTCTCGAACTGATGCTAGGTACCCGCTGCACCCGGAATGCAACATACGCCTTGCCGAAATCGCCGATATTATCATTGCCGACTTTGATGCCGCTCCGCACGAATAGGAAAACTCGGTTTCGTCGGAAAGACGGAACACGACTCTCTTCTCCGCGCACTCGATCGTTGTATGGCATGCACCCAACCAATCCATGCCAAGGATTATATCGTACTCCTTGACATCGAGGACGATAACTTCCAAGGATAGATTCCTCCCTCTGATGCAGATATAACCATATCTACAAATATGAGTGGCAGGCATATCTACTCCTGATGGAGTGCTAACGCTAAGATTCATATCTAGAAGTTGCATAGGTAGTTGATTTTCTTTTACGAAGTCGGCAGATATGAAACTATGCGTAGCACCCGAATCGAACAATACTCTAGCAGGCATATTTTTATAGAGTAGTATACCTGTCACGACAGTGTCGGACGCATAGGCTTCGTCACAAGTCAGTGCGTAGACTCGGTCTTGCGTCCCTTGGCGATTTTGTGGGTTCACGGGCACTGAGTTTGCGCCATGGGCGGGAGGCGCCCTGTTCTGGTTCTGGACGTCCCTTGGTGGATGTTGGTTCGCCCTTTCCATACGACAATCGACTGCCTTGTGACCTAGCTGGCCACACTTGAAGCATTCCCTTCGGCAATCGACCGCCAGATGTCCCATCTTGCCGCAGCGATGGCACCGTACGCCTGGGTGAGGCCCCCGATACTCGGACGTGTTCTGGCACTTTGGAGCACCAGATCCTCTCGCGTCGTGAGGACGCTTGTTGGAGTTGTTGCGGATGCTTGATCCGCCCTCTGCGACGCTCGACCGAAGACCCGTTCCATATCAAGGGCGGCGTTATATGATTCCCTGTACGTCTGGCATCTCTGGTTCATGACGTCCCGATGCAAATCTTCATTCAGGCCTTGCTGGAAGCGCTCGCACCACGCCTCCGTGTTCGGCAGAAAGGCCCCGGCAAACTTCGCAAGCTTCGCATCGTAGTCTTCAACGGACAAGTTTCCTTGCTTCAAGGACATGAATTCCTCTTCCTTCTGTCGACGAAGGGCACGAGGAATGTATTCTCGAGGAAGGCCCGTTTGAAAGTCTCCCACGAGATCTTGGTGTTGGGGTTGGACTCTTGGAGTTCCTGTTTCTTTGCCTCCCACCAGTCGTAGGCCCTCAAGTTGAGCTGCAACGCTGCGCACCCGACTTTCTTGGACCCCTTGATGTTGAGGAGAGTGAACAGACTCTCAATCTTCACAAGCCACCCCATGACTTCGTCAGGCTCTGCTCGACCGTTGAATTCAGACGGGTTCATTTTCTTGAACTTGGTCATCTTGAGCAGGGAGGAGGAGGACACATGTTTTGTCTTTTCGGCTTGTACTTCTTCCTCGGACATGACGGTCGTCGAGTTCTGTTGCGTCGCTATGGTGCTTACGATCCTGGTCAGGCGTCCATTTGTTTTTGTTGGGCGCTGACTTGGGCCTGAATCTGTTCTTGCAGCTGTCGTTGCTGCGTCTCTGACTGGCATTGTTGGAGTTCCATGAGGCGTAGTAGTCGCTCCATGGCAGATTCGCTAGGCGTCGCGCCTTCGGTGCTATCCGTGCTAATCAATGTGGGGACACCCAGTCTTTCCGTTATTCCTACAAAATTGAGCAAACCCGTTAGTATTCTCAAAATATCTACGGGCTTATATGTATGGAACGATTATTTCAGGCCGTATATGTCGAAAAGCATAGTTTTTGAAAAATCGCAACGGCATCATCTAAAGAAAGTATTTTAAAAGGTCCAAGGTGTGAACCGAGCTCTGATACCAACTTGTCACGCCTCGACTCACCGAATCGGTCGCCATCGCCTTGACTCGATATAAATCGATCCCCACGAGTCGGGACGTGATGCCGTACAAGTCTGAATGGACTTGCACAAGGCAAGGATGTGTAATTGGAAATTCCTTTTTGACTCGACGCGTTGAAATTAAACAGTATAGAGAGTTGAAAACATAGCATAGGAAGAAACTTAGCTTTTCATTCATAAACTTGCAAAATATGTGCAAGGTCATTTTTACATTACATATGCCGTTGCGGCTACATCTTTGAAATAACAAAAGAAAACTATCGACAAGCTTGCCTTGAAATAATCCTCGACGTTCCATACATTCATGCCCCTTTATACACTTGAACAAAAGCCTTCGGTCTGAATTAGGCATCAAAATACTTCAAAATAGGAGAGCTTCGTGCCGTCTCTCGTTCTTCAGCTCCAGCTTAGTCTCGAGCTCCCGCAGCACGCTCGTTACCTGGGGAGTTGGGGGTTCGCACACTTGCTAGTGGATGGGACGAACCCACTCGTCTAAACCGACACTGCTTATTAAGGATTCAGGCATACGAAGTGATCTTTCTATTTAGAACTATATGAGTTGCAGTTCATATCGAAGGCACATTTTAAACGATAACAACATAGCCAATTTAAAGGCATTCTTACCACGGCCGTGCTCCTTTCCTGCACAAAATATACATGATACTTACCACCTGCACAAGACAATAGGTGAGTATGCAGTCTATCCTATATGCGGTCATTGGTGATATCGACACCATGAAGGACGATTACGTAGCCTTGCGACGCGCCCTCCAGTCCAGGTAGCGAGCCTAACTGGAGGTCTCGTAATGCCTCGCGCCGAAGCACGATTTACATAATTTTCTCCTAGGCCAATTCGGTCCCAGGGCCTCGGGTACCGTCTCGAGGAAAGCTCACCTTGTGCACAAGTCGTCCTTGACCATGCGAATGTATGAACAGCTTAATATGTATGAAGTAAATTGCATAGCGTAACCATTATCAAATCACATAATCATTCCTACTGGCGCAAGGGTCCTTTCCCCCAAAATCGTACGTTCTGATTTAGTATCCCGTAGGCACCAAATTCTCCGAGGCATGATGTACCGCCACCAAGGTTTTCATAGTTGTGTTTTACATGGCATGAAATATATTCTATCTCTTTCTTAGAACTTTATCTTTTCTCTACTTAGTGTGAACTTATCGATTCAGAGTTAACCTTTCTAGATTGATATATTATCCCGAGCTCTTGATCTTAGTGGCAAGCATACATTCCGTTAGCATCATCGATTTGAACGTTGAACTTTAAGAATTTAGTTGGCGGGAAGGAGTAGAAAAGAAGGGGCCGAAGAACCACCCACCTAAGTAGATTGCGCCGAGAGTAGGAGAACGCTTCGCGATGGTCAAGCGTCAGTTACACGAACTCCTGCAATGGCACGAGCATCGAATTAGAACCCTTCCTTCAATCCTTCCTTCGAAATTCCCAAAGACGCATTCAGAAATCGACGCGAAAGCACACTATCAAATCCACGCAACAATTCGTTCAGAAAGCCAAGAAAACCAATAAAACCAACGGCAGACGGGTTGCGTCGCTCTCTTTAGAGTTCCTTCGCCAAGACGCCGCCTACCGCATCTAGGACTTATTCCAACAGTAGTCGATCCATTAGTTGGAACGGTACTCATATCACTCGTCCAAATCGATTTTATTGATGCCGGGGTTTTTGTATACCAAAGTCGTCGCCGAGTCAGACTAGCCATCTATGTTCCCGACCATGTCTGACTTGGCACGAGCCTATTACATAGTACTTCGCCCCAACGGAAGTGGGGCACTACAGGCCCAACATGCATGCCATGCAGCGTGCACTAAGTCCCGTGTGTATCACTGGACATCTCGAAAAAAAAAGAAGAAGAATCAAAGAGCATTGAAACGAAACCAAATTTAAGGCGTTCTCTTATGTGACACAGTCTAGGGTGTGCTTAATAAGCTAACTACCCCCACCAATAATAGATGATCTGCAAAATTTAAGGGGTCCTCTTATGTGATTCAAAAGTCTTTTCGTAGTACTCTACAAGTCAATGGTGATCTAAAAATTAACTTAGTTATATAGAAATACAAGAAATTGATTTAGTTGTGTATGTCATTAGTCAATTTAAAAACTGAGTACCGTTGGAGTATCCTAATCTCTCGATACCGTGACACAAAAACGGAAGAAATTTTAGAAACTAACGCATGTGTAGAAATAAAATCCAGATTTTTGATCAATGCTAAAACACCAATTAAGAATACCAAAATACGAAAATCGAGATATGACCTAGTACAATAAGCACACTTTCAGAGAAAAAGAATTAGATACTAAGAATTAAAAAAAAAGGCAAAATCCGAAAATGGGATAGAGGCGAGTACTTTACACTTTAATTGTTATATGTACTCTATAAATGTTATAGTATAGTCTCATTTACAGTATTATGTATCATTTCATGTTTGTGGACGTGAGATTTATATAGCTATAGACCATTATCACCTATTGATATCCTATCAGTTCGGTACTCATCTTACTTAAGTAAGAATGTTATGAGAGTGAGAAAGTTCTTGGTGGAAGAATACGATAATAGGCATGTAGTCAACCCAGACAACCCATTGTTTAAATTTAAATGATAGTAGTCATGCACTACACGTACGCATCTACGCTATGACATGACACATCTACTTGACCCTGTTATAGTTCTTGATTATCATTGTTTTTCTTATATACTGATGCATATTAGTATAGTATCATGATCGATTGTTACTTTACTTGATCTTATTCACATTTATCATCTTTCAGTTCGTTCATGATATATTTATACTGTGTAGTTTAACTTTACAGCGTATTGTACTTTGCTCCTATCCAGAGTAGATGATATTAATAGCTTTAGGCGAGGAGAAACAGTATCCTACTCATTAAGGACCTCATGCGGGTGATGTACTGGACATTTTTCAAGGGACGATTCGTATTAGTAGCTAGTGCCTTTCCATTTTCAGTATATATATACGGATTTTTTTCCCAAGTATCTCGTATTTATTTCATTTGTGTTGTTTCCTTGATTCTCACTTTTTTCTTTTAGTTATTTATTCATTTCTAGTTTCGTGCATATTGTTAAAAAAAATTTCTATGGATGAGTTATCATAGTTTGATATATAACTTTGGATTATGATGATGAGACTTGAGAAATAAAAAAATGTACTACCTTCGATGTTGCGACGTAGGCTGAACGTACTTACGTACTCGTACAAGATTATTCGATAATTTATTTAAGATAATTATGATTATGAGATATTCTTTGACAAGGATTTCATTTACATGAAGGGAAAAAAAATCTACACAAAAGGTTACAATATCTGATTTAAATTGGTTTGAAATGGGATGTGTTCAGGTTTAGATCAACATTGTTCTCTAAGATCTAGCACCTAATAGTTTGTTGTTCTGTCAGTATTGCATATCTCGATGCTTTCTTATCTGATCTCCATTTGTCGAAAATCAAGAATCATGACATAATTATTGGTTTTCCTACTCCAAGTTTATGACTTTTTCTTTTCTGTCCAGATTCACAATCGATAGAGAAGCTATATACCAACACAATATATATCTGGTTATAATATAGATGAAGTTGTGCACCCATCGAAATGTTGGAAAAGAAACGCGGAAACCTTTTCCCAAACCGGAGAGTACCTGCGAGAGGACCGAGCAATACAACGCATGAACCCAAAAACAAACACACAAAACAATCCACGCAGACACAGAAAATTTTTGATGTGGAAAATCCTTGCGGGAAAAACCACGGGACGATCGGAGTCCAATCCTGAGAAGCCTCCACTAATGGAATAGAAGAATTACACCCTCTACAAACTCCTTCCGATCCAAATCGGATCCCCACAACACTCAGAGATAAGTACAATGATTACAAGGCTACGAAGAGCGAGAACGACGAGTAGAGATTACCCGAACACGATCTCCTTCGAACAGCGACCTTCAATCCTCCGTCTTCTTTTCCGAAGTTGTAATGGCACTCTTGCCTCCTTCCCTCTCTCAAACTTGTGTTGTCCAATACGTTGCGATCATACGATAATAAATTAGGGTTGAGAAAACTCAACTTAACTCCCTAATCCCGCAACCAACCTGAACCGTTGGATTAGATCCAATGATGAAAACTCATCCTGAAATTCGCTTCAGCCCCCGACGACACAGAGTTCAGCCAGAACTCTGTGTGGGGCAACCAGCACCTACTGGCCAAACCCTGGAACGACCAGACCGAGTTCGGCCAGAACTCGGCCTGGGACCGAGTTCGGCCCGAACTCGGATCCCCTGCTTCCAGCAGCTCCAGCAGCAGCAGCAGCAACTCCGTCGCCTACTTCCCGAGCTTCTTCGACATCGGACGGCACTCGTCGCACTCTGGGGTCTCCTCCACATAGGTTGGGAACCCCATCCACTCCAACAAATCTCCCCCTTCACAACTATAGGGAGGATGTCATCATCCCGACGACCTGCCTGCAGTACTCAAACTTTTCTCTTGGTAGAATCTTCGTGAACATATCAGCTCCGTTGTCATCTGTATGCACCTTCTCAAGCTCTGCGTCCTTCTTCTCAACCACATCCCGTATCCAATGATACCGAGTCTCGATGTGCTTAGACCGGCTATGAAACGTCTGATTCTTCACAAAGTGGATCGCACTCTGACTGTCGTAAAGCAAAGTATACTGCTCTTGCTTCAGTCCCATTTCCTGCAGCAGCTTCTTCATCCACAACAGCTCCTTGCAAGCCTCCGTCGCTGCAATGTATTCCGCCTCCGTCGTCGACAAGGCAACACACTTCTGCAACCGCGACTGCCACGACACCACTCCTCCTGCAAACATCATCACGTGGCCCGAAGTCGATCGCCTCGTGTCTACATCTCCAGCCATATCAGCGTCGGTATACCCAACCAGCTTTGGCTCGTCACCACCAAAGGAAAGTCTCCAACCAGCAGTGCCCTGAAGATATCGTAGAATCCACTTGACCGCACTCCAATGTACCCTTCCAGGATTTGAAAGATAACTGCTAACCGTACCAACTGCATGAGCAATATCTGGCCTCGTACACACCATAGCATACATCAGGCTTCCTACAGCTGAGGCATATGGAACCCGCTCCATATCTTCTTTTTCGTCCTCGGTAGATGGACACTGCTCCTCAGTGAACTTAAAGTGAGCCGCGAGGGGGGAACTCACTTTCTTCGACCCGTCCATCCCGAAACGCTGAAGTACCCGGTGAATGAACTTCTTTTGGGACAAGTGTAGCAGCTTGGACTCTCTCTCTCGGCTGATCTCCATCCCAAGAATAGTCTTCGCTGCGCCCAAATCCTTCATAGAGAAGGCCGTGCCCAGTTGGCGCTTCAACTCCGCTATCCTAGTGGCATTTCGACCCACTAATAGCATATCATCAACATAGAGCAACAAAATGATGAAATTATCATCGGCAAAATACCTCACAAATGCACAATGGTCCGATGTCGTCCGTGCATAACCATGCTCTCCCATAAATGACTCGAACTTCCTGTACCACTGCCTCGGAGCCTGCTTCAGACCATACAAGCTCTTCCTCAACCGGCAGACCAAATATGACTTGCCCTTCTCACAGAATCCCTCTGGCTGCTCCATGTACAACTCCTCCTCAAGATCACCGTGGAGGAATGCCGTCTTCACGTCCATCTGCTCGACCTCCAAGTCGAAACTGGCTGCTAATGCTAGCACCACCCGGATAGACGAATGCTTGACGACAGGCGAAAAGATCTCATCATAATCCACGCCTTTCCGCTGACCGTAGCCTTTGACTACCAGCCTCGCTTTGTATCGAGGGCGAGTAGCATCATCCGTCTGCTTCACTCTGAACACCCATCGATTCTTCAAAGCCTTCTTGCCCTTTGGCAACCGCACCAGATCATAAGTGGAATTGGTGTGCAAGGAACTCATCTCCTCCTGCATAGCCACCATCCACTCCTGCCTGTGTTCATCTTCCATAGCCTCTGTGAAACTTTTGGGCTCCCCCCCGTCAGTCAATAGCACATACTCATCCGGTGAGTATCTCGTAGATGGTCGACGATCCCTGTCACTCCTTCTCAGTGGAGCCACTGGTGCTGGCTGTATACCGACAGCCTCCGCCCCTTCAGGAACTACCTCTCCGGCATGCTCATCCTCCTGAGGGACACCCTGACCACCATCAGCAGGCTGATGATCAAGGTTGGGAGCAACTCCATGTACCGGCTCCCCCATAACTGGATCCTCTGTGATGTCCTCTGGAAACTGCTCGAAGCGAAATGACTCTAACTCAGGCAATTTCTCAGCCTCAGAAGGCGTCTCGGAATCCTGAGTGTTGGTCATGGTCTGATCCTCGACGAACATCACGTCCCTGCTTCTGTAGAGCTTTCCTTCTACTGGGTCGTAGAGTCTATAGCCAAACTCATCCCGACCGTAGCCGACAAAGACGCATCGCCTCGTCTTCGGCTCAAGTTTGGTCCTCTCGTCCTTCGGTACATGCACGAAGGCTTTACAACCAAACGCCCGCAGGTGATTGTATGACGGCTCTTTGCCGTACCATACTTTGTCAGGCACATCACCCTGCAAAGGAGCACTAGGAGACAAATTAATAATATAAGCAGCTGTGAGAAGAGCCTCACCCCAATAACTGTCCGGCAAGTTTGCTTCTGACAGCAAACACCGCACCCTCTCCATCAGTGTCCTGTTCATGCGCTCCGCTACACCATTGAGCTGAGGTGTCTTTGGCGGAGTCTTCTGGTGTCGTATCCCTTGCTCTCTGCAATACGCATCAAAGGGACCGATGTATTCGCCGCCATTGTCGGACCGAACACACAACAACTTCTTGCCCGTCTCCCTTTCAACAGAGGCCTGAAACTCCTTGAAAGTAGGCAGTACCTGATCGTTGGTCTTTAAGGCATAGACCCAAACCTTCCTGGAACAGTCATCAATAAAAGTCACAAAGTAAGAAGCACCACCAAGAGATTTTACCTTCATAGGACCGCAGACATCCGAGTGAATCAACTCGAGCAACGCCGGCTTCCTCGAACTTGGGTGACTTTGGAAAGACACCCTATTTTGCTTTCCAGCTAAACAGTGCATGCAGTTCTCCAACTTTGTAGACTTGAGCTCCGGAATCACTTTCCTGTTCACCAAGTAGCTCATCCCCTTCTCGCTGATATGGCCGAGCCGTCTGTGCCACAACTCGGTAGACGCATCACTGACTGCGTTCACCTCCTGTGCCCCCTCTGCGCTCCCCTCCATATAGTAGAGACCGGACTTCTTTCTTCCTCTGGCAATCACCATCGAACCTCTGGAAAGCTTCCACTAACTGTTCCCGAAGAGACTGAAGAATCCCTCGTCATCCAACCTTCCAACCGACACCAGGTTGAAACGGATATCAGGGACATGACGAACATCCTTGAGAACAAGAACCGCACCCGTCTTCGTTCTCAAATGCACATCTCCAACGGCAACCGCCTTCGACACATCTCCGTTGCCCATCTTCAACACGCCACAGTCGCCTGTCGTATAAGTGGCAAACAGTGTCCTATTGTGAGATACATGTGCTGAAGCCCCTGAGTCCACCAGCCAAGAATTGTCATCGCAGGCGAGGTTAGTAATGACCTCATCACCTACGACGATGACATCGCCTCCATGCACCGAGGCCGTCGCTGTAGTGTTCTCTTCTTGCTTCCCCTTGTCGCCCTTCTTCTCTCTCTTCCAAGCGAAACAATTCCGTTTGATATGGCCCTTCTTACCGCAATGGTAACACTCTGAGTCCTCGTAACGACCCTTGGACTTTCCCCTGCTCTTGTCTCTGCCACCACCTGGACCCCTGCTGTTGCCCCTTCCGCGGCTCTCTGAAACAAGTGCCTCTGAGTGGTGGGATGTGGATGAAGTGCCCTGAGAACGTCTCCGCATCTCTTCATTCAACACCCCGCTCTTGGCAAACTCCAGACTGACCACGCCCTCTGGAGCAGAAGCGATCATAGATACTCGTACGGTCTCCCACGAGTCTGGCAATGTACACAGCAGCCACAGTCCCTGAACTTCGTCGTCGAACTTGACTCCCATAGAAGATAGCTGGTCAACCACGCCCTGGAAATCACTCAAGTGATCCGTAATAGACGCCCCATCTTTGTACCGCAGACCCATCATCGTCCGGATCAGGAATAACTTGTTTACCCGGTCTTCTTCGCGTACAAAGATTCCAGCTTATCCCATAACGTCTTCGCGTGCTCAATATTGGCAACGTGGTTGTACACGTTCTCGTCAACGAACTGCCTGATGTATCCGCACACCTGTATATGTTCGAATTTTCAGTCCTCCTCGAATTTATCACTGGGCTTCTCGGATGCAAATACGGGCAGATGCAGCTTCTTGACGAACAGCAAATCCCTCATCTTGCTCCGCGCCAATAATGATAGTTTGTGCCGTTCAGATTCACCATGCGCACCGGCTTCGCGTCCATCTCTCCTCTCTGGTTCCTCTGTCAACTCCTGACACCCTTTGAACCCAAAGCTCTGATACCACTTTGTTGGGAAAGAAACGCGGAAATCTTTCCCCAAACCGGAGAGTACCTGCGAGAGGACCGAGCAATACAACGCACAAACCCAAAAACAAACACACAGAACAATCCACGCAGACACAGAGAATTTTTGACGTGGAAAACCCTTGCGGAAAAAACCACGGGACGATCGGAGTCCAACCCTGAGAAGCCTCCACTAATGGAATAGAAGAATTACACCCTCTACAAACTCCTTCCGATCCAAATCGGATCCCCACAACACTCAGAGATAAGAACAATGATTACAAGGCTACGAAGAGCGAGAACGACGAGTAGAGATTACCCGAACACGATCTCCTTCGAACAGCGACCTTCAATTCTCCGTCTTCTTCTCCGAAGTTGTAATGGCACTCTTGCCTCCTTCCCTCTCTCAAACTTGTGTTGTCCAATACGTTGCGATCATACGATAATAAATTAGGGTTGAGAAAACTCAACTTAACTCCCTAATCCCGCAACCAACCTGAACCGTTGGATTAGATCCAATGATGAAAACTCATCCTGAAATTCGCTTCAGCCCCCGACGACACAGAGTTCGGCCAGAACTCTGTGTGGGGCAATCAGCACCTACTGGCCAAACCCTGGAACGGCCAGACCGAGTTCGGCCAGAACTCGGCCTGGGACCGAGTTCGGCCCGAACTCGGATCCCCTGCTTCCAGCAGCTCCAGCAGCAGCAGCAGCAACTCCGTCGCCTACTTCCCGAGCTTCTCCGACATCGGACGGCGCTCGTCGCACTCCGGGATCTCCTCCACATAGGTTGGGAACCCCACCCACTCCAACACGGAATTCCAAACAATGTCATACAAGAAAATATATCCAACAAATGAATATATTTTCTTTTATTCAACGTATATATTAATACTTTCCACAGGCATATCACTCTTTAAACATAACTTGAGTTAGGAAGAATTTATATCATCCTTAGTGTCCATGCTTGCAATTAATTGGCTAAGCCATTCATCGACCGTGGTGTACTTCACGTTAGGATACAGTTCAGATGCCTCGATGCCGATCTCCGGATCTATCTCAAAGTTGGTCTGTTCTCCCTTCACAAAGCTTGCATATGCTATGGCATAAAAGAAAGGCCACGGCTCAGGCAAATCTGCAAGAAAAATAATATCACGTGTCATAACCACATTGTAAGTTCCTGTTTGAGTTCCTCTTATCGAACTCTTCTTCAGGTCAGGATGTTGAATACATATAGACAACCAATATTTAATGTATGGTTTGTTTCGCACTAATTTATGGACAAAGACCGGCCCAAGGAGTTGACTCGTCCTACTCGAAACTAGTTTTGGTTATCATTTGACCCTTGTTGTAGATTGATCCTGCGGGTCATCCGCAACCCCGACATTTATTATGACCATGCTGAACCTGGAGGAATTGTCCAGGTCCTAAGAAGTACTCTTGTCTGACTTACTCCTCGGCGGCCCTGTTTATGAATGCACCTTAACCACCCTAATTATTGTCAGAAATAAACTATTGTGTTATATATACCTCTAATTTTCTCCAGAATCTTCTGCTCGTGGACATAAATCCTTTGGAGGACTTTGCCGGTCTTCTCCTCCCAAAGGGTCACAAGCTCATTTAGGGAGTAGACGTTCGCAGCAGGCCTTACATACAAGGTCTTGTTCAGAGTCCTGGGGTCGTCAGCCGCTTTCATACTGTACGTTGCGACGTCTTGCTCAGCGACGTATATGACTGCAAACAATATATATATATATATATATATATATATATATATATATATATATATATATATAATTGTACATGAGCACAACACACGCACATATTGTACGTACTGCTGTTGATGGTGACTTCTTGCAAGTAAGGGTGAGCATTATTCGGTTTTACAGAAAATCGAAATGGACCAAATCAATAAGAGATTCAGTTCGATTTTAAAAAATATCGATTATCGATTCGGCGTCAGTTTTTAAAATACAAATTTTTTTTATTTACGGAATAAGAAATATATAATTATGTAAATATCCTAAATTTTAAAATGTGTATAATTTGAAAATTATAATTCTATTATGTATTTTGAAGTCCAACTTTGATATAACAACTTGTCCAACTTCATGCGAAATTTTAAAATTCAACAAATGTGTGTATAAACATTTATAATTTTTAATATAACTTAACCATGATCCCAACTTTGGATCCGACACATTAATTCCAACCAGACAAACCGAATAAAACAAATTTATTATTCGGTTCAGTTCGGTTTCGGTTTTGACCAGTTCGTTTTGGTTTTGGTTTTAATTTTTAAAGTTTTGGCTTATTCGATTTTGACTAATTCGGTTCGGTTGAAACCGAATAAACCGAACGTTCACTCCTACTTGCAAGTAGTGTAACCGAGGCCAACCTGTAGTATTTCCGTCGCCGACGATGAAAACCTTCTCCTCCGGGGGACCGGTCGCTTCCACCTGCCCTATCCTGGAGAGAAAATAGGTGGCGAAGAAATTGCTCGACACGAACGTGTATGGAATCCCTGCTTCCCTTATAGCCTGTCGGATTCTCGCCTTGATTGCCAGCCTACTCTTGGCAGGCTCTAGTAATTGGACCCTGTCGATATCTAAGCCAAATTCCGAAGGAAAGTATCTCTGCGATACCAATCATCACTTTGTCATTTTTAATATCTAAACTAAGGAGAAAAAGTTCAATTTCACCATAAAACTTTTCTTTCCATACTGTATATTTACTAATTAATTGTTTATCTATATTTATATACAATGTCATAGCCAAGATTTGAATACAGCAAGGTCAAAATCGACTAAAAGAAATTTTAATTCAAAAAAAAAAAAAGTTAGAGGAAAGAAATTGCTTAAATTACTCATAAATCTAATTTTCTATACCTAACATTGGTCGTCTATTCTGATTTTCCTATTTTAGCTGCTCATTTTTTCAATTCATTTTTAAAATACGATTGGTAAAAGTGTACATTAATTCTAACCCAATATAATCAGAAGCTTAAATTTTCGTGTCATTCCAGTCAGGTCATATAAGACATTTATGATCAATTTTGACCAATTGATCGAGGATATTTGGTGTATCTTAAAATTCATACCTGGATCCTACCATTTTAGTCATGAACCTTGTCATCCTAGGGTCTTATAAAAAATAAATATTGTTTTCTCCTCAAGAAAAACCAAGATTAATTTTTTTTTTCCAACTATATATATATATATATATATATATATATATATATATATATATATATATATATATATATATTTTTTTTTTTTTTTCCAACGTATATATATATATATATATATATATATATATATATATATATATATATATATATATATATATATATAATAATAATAATAATAATAATAATAATAATAATAATAATAATAATAATAATAAATTTGAGTGGGGTCACATGACCCCACTGGGCCTATGCTGGCTGCGCCAATGTCTATATACTACTATATAATGAGAAAATTATGCTTCACCACGAAAGTTTTTTTTTTCCTTCCAAAATGTCCTCATCTACGTTTACTAATTAAACTTTTTCATTAAATTTAATATGGATAGTTATGTTCTATATAAAAGAAGAAAAAAACAATTAAGAAAACTGTTATTTGCTTTTCTCAGGTATTATGAAATACCTGCAAGGCACATATACATATACTAGTTGCTATATAACGAAAGAAAGTTCAACTTTCACTGTGGAACTTTTCTTTGCAAATATATCATTGTGAATGTTTCCTAATTAAATTGTTTATTACAGTTAATAGGGGTTGCTAGATAATTACGGAAGTCGTCTTTTGTTTTTCTAAATAGTCTTGCGCATAGATATAAAATAATATAATATTAAATTTAGAATAAAAAAGTGGCTGTCTTTTAATCATTCTAAATAGTTTTAATATGTAAATATTATAATAATTACAGTTATCTTTTAGTCTTTCCAATAATAATATAAAATAATATTATAATCTATGCTACTATTATTTGTTCTTTCCAAATAATATAAAATACGTACGAACGCACGTACATGCAAATATACTAGGTAGCTTATAACCAGTGGCGTACCCATGATTTTCATCTAGGAGCTCGGCGCAAAATGATGATCCAGTCGCAATCTGAAGAGTGCACGAAAAATAATTATAAAAATATCGATACAATAAATTCGACAAATTCGGCACAGACAGTCGATGAATTCGAGTTACCTCAATTTTTACACGTTGTCAATATTCGTACGCGTCTTTCGGTACAAAATTTTTGTTTAGAAAGTCTACAAAAATTGGTTAACAAGTTAAAGAGCTTACCTGTACAAAATATCGTGATTACTCTTTTATATATATATACAGGGCCGGTCCTGAGATTCAGAGGGCCTTGGGCCCTGTTCTGAAAACTGAATATAAGACCCTATTTTATGTATAAAAAAATCGATGGTATATATTAATGACGCTAATTTTAATTTAAGGCTAAATTGTAACTTGATACCCTCAACTATCACACCTTTTCAACTTAATACCCTCAACTTTTACATGTACCAACTTGATACCCTGAAAAAATTTTGGACCAAATTGCCCCTTCTCTTCTCCCCCTCCCCCCTCGCCCCTCTCCGCTGCGGGTGGCCGGCGGACGGCGAGCACGCACGATCGGACGGCGGGAGCAGGGCCGGAGCCGGGTAGGGGGTCGTCGGGGCCGGGGGTGGGTAGGGGGTGGTCGGTGCCGAGGGGAGGGGAGGGGGGGATGGCCGCCGGGGGGTGGGGGTGGGGGGCAAGTAGCAGCCGTGAGGGAGGGGGGGTGTCGGGGCCGGGTTGAAGGGAGGGAGGGGGATGGCCGCGGGAAGGGGGGGTTGGTAATGGCCGCCGAGGGTTGGGGGTGGGGTTGAGAAGTAGCAGCCAAGGGGTAGGGGTGGAGGTATTTTAGGAATAAATTCTTTTTTGGGTATCAACTTAAAAATATTAGTTGAGATAAGGTATTAAGTTAGTACCTATCAAAGTTGAGGGTATCATGTTGAAAAACTTGAATAGTTGAGGGTATCAAGTTTGTAATTTAGCCTTAATTTAATTCTAAAAACGACCAACGTGTACAAGTAAAAAATTAATAAAAATATATTGTAACTTCCATGTACTGGGAAGAATTGTATTGAGCGAACGATTATAATATCGAAATATTTGAAAAATACTACTCAAATCTAGAAAATCTACATAAATTCATTTGCAGAAGAAGGTTATTTGCAAAGAGAAGACGAAACATGTTAATCAAAATGTTCAATATACATACTAGCAAGAATTTTTTTGATTCGAATGCATTTTTGGTTTGAATCAACTTTTATTTTACAAAAAACTCGTGTTTTACTTGTTATGATTATGTTCAAAAGATATCAAGTTATTATTTTTCAAGTTCCAACCTTATAATTATTTTTCGCAAAGGCTACAGGTTTCTGGCAAGCTAAAGTTTTTTTAACAAAATAAATTCAAATAATACTCATCGAAAAAAAAAAAATTAAAACCACATTTATCACCAAAAACTTGTGCTTTACTTGCTAATTAAAATTTTGTTCAACAATATATCAAATTATTTCTTGAAACAAGTATTCTTTTCTAGTAGAAGCTAAAGATTTTTGGATATAAAAGTTACTTCCAATAAAAGAAAAAAATATTAATAAAAGTTATTTCCAATGTCCGAGCCCTCTAGCCTAGTGGTATTAGAGCGGACATCCGGAGGGGCCGGCAAGGTTCGAGCCCTCCAATTGTGTGTGTGCGTGTGCTTTCAAAAAAAAAAAAGTTATTTCCAATAATTTTGTTCAACAATATATATATATATATATATATATATATATATATATATATATATATATATATATTGAAGCAATGGGTTGTGGCGAACTCGCCTCCAATGGGGCTCGAACTCCTGACCACATGGGCTTGGGCCGCATGCATCTCTCTTAACCACTAGGCTAGAGATCATTTGCATAATATATATATATATATATATATATATATATATATATATATATATATATATATATATATATATACTTTTTTTTTTTTTTTTTTTTTTATCCGCGGAGTTATGTCACCCTCGACCGTTGGATCGAGCGGACGCGTGCGGACCCCATGCGGACTCCCACGGAACTTTTGATCTGCGTCCTTTATATATATATCATCACTTAAAATTGAGTATTGTCTATTAATCGGTGAATCTTCTCTCCAATAATAAATGTTTCTAGGCATATTTAAAAAATGCCATGGAAAAATGCAATCAACGAGTAATTATCCTAACTCAATTTTTGACTAGAGAACATGGATTAATATGTTGAATGTGCATTTGATTTCACAATGGAAAAAAAATATTAGAACAGAAAAATGGTTGTTTGGAAACTACTAAACTGATTAAGTTTCAAAATTGTTAATTAAATTAAATATAGTACTCATCCACATATTTCAAATATATCCTTTTAATTTGTACAATACTGTTTTATTCTTCCACCTCTGACTCATATATAAATATTATGTTGTCATGTAAATATTATGTTGTCCTACATTATATAATAAACGAAAAATTGTACGATAAACATTAAACTCTTAATTTATTGCGTAAAAAGAACTAAGTTTTTCAAAATTACAATAGGAGCATCATCGCGTCCCAAAATAGGGACGTTAGAAATAAAGTGCTGGGTTTTAAATGAAGTAAATGGTTATTAGAATGAAGTAATTAGTTAATTACGTTAGGGAGGAAAGTAATTGGGTGATTAGGGAAAGGAAAGTAGGCGCCCATCATTTGGACGCTATTTTTTATTTGCCGTCCAATTTTTGGGCATTTTTTTATTCTTTATTTTTTTTCCGCACCGTACACAACGGTTACATAACATATATATTTTTACACCTATCTATTTTACAACGGCAACTCCAACACCTATTCCAACGACTAATTTTTACGTATTGCGTATATATATTTTCTACACTACTTAAATTCTTCCATTCATTCCAAAATACAATTTCAGAAGAGAAGTTACTCATCGACTATAGTTTCTTCCACCTTCCAATGAAGTTTTCAAAAAGAATCCTCTTTACCTTCTAGTGAAGCTTTCAAGAAGAATGCTTGGAAGGAAGTTATAATTTTTAAATTTCTATTCATGGATCAAGTATTAACGTTGATTTGCTATCATGGAGGTACACTAAGTGGACTATCTTATGAAGGAGGTACAACTAATCTAATTTTTACCTATCAGAATATCTAAAAGTTAAAAGCTATAATCCAAAACCTTCACTTAAATCAGTCAAAAGAGCCTCTAAAGAAGTAGCTTATTGTATGTGAAATAAAGAAGAGGGGACCGGCCGCACACGGACATGAGGAAAGAGCAATGCGGCAGAGGATGCACACGCTGCAGCAAAGGAGGCAGCACAGTCGCCAAATATTTATTATAAAAAAAAAGAAGGAAAAACATCGCCCACTTTTTGAGCACCAAAAAAAGTTATGCCCTTTTATGGGGCGCCAAACTTTTATTCTATTTTTTTATCCACGGTAAATCGCGGTTAAAAAATTTGTTAAGCATTTTCCATTGTTAAGAAATTGGTTAATAATTTTGGTAAGGACTTCCATGCTTTGACGCCTTATTTTAGGTAGTTTATTTTTTTATGCCCTACTTTAGGATGTGACGATGCCTTCTTAGCTAATATACTAAATTTTGTTCTTTTTACGCAATTTTTTTGATATTTTTATGTTTCTGATAATTTTTTAGTATAATAAATTATGTTACGTTCGGATTGGAACTCATTGGATCCATCGAAAATGTAGGTAATCAGTGCGCCGCGGCCCCTCGCGACCAGTTGGGTGTGCCCCTGCTTAAAATATATGTAGCATCCTACTTGTTCGTCCATTTCTTTTATATATATATATATATATATATATATGCTATTATTTCAGTGATCACCTTAATATTCCCTGCCTCTTTAATGGCGGAGACGACGTTCATCTGTTGAGCAAGTTCTTCTGGACGTTCGTGGCCCATCATCGAGAAGACTATGTCCACCTGCTTAACGGCTTTCACCAAACTCTCGTGATCATTCAAATCTCCCTTGATCATAAAACAAAACCAAAATTTAATTAATCAATCTTGACACCTTATATTTAAAGTACGTTAAGGGGGAAAAAACTCACACACACACACACACACACACACACACACACACACATATATATATATATATAAATATATATATATATATATATATATATATATATATATATATATATATAAATGGAGTTCCGTTTGCGGAGTCCTCCGAAAGTCCGTCGCCCTTGATCGTTGGATCGAGCGGACGCGTGGGACCACATACGGCACGTTCGATCCAACGGTTCAGGAGAAGGGAGGAGAGGTGGGGGGTGGGGGCTCCTGCGGGACATACCGCTGTCGGGAGCCCCGCCAAAGTTCCGTCCCCCTGCACCATCGGATCCGTTCGATCCAACGGTCGAGGGGCGGACAAGACTTCCGCAGGGCTTCCGATCCGGACATGGACGGAGGGACATTAGCCCTGCACTGGGCTGTAGCCCAGTGCAACACCCAAAGAAAAATGCATTTTTTTTTAAAATGATAGGTAGCTCAATACTCCAACTACACCATGTAGCCCAGTGCTCTCCAAATGAATCGTGTACAGAGTCCCGACTCCAGTATGGATTAATCTTTATAGTTATATGCTTGAAGCCTATTGCAAATATACCTGATAGATTTATAAGTATTATCTTCTACAAGCTGATCTTATATATCTTTCCAGCTTGCTTGGTTGTTCAAGGAAGCTGCTCAGTTGCCACCTGAGGATGCAGATGTTCATACCTTACTTGGTGCCTAACAACTTGGAGTGCAAGTGTTCTTTGTCCTCATGGTTTTGGCTTTCCTTCAAATTCTTGCTTCCTAGTATTTTATTTTTCAAATGCTTAGTATATCTTTGGAACAGATGGAAGCAATTATATTTGTTGGAAAATTATCAATAAGTAAACATTACCAAATTTTAGGCATAAATTTAGAAGAAAAAAAAAACTCCATCGTATCATCGAATTTACAAAGGAAAGTCTGTCGAATTTTTGGCATACATAAAATTTTGGAACCTTATAGTAACTATTAGCTAGTCCACCCTACTCCAAAATTCTTGCTCCGCCCCTGGATCCAACCCTATATATATATATAGTAAATGCACGTGATTTCCACGTATAATACGTATGATAAGAATAATATCCAATTATAATCAAATTTCGCTTCTAACTCATGTGATTAAGGTGAGAGTTATTCTTCTTATTTGGTTGAATTCAATTTCCCATGTTGAATATATATAACAAATTTAAATTTTTTCCAACAATTTTTTACATAATTTAAAAAAAATAAAATAAAGTGGACCACGATATTATTAAGTCTTAGACGGCTCACTTTTAAGCCGTTTTGAAGGCTCATTATATATATATATATATATATATATATATATATATATATATATATATATATATATATATATATATAAAAGAACGAAAATGATATTTTGTCCGCGGTTTGTGATTACAGACGTGACAACGAGATCACGTGGCAGCAAATTGGAATGTCCGCCACGTGATTTGCGATCACGTCCGTGGTCAGAAACTTTGGACAATGTAACAGTTCCGTATAGGGAATTATAATTACACATATACATACATACATATAGAATAGTGACACCAGATTTCTTGAAAGTGTCGATGAGCTGAGCTTTCTCAGGATTGGAGATGAGTGTGGCTTCCCGCACCAGTGCGAAGGTCGGATGTGCTAGCTTCAGACTGCTCTCGGTGAAGTACCTACCTAGGTATCCGGTTGCGCCAATGATCAGAACTTTGCTCATCTCCTCTTGAGCTGCTGATCCCATCATCATCGTCACTAGCTAAACCAAAGTTTCGACAATTTTGATTTGTTTTGTTTGTGATGGAATGGAAGCAGAGCGGAGGATGCAAATTTATAAGGCTAAACCAATTACTGCGATGGATCTAAGTCTCTGTAGGTAAATGTGTAATGGGTGGCTGAGCACTCCTCATCACAAAGTTCCATATCCAGACGTACGTGCCTCAATTTATGAGCAAACGAGTTGAAATCCTTCCCCGTCTGAATTAGGTCAGCTTTCCCCTTTCGAATAGTAGGTTGTTATTTTGCTGACAGGTCACATATCACGTCCCATTGGTGGGTATTCCTGACGCATTGTTGGGCAGAATTTCTAGCGTATTGTTGGACAAAATATCTAGGGCGTGCATATGAGAAGAAAGTAAAATAAGAACATAAATTAAGAGTATGGATTCGAGACACGTTACAATGTTGTCCTTTGAATAGAATTTCTTTCCCAAGAATAGTGCAGCGGTTCCAGGAGATATATTTTCGAGATACAACGAATCCCTTTCGATTCACAGCACCGTGCACCCGGTAGTGAATTCCACGAATAATATCAGCCTTTGTCCGGAAGAGGAGTTGAACGGAGGAGAAATATTCTGGTTGCGTTTTCTTTTCTGCGCGAACATATTTTCGAACCAGAGAGAGAAGATTTTGTTCGTATCAAAACAAATAAACTGTTTTGTTTTTAAACATCTCTCTGGACTACCATACGTGTCCAGAAAAATCTTCAGCGATCCACAAATCCGTAACGGAATTACATGATAAAAGGTCTACGGAAGCCTATGTAACCGAACCAAAACGATTCAAAAATTAAAACAAATGAAATTTAAAATGAGTTAGAAAATTAACTTTAAAATAGGGGTGTGCATTGGTCGGTGGTCGACCAATTTGGTCCCAACCGAAGTTGAACCGAAGTTAATCGGTTTGAAAATAAACAAAACCGAACCAAACCAACCAAATGGTCGGTTCGGTTTGGATCGGTTCGACTTGGTCGATTTTGATCACATAAAAAGATTGACTGTATGCTTCTTCTTTTTTTGTGTAACCTAGTCAACTTGGGCTTTGCAAGAGTAAATATAATTCATCAGCTTCAATTCAACTTGCGCTTTGCAGGTGGAAAAAAATGCCAATTATACATAAAAAAATCATATACGTTCAACCAAAAGTCCCTTTCATGTGCATAGGAGCAATTAGAAAAGAATAGGAGTTGCCAGCACTCCTCTTTGAGACTACAGAGAGAGAGAGAGCTCTTTCAACTTTAACTTGATAAATGGCTGTGATGTGAATAAATGAACCAAACCGGTATAATACAACCCAATGAACCCATACCCTACCTGTAGTGTCCCGTCCCTACATCGTATCCCGTTTTCATCTACGGGGTGCGCGAGAAAGGAACATTGTCGCTATCGATTCGGTCGGGACCGATAGGTCGGAATCGGCCGAGTCGATCGAACGGGAACGGTTGAATTAAGATCCATTCCACGTTATGGAATGGCTCCTTCGGAACCAAGTCCCATATTCAGCGGGTTGCGCCTCGAGGATTGGCTCTGCGGCTGAGTCGGGAGAGACCTCCCGTTGCTCTAGTTTTTATGTCGCACTTGATTTGGCTTTGGCTTTGGTTTTCGTGAATGCGTTTTCGTGAATGTTTTTCGAATGGATTTTCGTGACTTACGTTTTCGAGCTTCGCATTCATATCGAAATTTCTTGAATTACACAGTGTTCTAATCAGTTGCTTATGCGATTGCAGGTGATCGCGTAGGCGACGTCAGCGCAGCCAACCGGTCGCTCGCTTGAAGCAAAGCTAAGGCGAGTGGCTGACCTCCTTTGCCTCGTCCCTCTATTTCAAAGATCAATACGAAGTTAAATGAATGCTTGTCATTGTTTGCAAAAAACAAAAGTTCCTTTTTCTTTCACAAACTTTGTAAGAAGATTACAATTGAATTATGGGAAAGTACATCTATAGGAATTCGATCTGAAGACGATCGCTTTATCCCTTGGACGATGTGAACTGTAAAGACGATAGCCTCTGAAGAATGCAGCAGCATTTGGACAAGAACTCCTGATCTCTGTGATGATCTTGAATGATCTGATCTTGATAATGAAGGACTTGAAACTCTATTTATAGAGTTCTGGAAAATAACTAATTAGTAATTATTTTTGGATTGCGCAGGCTGGATTGCGCAGGCATTGGACTGCGCAAGCTGCGAACTGCGCTGGCAGTTACTCGATCGTGGCTCAACTGTATTAGACGTGTGGCATTGTTTGATTGAAATGTGCATGGTCGTGTACAGACGGTTGCCACGTGGTGAACAATTGATGGCATGTAGGCCACGTGTAAAATGTCAGTTATCTTGATGGATTGTGCTGCTTGAACTGCGCTAGCTTCAGACTGCGCTAGGTTGGAACTGCGCCGAAGAGGATCTGGCAGACTGCGCTTCGGTTGGGCTGGCAGATTGCGCTGGCTGTACAGCTGTCCTAAAATACGGCGCGGCTCGAGAAACGAACAAACTCCTCGCTTTTCGGGCTGTCAGTTGTCCGAAAATCTAATTTTGTGTCAGGTAATGATGACGTTGCCACGTCAGCATTGCACGCTTGGATGTTTGCGCGGTTCGGCCTCGCGCAGTTGATTTGTTGCGCAGTCTGTCTCCTGCGCAGTTCATTTGAAGGGTGCTCCATTTGATTTTCATTGCTTTTTTGATGGGTGCAACTTGATTTTTAGGACCTACAAGACCCCCTTCAAAGTTTTCGAAATTTAAAAATATTCAAAGTTTCGAAATACTTTGAATTTCGAATTTAAAATCAAGTTGCGCAAGTGGCGCTCTGACTGCGCGTTTGGAGGAATCAGCTCCGACTTTTGTAGCGCAATCTGAGGTGCCTATTGTACTTCTGAAAACTATAAATAGTTTCCATTCTCATTCTGTCAACCTTTACTTGTTTTCAATTTTCTGAAGAGATAAAAGCTTCCCTCCTATTCCGACCACTTCTCCTCCTTCTCGCCGTCGACGTTAATGGCTCCTAAGCGAACTGCCACCGAGAAGGGCAAGGCCCCTGCCGAGCCTTCGACTCGGGTTGCGCCCCGAATCTCTCGTCATAAAATTGGCCACCCAGCACTGCAAGGTAGATGACAAACTCGATCGAAACCCTTTTTAGGGTTCTTGACATTTTTGAACCTTCATACCTCTCTCTTTTTAGAGATTGATGGTATTGCGCCGCCCTGTTTAGGGTTTTGGTTGCACACACACACAATAGTTTTTCATTTTTATGAAAACTATATGCTTGTGCAATCGGTTGGAAAGCGCTGGCAGATGTTCAGCGCAATCCATCGATTTGTGCAAGTTACTTGAGCCAGCGCAAACTGATGGCTTGTGCAAGCGGGTTAGCGCAACCTATGCCTTGCGCAAGTGGGTTAGCGCAACCTGATGTCTTGCGCAAGTGGATGTGTTGACGCAATTGGATACTTTGTGCATGTGGGTTGCATTGGCGCAATCTGATGCTTTGCACATAGCGTAATTTGATGAACTCTTTTCAAAAAAACTTTGTGATTTTGCATGTACTGATCTTTATCTCTTTATTTGATGCAGTTAACCTCAGGAAATACCCAGATTATGAGGTCTTTACAGGATCTTTGGCTGAACCTGAGTTCAAGGAGGATCTTTCCCATGTGACATATCCTCAATATGCCTTGCCGTCATCTCGGCAAGCCATCCTGATGGCCCAAGATAATAAAACTCTGCTGTGTTTAATGAACGGACAGCCACTCCAAACTGCAGATACAGTTACTCATAAGAAGCCGTTGTTCCTGTTCGGTGAGGCTTTCGACAAGAACTCTCTACCTAGACCTCGCATGGAGCAGAGACTTTTTCAAAGAGGCGAGAAGATGATACTTCTACCGGAGATTTCCAGATGCCTTCTCCTGTCTCGCTATGCTTTTGTGAGCTATCCCAGAAGGATGGAATGAGATATAACTCCACTTCAGCAATCTCGAACGGGGAACATCTGTGTGAAGAAGGGGCCGAACAGCAAAGACATGTTCTACAGTTCCTCGGAGCGTCACAGCTCCCTACTCAGAGGACTGAAACCTGGGTGCATTCCACCAGAAAACTCTTCCCTGCTGCTACCAGTCCGAACACCGATATTCGCAAATGAGTTTGTGAAGGTTGAGGGAAGATATCCAGACCAAGATATTCGATTAACAGGTCTTGTGAATCCAGATAACAAGAGGTGGAGCTGCATAGCCAATTGGATATTAGCTCAATTTGAAGACCGGCTCAAGGAGATTGAGCTGTACCAAGCGGTGTACGCCACCGTTTATGGTTTCCCGCCTAATCCGCATATATTCCTTGCATTGGTAGAGAGATACAATTACAGAACGGGGACTTTTATGACACCATGCGGAGAGATCGGATTGGCTTTACACGAGATGAAGTACATCTCCAGCTTGCCAATGGGGGATATCCCCTATAAAGAATTTGTCCCAACCAATGATGAGTTGGATAAATTACGCCAAGAGAATGCTGACATGGTGGCTGTCTTTGAAGAGCTGCTATGCTACTACAAAATCTGTTCTTTGTACTACAAGAGTGGTACATTCGGCACCTGTTACTCAACCAAATGGTTGCCATATCTCTTTCTCAACCATATCATTGAGAAAAAGACAAAGGAGCACGATAACTGCAAACCCACCTTCTTCAGACCACTTAGCAACAGCGAAGTGATAGGGTTGATGGAGGAGAACAAGGATATGGATATCAAGATCGAAGATGATCTTCAATATCCCCCTCTTAAGAAAGATGACATTATTGAGAGTTGTATGAGGATGGACTATAGGCCCATGTCGAAGGAGGTCCAGTTGGCGGGTTTCCTCACTTATTGGCTCCAACGATACGTCGTTCCTGGAGCCAGAGCCGTCGATCGCTTTCATCGAGGCGTACTATTTGCTGCTGTCCGCTTAGTCTTCGGATACCGGATGGATCTATTATCAGCGATGACTTGCAGAGTGAATGCTGGTCTCCGCCTTTTTGTCGATCAAATGCTTCGAGGAAATGGCGAGAAAGGAAGCTTTCCTCGGCTGGAGCTACCATACACATATCTGTTCGGATGGCTGCTTCTACACTATCCTTCACTGATGAACCCCGATATGGGAGCGGTGAGCGGCAGCTTCTTGAGGAGATTCTCTAAAAGCAAGTGGATATACACCACTTTAAGAGATTGCAGACGCGCTCTGAATCTCGAAAAGGGATGGAACTTCTATTATGCTCCCTCTCCAGCTGGCTACGAGCATATGTCCACCAACCTTGTCGATTCTGGGAGGGCACAGCCTCTGGGCCACACAATTTTTAACTGGTTGAAGACGATCCGGCCATCTCAATTAGTGTACCGATTTGAAGATGAATGCTACCTGGAGCCTTATCTCCCGAGCCGTTTTGCACGCCAATTCGGCTATGACCAATTCCACGTAGGCAATGCCAAAACATGCCTACAGGAAAAAGGTTATCTGATCTATGGAGCCCGGGCTTGGGCTTACTATAATGCTCGGGACACGAGGACGATGTTCTCGATGCCGCTAAAGATCAATCATGGTCCTCGTATGTTGTATACATATTCACTCTTCTACACATCGGCGAACACTTTTGCTGAGAATTTTAGTCTAGTAGACAGTTTTGCGACTGCGGCCCGATTAAAGAAGGGAGCATCTGTTGTGTTGGCTCCTGGTAATGATGAAGAGAATGAGCCAGTTGATGCACCATTAGAAGCTTCAAGGGAAGCCAACTTCCCTGAAGAAGTCAACGAGCCGCTGCGCGTCTCTTTGAAGGTCGTCAGATCTCCAATCAAGGAGAGGAAGAAAAGGAAGGCGGAAGAACCTTCTTCTCCAGTTGCTAAGAGGAAGATTTTCTTAGAATCTTCAGAAAGGGTCACCACCCGGTTGCAATCTCGGCAGCATACTGAGTCGACTCAGAGAGAAGAGGCGACGACTCCGACATCTCTTCAAAGGCAAGTAGATGTTGTAGATATAGAGAGTTCAGAGAGACCTTTACGCAGAAAGAAGATAGTTTTCAGGAGGAAAGTGGCCACTCCTCCAAGACCTATCCTGTCATCGGTCGTGACTAGTGCTGTTGTCGGAGTCATAATGTCGTCTCCTACACCTGCCCTTGAACCCAGGCAGGAAGCTTTCAGTCCAGAGAGAAGGGACGAGGTTGTAGAGACCATGAAGGAAATCGCAGAGACAGCAGATGAAGCCGCGAAGCCAAATGATCCAGAAACATCTCCCGAAGCACTGCAATCTCCAATACTTGCAACAGAAACCGCCCACCTTTCGGCTTCTCCTCGATCACTACGTGCTGAAGAAGATAAGTTAATGATTGAGGCACTGGACGATTGTGACTTTGGCTTCCACGATGATATAGATCCAGTTGCCGCAACTGATAGTGAAAAAGCACGTGAAGAGAGTACAAGTGATGAAGATGCATCAGT
This sequence comes from Iris pallida, assembly GCA_029216955.1. Classification (NCBI taxonomy): domain Eukaryota; kingdom Viridiplantae; phylum Streptophyta; class Magnoliopsida; order Asparagales; family Iridaceae; genus Iris; species Iris pallida. The sequence goes on from JANAVB010030580.1 coordinate 74,493, forward strand.
AGAGGCTGTTGATGACACTCTGAATCCAGAAGAGGATGCTGATATACATGCATCCCCAGAGAAGAATGCGGTTAAAGAAGTAGCACCGGAGGAAGCTACTATCACCCATCAAGGAGGTATTGGTATTGACTGATATTAATACCCTTCTTTTATGGATTAAATGGCTGACATCTTAATTTTTTATTCATACAGAAATTCAACTTTCTTCGATTCCTCCAACATGCACTGATATAGTACCAATAAAGGAGATAGACAGCAGTAGCCGTCACTTATCAGGTGGCTCTGAAGCGGGTAGTAGCCAGATAGTATTGTCTGAAGCTACTTCCGCGAGACTACAACCCATGTCAGCAGATGACAAACTTGTCACTGGTCCCAGTAATGGTAAGATTGCCCTTACTTTTGATCCTTTTTGATAGTTGCTAATGACAGCAAACTGATGGAGTTTATTTGATTTCGCAGAGGAACATCTGGGAGGAGCAACCAGCTCTACCATGGCTCCTTTATCCAAAGAGACTACAGTTCATGCTGCCGAACTTCCGCCTGTGCAGGCACCTGCTGCTTCAACGTCCATTGAAGTAGCTGCTACACCCGGTGCCATAGCTACTAACAGATATATAATTGGTTCCTTCACCAACATTTTCTTTAATTCATTAGGACCCTTAATAAAAAGGGTAATGGAGAAAGAAGATGTTGGTTTCATCACTGTTAGAGGTCCAACCTCTTATCTGATCGCTCCCATCCGAAGTCAAGATGATGAAGCTCAAGCTGCTTACCTTGAACACATACTGGATGAGCTGGAGGAATCAGTTAAGATCTACAAAGATCTCAATCAGGGAGAGGTAGAGTCCTTGGTACATGCTGAATTTGAGAGGATGTCTCGAGAGGCTGCAGTTACAAAAGCTGATTTCCAGGTTTTCTTGGATACTTTTGCTGCCAAGTCTTCAGAGTATAACTCTCAGATGGAAATAATAGCATCTGCTGCTGGGGAGAAGGAAAAAGAAAGTTGTCGAGATGAAAGCAGAGTTCGATCGACTTCAAAAAGAGTTGAGAATTGTTCAACTTGCTCTGGAAGAAGAGACTACTCAACATCAAGCTGCAGTCCAGCAACTGAACATTCTGACCCACGAAAGAAATGAGTATGTCAGGACTCATCAAGCTGAAATCATCTGCCGACTAGTAAACTTACCGACTTTTGATGATAATTCTGGAATGGAGGAAGCTAGAAGGCGGGTGATGGATTCTCGGGAGGAGCGACTTCAAACTTTAAAGCAGCAGATGGCTAGTTTGATGACCCCACCAGCTGAATAGAAAGAATTTTTTGTATCTTCTGTTTTGTGACATGTTTTCTTTGTAATGCCTTTTAATTTTGATCAATAAAAAGATATTTTCTTTATGGCTCTATTATTTATTGCATATCTCATTCGGATATAAATAATAGTGATAGAAAATATATTCAGAGGTCCGGGACATGATATATTTTTAGATTTAGAAAATAATTATATTTATTATATCTGCTCAGAGGTAATGTAGACATGGCAGAATATAATTTGTTGAATATTATTATTTCAGTAGACAACTTAATCAAAGGTAATAAGTTGCTGATATGATTGAACGGATAAATCGTCAAAATGCATGAACGAAATGAATCATTGGAATGAACGGATGAACCGTCAGAGGAATTGAATGAATGGATGAACATGTGAACCGTCGGATGAATGGATGAACTGGTGAACCATCGGATGAATGTAATAAACGGGCGAACCATCGGATGAATGGGATGAATGGGTGAATCGTTGGATGAATGTAATGAACGGACGAACCGTCAGATGAATGTAATGAATGGGTGAACCATCGGATGAATGTAATAAACGGGCGAACCGTCAGATAAATGTATGAACGGGTGAACCGTCGGATGAATGTGATGAACGGGCGAACCGTCAGATGAATGTAATGAACGGACGAACCGTCGGATGAATGTAATGAACGGGCGAACCGTCAGATGAACGTAATGAACGGACGAACCGTCGGATGAATGTGTCGCTTCATTGTTCCACGAATCTCTGTCTATAAATAGAACAAAAAATTAGATAGAATGATCACTTTCACTTTTCAACATAAAGATGTCGTCTGGAGATGCATCCAAGAAGACTGAGATCACCCCGAAGGTTAAAACGGGCATTGAAGAACGTCCTGCCAAACCGACTCAGTCAAAGCAGACGGAGGCAGGTGAAAGTTCGTCAGCATCCCAGCCACCGCAGGATATCCTGGACTTCCTGGTTGAACCAGGGAAGACTGAAGAAGAAGAGGCCATGAGGATGGCTGCTTGCAAGTTCCTGGTGAGTTCGAGCAAGGATGTTCTCGGCTCTTTTGCTGATTTTATTTTTGAGAATGACAGCAGTGGTCCTCGTCATGTCTATAAAAAGGACGATAGTGATTCTCGTACTTGATATTATGTAATGTCATTCATGATGAAATAAAATCAAACTTTATTTATGCACTGTCTTGTTGTATTTACATGAAATCCTTGTTACATTTATACATAGTATTTCTTAAGGAATTTGCCATTGATAGGCATCATAGCAACTCGACCGTCCAGCTCTGAGAGTTGATAGGCTCCATTTGAAAAGACTTTGCTCACAATGTAAGGCCATTCCCACTTCGTATCAAACTTGCCTTTGCTCATATGAGTCATAGTCATGGGACGTCTGACTGTTAGAACGAGCTCTCCTTTCTGAAAGGCTCTGACTTTAACTTTGCGATTGAAAGTCTTCGAGATGCGGGCTTAGTATAACTCAATATGCTGTTGAGCCAATAGCCGCTTCTCGTCAAGCGCCTCCAATTCCTGAAGTCGAAGAATATCGTTGTTCTCCGTTGTTAGCTCATTAGCGATGGCAATCCTTAAGGACGAAATTTGAAGTTCCAGGGGTAGAACTGCTTCGCAGCCATACACTAAAGAGAAAGGTGTACAGCCTGTAGGGTTGCGAACCGTAGTACGATAGGCCCAAAGACATTCTCCAAGCTTTTTACTCCAATTCCGTTTGTTAGTAGATACAAACTTCTTAAGGAGTTTGATAATAGTCTTGTTAAATGCTTCAGCTAAACCATTAGCAGCAGGATTGCAGGCTGTCGAAGCGACATTGTCAATCCGATGATCATCGTATAATCTTGTAAACTTCTGGCTGATGAACTGAGCTCCGTTGTCGTGAATGATCCTTCGAGGTACACCAAATCTATAGATTACATGGTGTTTGACGAAGTTGATGACGCTGCTGGTTTTGACTTCAGCCAGAGGTATAGCTTCGGCCCATTTGGAGAAGTAGTCGGTTATAGCTAGTATGAACCGATGTCCCTTAGAAGAAGGAAGATTGATGGGACCTATAATATCCATGTCCCAAGCTTCAAAAGGCCAGGAAGCAGCAGTCGGATGAAGGAATTCTGATGGTTGATGGATGAAATCGGCATGGATTTGACAAGCTCGACATTTTCTTGCATATTCGATGGCATCAGATACCATAGAGGGCCAGTAGTAGCCCATGCGTCGGATACGATCTTGTAGCTTAGGGCCGGGTTGATGTACTCCACAAACACCATCATGAGCTTCACGCAATACTTGCTTCGCTTCATCACTAGTAAGACAGCGTAAAAGAAGACCGTCATAAGTCCGTCGATAGAGAGTTTTGGTGGTCTGATTATAATAGAATCGGAGAGATCATCGACGAACACTCGTAGCCTCCTTGGGGTCTTCAAGAAGTATATCATGGACCACGAAATCGATGAAGGGAGCTCTCCAATCTTCACTAATAACATTGGCTTCAATAAGATTACTGAACTCAATATTACGATTGTTTTCGATACAGAACAATTCTCGATTAGAGACAACCACCACTTGTTGTCTTTTAACATGTATGGCTAAGACTGCTGCAAGATTGGCCAAAGCATCTGCTTCAGTATTGCAAGCTCGACGGACATATTCGATGAAGAAGGCTTTGAATGATGTAGCCATGCTGATTGCCGCTTCATGATAAGGCACTAGATCTTGATGACGAACTTCATAGGTTCCTCTAACCTGGTTAACAACCAGCTTGGAGTCGCCATAGACTTTAAGATATTCGACGTTTAGTTGTTTAGCTAATTGAAGGCCAATGAGTAGAGCATTGTATTCTGCTACGTTGTTGTAGCAAGGTTCATCTAGGGAATAGGCTCTTTGGATAGTTGACCCGTCTGGAGAAACAAGAACAATCCCAACTCCTGCAACAATGGTACCATTTGGTCCGATCCTGGATGCACCGTCGAAGAACAGACGCCAAGTAGGAAATTCTTCGGAGATCATATTTGCTTCCAATGTCTCGTCTGGAATTTCATCGTAAAGTTTAGATGTTTTCGGAATAGGATGAGTTGCTAAAAAGTCAGCCAGCGCTTGACCTTTGGCAGACTTTTATGGAACATAAACCATGTCATATTGGGCTAGCAGAATGGCCCATGTAGCCAATCAAGAATTGAGTGTGCTGGATTTCTTCATCAGTACCCGAAGAGGATTAACTCGGGAAATGACATAAATAGTTTGTCCAATGATGTAATGCCTTGTCTTTTGAACAGCGAACATAAGAGCTAAGCATTCTTTTTTGACCGGACTATAACGATGTTCAGCACCAATCATAGTACGACTAAGATAGTAGATGGCCTGTTCATGACCTTCTTTGTTCTTCTGGGCAAGTAAAGCTCCCAATGAATGATCCATAGCACGGACATACATTAAGAATGGTATGCCCGAGATTGGTGGCACCAAGACTGGTGGGTTCATGAGATACTGTTTTATGTCGTCAAATGCTCGTTGACATTCTTCAGTCCAAATAAAAGAGACACCTTTCTTCATTAACTGGGTAAATGGTCTGCAGCATCCAGACAGATTTGAAATGAATCTCCTAATGTACGCAAGTCGACCTTGGAATCCTTGTAGCTCTTTTAGATTACGTGGAGGACGCATCTCTTGAATGGCTTTGATCTTCTCGGGATCCACGTGTATACCTTTAGAGGTAATGACGAAGCCGAAAAATTTACCACTATAGACATCTAAGAATGACTTGGTGGGATTCATTTTCAGCTGATGTTGTCGCATCAGATTGAAGATAGTTCTCAAGTCTTGGATATGATCTTTCTTTAGACGACTCATGACAGCAATATCATCCATATAGCATTCAACAGTCTTGCGTAGATGATCTCGAAAGATGGTACTCATAGCTCGTTGGTAAGTTGTACCAGCATTCTTGAGACCAAATGGCATCACGGTATAGCAGTAGACTCCGCGAGGAGTGCGGAAAGATGTGTATTTTTCATCTTCAGGATTCATCCGAATCTGATTGTATCCGGAGAATCCATCCATGAAGGATATTCGCTCGAACCCACAAGTATTGTCGATCATGACGTCTGTGACAGGGAGAGGAAACTCATCTTTTGGACAGGCTTCATTAAGATCCCAGAAGTCGATGCAAACTCGAACCTTACCAGTTTTCTTTAAGACTGGGACAACGTTGGCTACCCAATCTGGATGTTGTTCTTCTCGAATAAAGCCACAAGCTATAAGCTTTTTGACTTCATCATTAATAGCGTCCATTATTTCTGGTTTGAAGCGCCGTTGATGCTGTTTAACTGGCTTTGCATTAGGCAAAATATTCAGTTTATGAGTGGCAATTTTGGGATGTAAACCTGGCATGTCTTCATAACTCTAAGCAAAGACATCAATGTATTCTCGAATAAGAAGAATTAATTCTTGCTTATCCGCCTCTAGAAGGTTCTTGCTGATGAATATCGGACGAGGTGACCCGCTTTCTCCTACGTCAATTTGGACCAATTGATCTTCGGTAGGATGTTCTCGTTGTTCAAATCGGAGTTCCCATTGGGTATCCATTCGTTGAGCCCAAGGATCTGTTTCAGGACTTTCTTCGATATCTTCGTCATAGTCTTCTGGAAGTTCAGCGGAGACCATGTTAGAAGATACGATCAGCCGATGAACCTAACCAATGCTAGTGTCAGAGTCCCATGATCTGGAATCAGAAGAGTTAGAGCGCTCCTCACTATCGGATTTGGAGACTTCCGGAGATAATACCGGAGGTGAAGCATATCCGAGACCTCTTTTTGTCCTGCTGTAATACATCTCTGATTTTTCTTCCGGAACAACCGTACGGATAGGAGTTCTTCTACCCTTACCGTAGTTGAGGTCATTCTTGAAGTCATAATCCATCTTTCGGATGATGTCTATTGATTGTTGACTATAACGACGAAGTTGGAGACGTCTCATATCGTTATTTTTTCTATCATCCGTATAGCTGAATTTTTGTTCTGGTTCTTTACTAAAAAGTATTGGACTCTCGTCTTTCTTTCGAGAAGGGACAACAAAATATGAATCATCTGGGTGTTCGAGTAAGACCTATGTTTGAAGAGACTGTACAACTCCCATTGTTAATGACTGAAAGCTATCTAACATATCCAAATAGCACTTAGCATGATAAATGACATCAGTATACTGGAAAGGAGATGCTTTTTCATTGATTTGTACATCCGTATTTATAACAGGACCTTTAGCCTTAGCAGACTTGGTCAGATTGATTACAAGAGGGGGAGAAGAAGAACGTGGAGGAGGATTGAACTTGTTACGACGGAGGTCAATAACAAGAGGCTCAGAGGAGGTGAGCTCCCTTTTATCCTTGTTATAAGATAAATCAATAACAAGTGGCTCAGAAGAGGTGACCTGCCTTTTATCCTTGTTACGACGTAGGTCGATAACAAGTGGCTCAGAAGAGGTGAGCTCCCTTTGATTTTGACCACCATCAGTTGGTTGCTTCTGGACTGGCAAGTGAATAGCCAGTGGTTTGGAGGATTGAGGACGAGAAACACGCCCTTTGACAGGTATGATGAGAGTGTCATTGGGCACTGCTTCTTGTTCTTCTTTAGTGTCCAGAGCTAGTACTACCTTCATGAACTCATCTTTATACATGCGAGCATCGTTACAATATGCTTCGACACCTTTGAAAGGGTAGAGATCCGCAACCTCTTTTTGAATCTCTCCATTGTTATCAACGTATTTAAAACATTGATGGAGAGTCGAAGGAACAATATTGTGTTCATGAAGGAATGGTCTCCCCAAAAGAGCATTGTAAGAGAAAGCATGATTGTCTATAATGTAGAAGGTCACCTTTGTGCGAAGATTGCCAATTTGGAGTTTTAGGCGAATCTTGCCTAAAGGCTCACTTCTTCCTTGGTTGAACCCCAGGATGGTGGTGATTGTACTGGAAAGACTATGTATTAGGATCTTCAGTGCATCTAACATTGTCTTCGGCATGATGCTAAGGGCAGACCCTGGATCTATCAGAATACGATCGACTTTAATCGAGTTGACATATCCTGTATAGTATAGAGGACGGTCATGCCTAGTCTTCCATCAGCATATCATCTTGTGTGAAGGTAATGTTTGGAATTAATTCCAACATACTGTGACAATGGAGGCAAGAGACAGGCTCTGCTTTCGACTTCTTTAGGAGGGTTAGACAAGTTTCTGCCTGCATGAGAGCTTCACTCAGAGTTTCTTGAGTCTCTTTGGAGAGGCGCAAGAGCTCGAAGATTGACAGCCTGGCCGATGTATTGGCTAGTTGGGCCAAAATATCAAAATTGTATGGCTTCTCAAGTCCAGAAGGAGGTGACTTCTTCACAGGTTTGTCGAAGCAGACTTGTTGTTTGCCTTTGTCGGCTGCTGTCGGCTTGGAAGGAATAGGTTCTACAACCGGTAAGGATGCAGAAGGGATATCCTCAGCAGAGACAGGTTGCACTCGAGCGGACTCAGAAGAAGAAGCAGGGTTTTCTTGAGTTTCGGGAACTTTTCGTAGGTAGGCTTTCCCTGACCTGGTGCCCAGCAGGATTTTCTCTTCAACTATGGGGTCAAAAGATACCATATTGTAGATCTTTGTTTTGCCCTTGGTGCGATCTTTTTGCTTAGAAGGAGCCTCGAAGTCTGCAACAAGGTCCGGGTGGATCCACATTATCAAGGGATAAGGGGACGAGCCCTTCACTCCGTGGAAGAGGGAGATTCTCGATCTCAAGAGTGGCCTTGTGGATAGGGATGACACCATGTTGTACCATCTGTGGAGGGAAGTTACCGAACTGTACTGAGACCATGTTCGCGGTAACAGTCTTCTTATCTTGTTGAAGAGTGACAACACCAGCATTGACTAACTCCTAAATTTTACCTTTGAGCACGTAACATGCTCGAGTGGGATGTCCAATGAACCTGTGATAAACACGGTATTTGGGATGATCAATCTTACCGACCTCGTCGGGCTTCTTTGGGTCTAGGAGTTGGAGCTTATTGCTTTTGAGAAGCAATCGAAGATGCTCACGGTGTCGTTCTCGTCAAAGGAGTACTCTACTTTCTGATGAGGTTCCCTTGGTGGAGGGGCAGAAGGAGTAGAAACAGACGTAGGTGGAGCTACGTTGACAGCCAGAGATTCTTTGTTCTTCAGATTAATGTTCAAAGTTTCTTTACCTTTGCGATTGTTCTGGCGATTACCGCTACTAGCTGTCGGGTGTTCATCCTGGTCGGGATTAGACATAAGTGCCCCCAACTGCATGAATTTGTCAGCGCTAACTTCAGCTACTTTAGCATTGACAATAAATGATGGCCAGTCTTGAAATAGAGTTGACCCCGTCCACATGCTGATGATATGTAAAAGATTTGCTTTGCAGGTATCTATAGTGACAGCGGTCGGAGTTCCAGGAGGCATCTTTAATGTTTCTCGGTAGAATCTTTCAATGAAACTCTTAGCGGTTTCATTATGTCTTTGTTTGATCTTGTTGAGAGCCGACATGGTCATATCGTTGATTCCCTCGTAGAACCGCTCCAAGAAGATTTGTTTCAAACCTGAGAAAGAGGTGATACAGCCATTGGGCAAGCTCCTGTACCAATCGTATGCTACACCGGCTAAACAACCGACGAACACCCTGGTAAGAAGAGCGTCATTTGGCTGAAGTTGAACAGTCATTACCTCAAAGTGGTTAATGACTTGACTTGGAGAAGTGCTGCTATCAAACAGCAAAATTGTAGAGATTTTGTACTTTGGAGGAAATGGGACTTCTTTCCATTCAACTGGTAGGGTTGTTTGATCCCCAATCTCTGTAAGTTGTCCTTCTCTTTGAAAGCCTCGAATTGAGTGCACAAGAGTTTGACAGCTTCATTAGTATCCTCCGATGACGCAGAAGGAGCAGGCTGAGTGTTAGGAGGAGGAACAGCATGATAAGTGCTACCCCCAGCTCCTGACTGACTGGATATGGGTTGAATTTGTACAGGGGGTATTTGAGGAGATACTACCCCCAGACCTGTATTAACAGGTACCGACGATGCTATAATCTTAGGATTTGCAGCAGGTGCGGTCGGTGGTACTGTATGTTGGGCCACAATGATAGAATACATACTTGCGACCATTTCAGCCATGGTCTTCAGCTTATCCTCCAGTGCAGCTATTCGTTGTTCTTGATTTGCTGAACTGGAAGCATTTGGGTCTTCAGTGACAACGTATGCTGTCACTTCTCTAGGTACAGTAGAAGACACTGTCTGTTCAGAACTTTCGATGTATGCATCATAATCAGAGAAGGAATCGTCTCCTGAATGAGAAGTAGGAAGATGACCAGAGGGATCTTGGAGAAGATTCCCTTGACCGATTGTGTCTCGGCTTCAGGATCTTGTGTGTTGAAATACTCCTTCAGAAGATTCTTAGAGTAAATCTAAGTACCGCTGGCTGGGCCTGCGAGGCTTGCCGTGCTTGGAGCACTTTCTACCCCCAGTGTCTCGAGAAGCCATGTTGACATAAACATACAATACTTCGTCTTCAACTTCTGACATTGGTTCAGACGTTGCGAATTAATTCAGACGATCGAAGACAGATCGTTTTGTTGTCTGACAACAGTACTGGATGACAACCTTGTGATTACAATGGTGTCCAAGTGGCTGAACTGGAGGTGTTGAGATATCGTCCCATTTTTGCTTAAGGTGCTCTCGGAGGTCAGGAACAATGACGGAATGAGAAGAAGTCTGAAGAATATTTTCTTTGACCACATTCGGAACATGGTTCCAGTTCTTCAGATGTTTTGTCCCGTGAGTATACAGAGAAGTACTCACTTCATTAGCATAGGTGTCAGGATTTTTCATCTTGGAAGTTTGCCTCTGATGCAGGTTGAGCTTCGGCATTGGCTGCTTGCGTTTCATAGAAGCTGGTCTATTGAGATAAGTCCTTAGATCAGCAAATTCACCCCCAGGGGTTTCTGTCTGAGACACCAGTAATTTTCCCTGTTTTGAGCGGGATATCCGGAGAGTTGGAAGATCTTGGAATTCTGCTACCGGAGTAGGCAGAATACCTCTTTGATCAGTACACTTTCCTTTGGCAAGGAAAGAAGAACTTTTGTTTGAGAGAGTTCTTGTACTGATTGGTGCCGAGGCACTTTCAGAGTGGTCTTCTACGGTAAAAACCGAAGAAGACTGAGAAAAGACCAAAGGACCTTTTCCCTTATTTTGTGAAGAAGGGTTGGCTAAAGAGTGTTTCCCTCTGTTGTCTTCCAAGTCGTGGAACGAGGAAGCTTAAGAAAAGACCAGCGGACCTTTTCCTTTGTTCTGAGGAGGAGGAGGAGGAACAGTCAACAGACTACCCCTAGTGGATTGCGCTGGAGCAACAAGGTGCTTGGGAAGAGGAGCAGAGTCTTTCCTCTTGCTGTGAGAATAAGGGAGATTAGCCAAAGGACTATCCCTATTAGACTGCGCTGGAACAGCTTGTGCTAGGGTTGATTGCGCCTGGGGAGCTTTGACAGATGGCCTTTTGGCCACATAAACTGTAGTTTGCGCAGCATGAGCTCTGGCTTCAGTGGATTGCGCAGGAGTAAAAGAGGTCACCAACTGTGCCAGGGGGAGAGGAGTCTTGCACTTGTCCATAGCAGCATAGAAAGTGGCTGGCGCAGCAGCAAGAGGAGCAGTACACTGCACATGAGTTCTGGCTTGTACTTTGGTAGCGCGAGTGGTGTTTTGTGCAGAAGCAGAAGTGGCCAGTGGCTCCTTAGCAGTAGAGACAGCAAGTTGCGCAGATGATTGCGCAGAGGACTGCACAGAGGACTTTGGAGTCCACACTGAACGAACCTTGCTCTTGGCAGAGGTTGCAGTACGACGAGTAGCCCCGGAGTTGATCATCGCCTCGTAGGCAGTCTGGTTGACCTTCACAACCAGCGTCTTCTGCGTCTTTTCGATAGACACAATGTCACATTGAGTTGTCACTTCCTCGTCGGAGGAGAAAGTCGTCCCCAGCAGAGTCGCCATTTTGTTTGCAAAAAACAAAAGTTTTTTTTTATTTCACAAACTTTGTAAGAAGATTACAATTGAATTCTGGGAAAGTACAACTATAGGAATCTGATTTGAAGACGATCGCTTTATCTCTTGGACGATGTGAACTGTGAAGACGATAGCCTCTGAAGAATGCAGCAGCACTTGGGCAATAACTCCTGATCTCTGTCATGATCTTGAATAATATGATCTTGATAATAAAGGACTTGAAACTCTATTTATAGAGTTCTGGAAAATAACTAATTAGTAGTTATTTCTGAATTGCATAGGCTGGATTGTGCAGGCATTGGACTGCGCAAGCTGCAAACTGCGCTGGCAGTTACTCGATCGTGGCTCAACTGTATTAGACGCGTGGCATTGTTTGATTAAAATACGTATGGTCGTGTACAGACGGTTGCCACGTGGTGAGCAATTGATGGCATGTAGGCCACGTGTAAAATTTCAGTTATCTTGATGGATTACGCTGCTTGAACTGCGCTAGCTTCAGACTACGCTGGGTTCGAACTGCGCTGAAGAGGATCTGGCAGACTGCGCTTCGGTTGGGCTGGCAGATTGTGCTGGCTGTACAGCTGTCCTAAAATGCGGCGCGGCTCGAGAAACGAACAGACTCCTCGCTTTTCGGGCTGTCAGTTGTCAGAATATCTAATTTTATGTCAGGTAATGATGACGTAGCCACGTCAGCATTGCGCGCTTGGATGTTAGCGCGGTTCGGCCTCGTGCAGTTGATTTGTTGCGCAGTCTGTCTCCTATGTAGTTCATTTGAAGGGTGCTCCATTTGATTTTCATTACTTTTTTGATAGGTGCAACTTGATTTTTAGGACCTACAGTCATGATGGTGTAGAATCAAAAAAATTGTGGCACGATTCTTCATGAAATACTTGCTATCGAACTGCCTGTATTGAAAATAGAAAACGTGCCTTCTTGTGCAAATCCACTTAGCCTACGCAAAACAATGAATGAATCGATTAACGTTTATCGCAACGATACGGCTAAGTAAGCAAATTGACTAAGTTCAAAAGAAAATGGTCATTGGACAACTTGTCGACAAGGTATAATTTCCTCGAACGGTTGCCTAGGCCAAGGGACTGATTCGGCCCGGGAGGAACGAGAATAGCAAGCGTCAGTCCTTCATCGGCGTGGGTTATTCGAAAACTTTCACACATGGCTCGCTACCCGCCGCGAAAGGGTCGCCGTCTAACCCGGCTATAGTCCGCGATGGCTTGACATTGCCAGTGGCCTTCACACCCTTTTCACGGCTTAACAAATGCACGTGACACGGGATAAAAATGATAGTTGCTTACTGTTATACAATTTCATATGCTTGCCTCGAATCATGTTAACATGCAATTGATCAGGATGGTTAGAAAGATCACGTAAAATGCTAGTTAACATGTTTATAAAACTTCTTGAATCAAATGCAGAGCTTGGATTTAATTAGCCATTCGCCAGTACATGTGCTCGTACTGATTCTCGCTCTTTACAGGTCCCGCGAACTAGGAAGGACGCGCCAACTAGCTCGACGGCGTTCGTGATTTTGAAGCTTCGGCCGTACGTCGAAGACTTTTCCCGCAACTCTACTTTTGAAGGCTCTCGACAGTCCAAATAAGATGAATCAGCGTCCCTCCCATTCAGGTTACTGGAGTACTTTATTGTATATTGAGGGATGTATGCAATATATGGAACGACTATCTCATCGACACTCTTTTGTAATCGAGCCATGTTGTAGCCCGCACGGCAATGAGACTTGTACTGGAGTCTGTAAAAGATGTTCATTATCATAAAGATCAAAGTTTTCTTTACCCATGGTGTGATTCAATTTGTCTGCGTACTCTCTTAGATCTTGTGTCTCGGATTACCTTATGACTATGCCTTGTGCGATCGTAAATTAGGTTCGCACGGTATCACGCCCGGGGGACGACTATCGATTCGACGGAATCGGGACGTGACATAATGGTATCAGAGCACGGCTTTACGTCCTTGGCCTCCTGTGTCGAGTTCTAGTCTCAAAACCGTTGACCTCGTGTCGATGAGATGAGTTATTCCATACGCTGAACCCAAGACGTTTTCTAATACTAACAAGAGTTGCCTTTTTTTTCCCTGCAGTTGCGGGAGCTCGGGCAGAGGATGAGGCGAGCGCTTCCAGCGGCTCGAGTACTTCCAAACCCGAGCATTTCGTCAACCCAACGGGAATGACGCCTACCGTAGCCGGACCTTCCGGCGACCCGATGCAACGTATGATGCAAATGCTTGAAATACAGTAACGTCAAAACGAGCTCCATCGTCAGCAAGCGGAGGCTCGTCAGACTCAATTTGAGAATCGGTTCGAGGCTCAATTCAAGCAGCAGCAGCAGCCGCTGAATACCCTCCAGCAAATCGTACAGTCGGTCGTGGGCAACAACAACAATTCAATGATGACACCTGCCGTGACCCAGCCTGCAGTTCGATCCATCGAAGCCGAACCAGAGGTGCCCGTGCTCTCACCTGCAGAACCGAGAAGTTCTAACTTTGGCGTGTCAATATTCACAAAAAGCTGTCGCACTTCCTTCAACGGTACAGAAGATCCCTCGATGGCGATCGACTGGTTGGAGGAGCTGGAAGATAAGTTCGAGCTTATGGGTATCGAGGACTCAAAGAAAGTCGCGTGTGCTCAACTTCTACTTCGAATGAACATGCACGATTAGTGGGCTGTGTAGAAGCAGGCTATTCAACGTGAAGACGGAACGACGGCGATCTCTTGGGCTACATTCAGAAATGCATTCGAGATCGAATATCTTTCTGCAGCCGTGCGACGGGAAAAGAAAAATAAATTTATGCAGTTAAGACAGAGAAATATGACAGTACGACAGTATGTGGCTGAATTCAACAAACTAGCCTAATTTGCTGGAGACTATCTGCCTACCACTGCAAGTCGAGCTCGACGATTTGAAGTGGGCCTACGTTCCACTATCCGTGCTCACGTTTCGATGGGTGAATACAAAACTATGGGGGAGGTACTCAACCTTGCCCTCCGTCTGGAGTCCGAGTATCCTCCTGCTACTACTGGCTCTGTTCACTTTAATAACAAACGTCATAGTAATGCGGGAGGCAACAACGCAAACAAGCGTCAAAACCGCGGCAACGGAGGCGGCAACCAGATGAAGGATCGAGTAGTCTGCGAGTTCTGCCATAAGGAGGGGCACATGGCCATTGAGTGCCGATTGAAAAATGGAGCATGTTTTGTGTGCGGCAAAACAAATCACGTCACAAAGAACTGCCCGAAAGCTAGGCTGAACCAACGCCCCCAACAACACCATCAGAACCGAGGCCAAGCACCTCGGGCTCCATCGACCGCACAACAAAATGGCCAAGACCGTCGCCCCAATGCTCAGGGTCGCGTCTACGCCATGACTCGCGACGAAGCGTTCGCATCTGATACAGTTGTGATAGGTATACTACAATTTAATAATAAACCTGTTCATGTATTATTTGATTCAGGTGCCACGCATAGTTTTATATCGACGGACTTTGTCGTCGAGCACAAATTTTCTTTGACACCGCTGGGCCTCGATCTTACTGTTAACGAACCGTCGGGCATGCCACTACTTGTAAATTTAGTCTACGAAAATGGAGTCATCTATATAGGTGGTCAAAAGATCAGTCTCGATATGATAGTTCTAGATATTAAGGACTACGACATCATTCTGGGGATGGATTGGCTTGGTCCGTGCAACACAACCATAGACTGCGCTGAAAAGAGGATCACATTCTGCATACCTAGAGTGCCTGAATTCTGCTACTCGTGTGGTGAGGCGTCGCCGACCTGCATGGTGATCTTCGCAATATCTGTTCGACGGATGCTGCATTCCGGGTGCGAAGGCTATCTAGCTTCCGTTCGAGACATGCGACAGGATGGTGCAAACGCGGGTCAGACCGACATTGTGGCAGAATTCCCCGATGTGTTCCTGGACGAACTGCCCGGTATGTCGCCCGATCGAGAGATTGAGTTCACTATCGATACATTTTTCGATACCCGATCGATCTCGAAAGCCCCATACAGAATGGCCCCTACAGGGCTAAAAGAACTCAAGGTACAGTTACAAGAGTTGCTCGACAAGGGATTCATTCGACCCAGCGTCTCGCCCCGGGGAGCGCCCGTGCTGTTTGTCAAGAAGAAGGATGGCTCTATGCGTCTTTGTATCGACTACCGCAAGATGAATAAAGCCACCGTCCGGAACAAATATCCCCTGTCCCGTATAGACGATCTGTTTGATCAGCTTCAAGGAGCTACTGTGTTCTCTAAAATTGATATGTGCTCGGGTTACCATCAACTCAAGATCAAGCCGAACGATGTTCCAAAGTCTGCCTTTCGCACTCGTTACGGCCATTACGAATTCCTGGTAATGCTGTTCAGCCTAACGAACGCCCCTGCTGCCTTCATGGATTTGATGAATCGGGTGTTCCGACCATTCCTCGACAAGTTCGTGGTAGTCTTTATCAATGATATACTCGTCTACTCGAAGAATAAGCAGCAACACACTGAGCATCTACGGACCGTGCTTCACACCCTTCGAGAAAATTAATTGTATGCGAAACGAAGCAAATGTAAATTTTGGCTGAGTAGCATCGCATTCCTCGGACACATCATTTCAGCTGAAGGCATTGCTATCGACCCAAAGAAAGTTGAAGCCGTTGTCGATTGGAAGTGGCCAACGTTCGTCGGCGAGATTCGAAGTTTCCTTGGCTTAGTGGGATACTATCGACGCTTCGTAAAAGTCTTCGCGAAGATCGCATCGCCCCTGACTCGTCTCACCCAGAAAGGAGTCGCATTTGACTGGTCAGACGACTGCAAAGCTTCATTTCAAGAATTAATGCAAAGGCTCGTCTCGGCCCTGATACTCGCACTTCCAGAAGGGACTGAGGGTTTCCAGATATTCAGCGATGCGTCCGATCAGGGCTTGGGGTGTGTGCTGATGCAGCAGAATAAGGTGATATCTTTTGCTTCCCGACAGCTAAAGTCGCATGAGAAGAACTACCCTACTCATGACCTGGAGTTAGCGACGATTGTGTTTGCGTTGAAATTGTGGCGTCACTATCTCTATGGCATGGCGTGCATGATCTATAACGATCACAAGAGTCTCAAGTATCTATCCACACAGAGGAAACTGAATTTGCGGCAGAGGCATTGGCTTGAAATGATCAAGAATTACGACTTGACTATCGACTATACGCCGGAAAAGGGAAATGTTGTGGCGGACGCTCTGAGTCGGAAGTACATAGTCTCGCTATCCATCGACCGCAAACTTCTATGAGACCTAGAAGAGATGGGCATCGAACTCCGAGTCTGATTTCGAAATGTGCAGTTGGCAAAGTTGCAGTTAGAGCCGAGCTTGCTTGAAAAGATCAAGACCGCTCAGAAGGACGATCCGTACCTATCACTTTCCGTTCCCAGAATACATATTTTTGTACAGGTACTGCTTTAATATATTTATTTAATATTTATCACGTATTGTTCTGCTTTTAAATCTCTTTAATTTCATGTTAATTAATTTCCTGCAATTTTATTTTCTGTATTTTTACTTTCTGTTTTTATACTCTGCTTTAGCTTTGCTTTGGGTTCGGCTTGGATTGGCTCGATTATGTTGGTTCATTATGAACCGAAACAAACCCCCACCTACCACCACCCCTTCACTTAAAGCCCCATCCCTATTCTCTCTCTTCATTACTTCACCATTACTCTTCTTCTTCCTCATAAACCCTCCCCACCTACCTAGCCGCATAGATAAGTGCCAACTTGCTTCTTGATGGATCTCCATTTTTGTTGTTCCATTGTCTTTCTCTCAAGATTCTTAGATACTTTAGTACTTATCATTTTCAATTTCCATGGCTCATTTCATGTAGATCTAAGTTTAATACATTTTCGGCTTTCTTAGGTTTTGATCTACTAAGTTTTGATGGTTTCATGTTGTAGAGAATTTCGTTCTACCCCATTTTGGCCTAAGGAAGTCCAAATTTGGGCTTTGAATGAAGGTTTGGAGAGCTTGGAAGTAATGACTTCCCATGGTTCTTCTTCTCTCTCAGAAAGTGGAGAAGAAGAACAGTGCTTGGCTGTATGAGTTTTCATGCGGCAAGTCTCTCTTGGCCGCAGGAGCGTTGTTATTTTTCAGCCGCATGGGCTTGGTCGGCTGCTTACCGCATAAAGATCAGCCCCGAGCCGCATGGAGTAATCTAGCAGCATGAGACTCTTCTTTATCTGCCGCATAAGGCTTTGCTACTTTCTAGCCGCATATGTATTCAGTCCCGCAGTCGTATGTGAACTGTCACATCTCAGCCGCATAGGCTTGTACCCATCTCAGACGCATATGGATAATATGTATAGCCGCACGAGCTCATCTTAGCCGCATGACTGTATGTCATCTCAGCCGCATAGATTTGGTGAGATCCGAGCATCATAAGCTCTGTCTTCCCGCCGCTGTATGTTAGTCTTGCCGCGTGGCTTTAACGGCCGCTAACCACATAGGATTATCTTCCTTGCCGCAGCTTAGCCGCATGGGACTTGTGTTATCTTGAGCCGCATGAGAGTTACTTTTATCTCAGCCGCATGAGGCCTAACCTTTCTAGCCGCATGGCTGAGTTTGTTATTCTAGCCACATGGATTTAGTTCCTTAGCCGCATGTGCATGTTTACTCAGCCGCATGAACTAATAAATTCCTGGCCACATGAACTCTGGTCCGCATGCCTTTTTGGCTGATCCTTGTCGCGAATTGACATTGATTGACATTGACTGATCGTCTTGGCAATTATTAACATTAATTATTATCTTGATTTGTGATTGATCATGTGTTCCTAGTTGGAACTAAGAGACCGGCTAGTCGTCTTATTGAATGAAATGAATGAGACACGTTCATATTAATTATGAACTATTGTAATCGACTGACTAATCTCGAATATTGGCATACAGGCACATGCAGGCTTCAATTTATTTATTTATCTTACAAAAACAACATGTGTACTTTATGGTCAAGGCATGATTATTTCGTGGTTAGTTTTGAATGTTGTATTACGCTACGTAAGACCTACAACCTAACCGTACGGGTATCGTTGTAGAGTTGGGCATACCGTACCATATACAGAAAATACTCATTCTGAATGACCATGATCCACGGCATGGGATTTCACTCAACGTAAAAAATATTAAGTTAAATAAAATAATGATTGCATGGAGAGAATAGATTCCCGAGTTCTTACATGGCAGCCCTCTTGGGGATTATTAAGTCCCGATAGGCCGGCTGGTTCCCACAGATACTGCAAATCTGCCACACGGGCATGGAGCGGTATCTGCCTATATTATTTATTGTATATTGTATATTGATGATGGGCGTCCCGCTAGGACTCGTCTAATTCATGATTGGCACAATTGATTGTCGAGATAGACTAGCCTTGCTTGCACATAGTAAGAACTGAGGAATCCTCATTGCATAATTCCAGGATAACCTGGGACTCATCATAGCAAGCCGTATTAGTGAATGGCCGTTTTAAATTGATTTGTTTGTGTACTGTATCTACTCTGTTACCTAACTGAGATGAACAGAATGTCGGGACATGACGGGCCAACTTCTGTCCTTGTTTGGTTGGGAGGTTGGTTCGAAGTATCGTGATGTTATGTGAATCCTAGTAGATAGCAGAGATCTATTATCATATTCTCTTATTACTGGCTTCATTCCTCATATCGTGCTCCCTTGTGGTACTTGCTATTAGAGGTCTAACCTCTCTGGTTTTGCATGGCCAGATTTAGAGCCGGTTTTCGAGGACTCAGCTTACTTCTACCTCCAAGATGGTCAATACTAGAGGAATGATCGCAGGAGGACTCGAGTGGGTTCCTTACTTCCCCGCTCGTTTTGTTACTTACTTTATACTTTGCCGTTTGGCACCGACATGTTAGTCGGATTGTCTTGTACTTACTTTTACATAATTGTAACTAAGTCAGACTGTAGCTGATAACAATTGCGTATACCTTGCTTCATCATCTGGCTATGTTTTATAAAGTCAGATATCAGAACATTCTGATTGAGCGTTTGGGACGCCTTACTGCTTTATCTTACATGTTCTCTATTACTGTTTCTTGTTTGAATGATTGAGACAATAGATGTAAAGTGACCATAGCGAGACTTTCATGTAGTATGCACCCTCTCGTCTTTTAGACAGCATTGATCGTATTATACGGTATTCATCTACCCATAATACGTAGCTGGCTGAGTCATTCCTCCGCTCTCCAGTCTTCTGGTTCTAGGGCGTGATAAGGTTTTAGTGGTGGCCCATGCAGGTCTGATTTCAGACTTGTGGGGTATTTTGATTTATAGGATATCTCAATCGCATATGTTCCCCCTTGATCTCATGATTCGTTGTTCTCAATCGTAGCTTGATATTCCCGTATCCTTTGGCTTCATTGATCCTTCATGTCCGGTCGTTTGATTGTTTGTTTGTCCCTTTCCTTAGGGGCACCTCGTCTGTATCTGTCAGAATTGGACAGCAGCAACAAGGGCAACATGGGCAACCTAGCCAAGTTGGTCAGCTTCAAGGGCCAGAACTATCCCAAGAGGCTATTCAAAAAGAAGTGATAGTAGAAGCAGCAGCTGGATCGCAGTATTCGGAGGTTCCACCACCACCAACAGTTCTACCTACCCCTATGGAAGTGGACACACCAGTCCTTCTGGAGATCATGAGAGGGATGATGGCATCTCAGCAACACCAGATGTTAGTCCAGCAGCGCATGCATGCTCAGTTGCAGGAGCAGAACGTACTACTCAACCAAGGGTTGCAGACAGCTTTGGAAAGAGGGGCAAGGCCAGATTCAGGAGCAACAACCAGATTTTGCAATTTCAACCCCCCGCCGTTTCGAGGGCACGGAGGATGCTATCTCAGCAGATGCATGGCTTAAGGATATTGAGGCTATTCTGACGGCAGATAAGGTATCGGCAGAAGAACGTATGGATCAGGTGAAGTTGTTACTTCAGGATCTCGCACGTGATTGGTGGAAATCAGAAGAAGTGGGCATCAGACGTCCTGTTGCTTGGGACGATTTTACAGCAAGATTCAAGACAAAGTACTATGGTGTTGTGGAGCAGTTTGAGCTACAACAGAAGTTTATCAACCTCAAACAGGCCGGCAAGACAGTAGATGCTTATGCAGCGCAGTTCTGCAGATTGAGTAGGTTCGCCCCAGAGATGGTAGCAACGGAGAGCCAGAGGGCTATGAGATTTCAGCAAGGGTTTTATTTTGAGCTCTTGCAATTGATAGAGGGGCACAATTACCAGACTTTTGATGAGGTATTAACGGCGACTCGAAGTCATGAGATAACCATTCAGAGGATCACGGCAAGGACTGGAGGTCAGAAGAGATCCCACAGTCAGATTGAAGGAGGAGAGGAAGCAGTGCCCCGAACAACAGCACTGTCCCTTGGCATTCGTATTCACGATGTGGCAATGCGAGGGCCAGTACCACCAAAGCAACAGCAGCAGCAGCAACAGCAGCAGAGGAAGAACCAACAAACGCTAGTGGGCTGTACTTATTGTGGGATGGTAGGGCACACTAGAGATGCGTGTCGGACATTGAATGGACTGTGTTTGATATATGAAAATCCAGATCATCGAGTTACCACCTGTCCTATGAATTCGAGGTCAGGAGGACCCGTACAACAGCTTCCTGCTCTGCCAGCACCAGGGACAGGCCAGTATCGAGGACCAGTGGTGGCAGTGAGGCCGTTGGCACAATGCCCGTTAATGTCGTAAGCTCAGATATTTCGGCAGCAGGGATCGCCGA
The DNA here is from genome assembly GCA_029216955.1 of Iris pallida. Classification (NCBI taxonomy): domain Eukaryota; kingdom Viridiplantae; phylum Streptophyta; class Magnoliopsida; order Asparagales; family Iridaceae; genus Iris; species Iris pallida. Next base: position 95,656 of record JANAVB010030580.1, read on the forward strand.
TTCAGCAACAACAGCATAGACCACCCCAACATCACCAAGGCAGGGGCCAGCAGCAGCACCAGGCTAGGCCGCAGCATGGGAACCAACAAGGAGGTCGAGGGCTGTCATTCACTCTGTCCTTAGAGGAGGCATTAGCATCGGGAGATGTTGTGGCAGGTAACATTCTCGTCGCCTCATATCCCGCAGTAGCATTGTTTGATTCGAGAGCATCACACTCATTTATATCTGCACAATTTACAATACGGCTAGGAATGGAGTTCGAGGCATTGCCAGAAAGGTTGAATATACTCACTGGTAATGGGCTCGTAGGAGTTCGTAGAGTTATTCTAGCGTGTAGCGTTGTAGTTTGCGAGCATTTTTTACTCGCCAGCTTGATAGAATTTTCTATTGGAAATTTCGACGTTATCTTAGGCATGGACTGGCTGAAAGACAGTCATGCGACAATAGATTGTCGTAAAGGGTGTGCATCTTTTGACATTCCAGGCAAGAAGAGGTTCACCTTAGTCAGATTAGAGGCAACTCAGCAAGAGCAGGAAGTAGTAACGGCAATGAAAGAAGTTCTAATTTCGAAAGTAGTTGAAGAGTTTCTAGACGTATTTTTCGAAGAACTTCCAGGACTACCACCGGTTAGAGATATTGAGTTCAGTATAGAATTAGCACCCGGAACTAAACCGATATCAGATCGAGTTTACAGAATGGCGGATTCAGAGCAGGCCAAGGTATATCAACACATAGAGGAACTGAAGTAGAAGAAGTTCATCCAAGCTAGCATATTACCATGGACAGCACCAGTGGTACTTGTGGAGAAGAAGGATGGGTCATCCAGATTGTGTATCGAATACAGGAAGTTTAACGCGGCAACAGTAAAGAACAAATACCCATTACCAAGGATCGACGACTTGTTCGATCACTTGAGCAGAGCTAGAGTTTTCTCCAAGATAGATCTTCATTCAGGGTATCATCAAGTGAGGGTTTGGAAGGAGGATATTCCCAAAACAGCATTCAGGTCGAAGTATAGGCATTATGAATTTTTAGTAATACCGTTTGGCTTGACCAATGCTCCAGCAATATTTATGGATTTAATGAACCGCATCTTTATGCCATACTTAGATCAGTTTGTCATTGTGTTTCTTGACGACATTCTCGTATACTTTGCTAGTAAAGAGGAGCATGAAGACCACCTCAGGAAAGTGTTACAGGTTCTGAGAGAAAACCAGTTGTATGCCAAGCTCAGCAAGTGTGAGTTCTGGACGGACCACATTTCGTTCTTGGGTCACATCATATCAGGCACTGGAGTAGCAGTGGATCCCAAGAAGGTAGAAGCAATAGAGAGTTGGCCAGTACCCAAGACCGTAGTAGATGTGCGAAGTTTCTTGGGATTGGCAGGATATTACAGGGGATTCGTATCAAACTTTGCAAGACTTTCAGCACCCATGACCCGCTTGACCCGGAAGGATATACTATTCGCCTGGTCGGCAGAATGCCAGATATCATTTGAGAATCTGAACCAGAAGTTGATATCAGCGTCCATTCTTACATTGCCAGTTGGACCCGGAGGTTTTACCGTATATTTTGATGCGTCAGGTAAAGGACTTGGATGTGTCCTCATGCAGCATGGGAAGGTAATAGCATATGCATCTAGGCAACTTCGGAACCACGAGAAGAATTACCCAACTCATGACTTGGAGTTGGCAGCAGTAGTATTTGCGTTGAAGCTATGGAGGTATTACTTTTATGGTGATCGAGTGGACATGTACACAGACCACAAAAGTCTGAAGTACATCTTTACTCAGAAGGAACTGAACATGAGGCAGAGAAGATGGTTGGAGTTGATCAAGGATTACGACGTGGAGCTTCAGTATCATCCAGGTAAGGCTAATGTGGTAGCAGATGCTCTCAGTAGGAGAGGCAGCGTGTTTATGTTGACTACACAGAAGCATATCTTAGAAGACCTTCAGAAGATGGGTATCGAAGTTATGCTTCCTAGTGATGTAGGAATTCTGGTGAGTCTACAAGTTCAATCCGACTTGGTAGACAGGATCAAGGCAGCTCAGGCACGTGACTCAAGAATTCAGAAGCTTAGAGCAGAATGTGAGTCAGGACTCAGGAAGGAGATGAGAATCCATGAAGATAGTACATTTAGGTTTGGATCACGTCTATGTGTGCCTAGTGAAGATATCAGACAGGAGGTTATGATAGAAGCTCACAGTTCTCAGTATTCTATACACCCTGGAGGGACCAAGATGTACCAAGATATCAAGCAGCACTTCTGGTGGAACGGAATGAAGAGGGAGATAGCTAGATTTGTTTCCCGTTGCTTGGTATGTCAGCAAGTGAAGACAGAACAGCAGAGGCCAGCTGGATTATTGCAACCGCTTCCTATTCCGGAATGGAAATAGAAATACATCACAATAGACTTTGTGACTGGTTTACCGAGATCGCCAAGTGGTAAAGATACAATTTGGGTAATAGTAGATCGGCTTACAAAGGTAGCACATTTTCTTCCTTTCAGAGTAGGACAATCTACAGAAAAGTTGATAGAGTTGTATATGCAACAGATAGTCAGACAGCATGGAGTCCCGGTCAGTACTATTTCAGACAGAGATATCCACTTTACATCATATTTCTGGAAGAGCTTACATCACAGTCTGGGCACCAAGTTAAGATTTAGCACGGCTTACCACCCACAGACGGACGGTCAATCAGAAAGAATAATTCAGACTTTAGAGAATATGTTGCGAACTTGTACCCTAGATTTTGGAGGATCTTGGGAAAGCCACCTACACTTAGTCGAGTTTTCATATAACAACGGTTATCAAGCCAGTATCCAGATGGCACCATTTGAAGCACTATATGGTAAGAAGTGTAGGTCGCCACTAGCATGGGATGATATCGGAGAGAGGAAGATGCTAGGCCCAGAAATAATTGTCCAGACAGTTGAAGTGGTTAAGCGACTTCGAGTTGCACAGGATCGGCATCGTCATTGGGTGGACCAGCATCGTAGGTCGCTAGAGTTTTCTGTTGGGGACCACGTGTTTTTGTGGATCACACCTACCAGTGGGGTCATTAGATTTGGCGTTCGCAGGAAATTGAGTCCGCGATACGTGGGCCCATTTACTATCCTTGATAGGTTAGGCGATGTTGCTTATCGTTTATCTCTTCCACCTTCGTTACGAGAGGTGCATGACGTGTTTCATGTATCTCAGTTGCGAAGGTATGTATCGGACCCAAGCCATATTCTTGATCATTCTGAGCTGGTTGTTGGTACCAACCTGTCTTACGAGGCACAGCCTGTGTCCATTTTGGACTGAAGAGAGAAGATACACAAGAACCGAACAATTAGCCTTGTCCGGGTTGCTTGGGGTCATCACTCTTTAGGAGAGTCAACGTGGGTACGTGAGGATGACATCCGATCACGGTATCCGCACATGTTTGGCTCACGAGGTATATTTCTTTCTGTATACCTTGATTGTCTTAAACTCCTCATGCTTGTCACCTTCTGAGTAGAATTGCTTGGTGTCGTCGATAGTTAAACATAGATATGTTACTTGCTATTGGCATTGTAGAATGATTGCTTACTCAATTTACTTATACTTAGATTAGTTTAGCTTTGATGTTTCTATCCTGCTTGGAATTGAAATTCCGAGGACGAAATTTTTCTAAGGAGGGTAGAGATGTCACTTTCCGTTCTCAGAATACGTATTTTTATACAGGTACTGCTTTAATATATTTATTAAATATTTATCACGTATTGTTCTGTATTTAAATCTCTTTAATTTCATGTTAATTAATTTCCTGCAATTTTATTTTCTGTATTTTTACTTTCTGCTTTTATACTCTGCCTTAGCTTTGCTTTGGGTTTGGCTTGGATTGGTTCGATTATGTTGGTTCATCATGAACCGAAACAAACTTCCACCTACCACCACCCCTTCACTTAAAGCCCCATCCCTATTCTCTCTCTTTATTACCTCACCATTACTCTTCTTCTTCCTCATAAACCCTCCCCACCTACCTAGCCGCATAGGCAAGTACCAACTTGCTTCATGATGGATCTCCATTTTTTGTTCCATTGTCTTCCTCTCAAGATTCTTAGATGCTTTAGTACTTAGTATTTTTAATTTCTATGGCCCATTTCATGTAGATCTAAGTTTAATGTATTTTTGACTTTCTTAGGTTTTGATCTAGTAACTTTGTTATTTTTCAAGTTTTGATGGTTTCATGTTGTAGAGAATTTCGTTCTACCCCATTTTGGCCTATGGAAGTCCAGATTTGGGCTTGGAATGAAGGTTTGGAGAGCTTGGAAGTAATGACTTCCCATGGTTCTTCTTCTCTCTCAGAAGGTAGAGAAAAAGAACAGTACTTGGCCGCATGAGTTTTCATACGGCAAGTCTCTCTTGGCCGCAGGAGCACTGTTATTTTTCAGCCGCATGGGCTTGGTCGGCTGCTTACCGCATAAAGATCAGCCCCGAGCCGCATGGAGTAATCTAGCCGCATGAGACTCTTCTTTATCTGTCGCATAAGGCTTTGCTACTTTCTAGCCGCATATGTATTCAGTCCTGCAGCCGTATGTGAACTATCATATCTTAGCCACATAGGCTTGTACCCATCTCAGCCGCATATGGATAATATGTATAGCCGCACGAGCTCATCTTAGCCGCATGACTGTATGTCATCTCAACCGCATAGATTTGGTGAGATCCGAGCCACATAAGCTCTGTCTTTCCGTCGCTGCATGTTAGTCTTGCCGCGTGGCTTTAACGGCCGCTAACCACATAGGATTGTCTTCCTTTTCGCAGCTTAGCCGCATGGGACTTGTGTCATCTTGAGCCGCATGAGAGTTACTTTTGTCTCAGCCGCATGAGGCCTAACCTTTCTAGCCGCATGGCTGAGTTTGTTATTCTAGCCGCATAGATTTAGTTCCTTAGCCACATGTGCATGTTTACTCAGTCGCATAAACTAAAAAAATTTCTGGCCGCATGAACTCTGGCCCGAATGCCTTTTTGGTTGATCCTTGTCCCGAATTGACATTGATTGACATTGACTGATCATCTTGGCATTTATTAACATTAATTATTATCTTGATTTGTGATTGATCATGCGTTCCTAGTTGGAACTAAGAGACTGGCTAGTCGTCTTATTGAATGAAATGAATGAGACACGTTCATATTAATTATGAACTATTGTAATCAACTGACTAATCCCGAATATTGGCATACGGGCACATGCAGGCTTCAATTTATTTATTTATTTATTTATCTTACAAAAATAGCATGTGTACTTTATGGTCAAGGCATGATTATTTCGTGGTTAGTTTTGATTGTTGTATTATGCTATGTAAGACCTACAACCTAACCGTACGGGTATCGTTGTAGAGTTGGGCATACCGTACTATATACAGAAAATACTCATTCTGAATGACCATGATCCACGGCATGGGATTTCACTCAACGTAGAGAATATTAAGTTAAATAAAATAATGATTGCATGGAGAGAATGGATTTTCGAGTTCTTACATGGCAGCCCTCTTGGGGACTATTAAGTGCCCGACAGGCCGGCTGGTTCCCACAGATACTGCAAATCTGTCACACGGGCATGGAGTGGCATCTGCCTATATTATTTATTATATATTGTATATTGATGACGGGCGTCCCGCTAGGACTCGTCTAATTCATGATTGGCGCAATTGATTGACTGGATAAACTAGCCTTGCTTGCACATAGTAAGAACTGAGGAATCCTCATTGCATAATTCCAGGATAACCTGGGACTCATCATAGCAAGCCGTATTAGTGAATGGCCGTTTTAAATTGATTTATTTGTGTACTGTATCTACTCTGTTACCTAACTGAGATGATCAGAATGTCGGGACATGACGGGCCAACTTCTGTCCTTGTTTGGTTGGGAGGTTGGTTTGAAGTGTCGTGATGTTATGTGAATCATAGTAGATAGCAGAGATCTATTATCATATTATCTTATTACAGGCTTCATTCCTCATATCGTGCTCCCTTGCGGTACTTGCTATTAGAGGTCTAACCTCTCTGGTTTTGCATGGCCAGATTTAGAGCCGGTTTTCGAGGACTCAGCTTATTTCTACCTCCAAGATGGTCAATACTAGAGGAATAATCGCAGAAGGACTCGAGTGGGTTCCTTACTTCCCTGCTCGTTTTGTTACTTACTTTATACTTTGCCGTTTGGCACCGACATGTTAGTCGGATTGTCTTGTACTTACTTTTACATAATTGTAACTAAGTGAGACTGCAGCTGATAACAATTGTGTATACCTTGCTTCATCATCTGGCTATGTTTTGTAAAGCCAGATATCAAGAACATTATGACTGAGCATTTGGGACGCCTTACTGCTTTATCTTACATGTTCTCTATTACTGTTTCTTGTTTGAATGATTGTGACAATAGATGTGAAGTGACCATAGCGAGACTTTCATGTAGTATGCACCCCTTCGTCTTTTAGACAGCATTGATCATATTATACGGTATTCATCTACCCGTAATACGTAGCTGGCTGGGTTATTCCCCCGCTCTACAGTCTTCTGGTTCTGGGGCGTGACAGTACCTGAAGAAAATACGAGAGCTAATCTCGACGGGCAGGACGACCGACTTTACGAAATACGAAACCGGCATGCTTCGATTGAAGGGTAGGCTATGCGTTCCGGACGATTCAGAACTTAGAAAGGAGATACTGTCGGAGGCGCACTATGCAAAATATACCTTGCATCCCGGTAGCACAAAGATGTACAAGGACCTCCGCACGAACTTCTGGTGGCACGGGATGAAAAGAGATGTGGCACTTTTCGTGTCGCAATGCATAGCCTGTCCGCAGGTGAAAGCTGAGCACCAGAGACCGGGCGGGGGGATGCAGAACCTGGCGATTCCGGAATGGAAGTGGCAGCACGTGTGCATGGATTTTATTGTTGGTATGCCGAAGACACCGCAGGGAAATGATGCCATCTGGGTCATCGTCGATCGACTAACCAAGTCAGCGCACTTTATTGCCATCAAAGTTACTTGGAGTGTTGATCACCTGGCGCAGATTTATCTTGATGAGATAGTACGGCTGCATAGAGTTCCAGTATCCATCGTCTCCGATCGGGATTCACGGTTCATGTCGCGATTCTGGAGTAGCCTTCAGTCGACGTTGGGTACCAAGTTACAGTTCAGCTCAGCTTACCATCCTCAGACCAACGGCCAAACGGAGCGCGTCAATCAGATTCCCGAAGACATGCTACGACTCTGCGCAATTGACTTCAAATCAAGATGGTACAATCATCTACCTCTGGCCGAATTCACATACAATAATAGCTATCAATCCAGCATTCAAATGGCACCGTATGAAGCCTTGTACGGATGCAAGTACCGATCACCCATTTGCTGGGACGAAGTCGAAGAGCGACAGATTCTTGGCCCGGAACTGGTGGAACAGACCGTGCAAAAAATTTGGCTAATTCGAAAAAGACTAAAGACTGTGCAGAGTCGTCAGAAAAGCTATGCGGACGTTCATCGTCGACCCCTCGAGTTTCAAGAAGGCGATCACGTATTTCTTAAAGTGTCGCCCGTGCGGGGAGTTACTCGGTTCGGCGCAAAAGGAAAGTTGAGTCCGAGATTTGTTGGGCCGTTCGAAATACTCGAACGGGTCACCCCAGTAGCCTATAAAATTGTCCTACCGCCGGTGCTTCAAGGTGTATACAATGTCTTCCACGTCTCTCAACTGCGAAAGTACGTGAACGACCCGAGCCACGTGGTAGATTTTGGCCAGCTGGAGCTAAAGTCTGACTTATCCTATATTGAAGAGCCAATTCAAATCATAGAACGCAAGGATAAGCTACTGCGAAATCGAGCAATCCCTCTCATCCGCGTCCTCTGGAGGAACCATTCGGTCGAAGAGTCGACGTGGGAGCTTGTATCGAAAATGAAGGAGAAATTTCCTTCATTGTTCTCGTAGAGGTAGGTTCTATCCTTAAAGTTTCGAGGACGAAATATTTTATTAGTTGGTTATGGTATAGTGCCCCGTCCCTACATCGTGCCCCGTTTTCATCTACGGGGTGCGCGAGAAAGGAACACTATCGCTATCGATTCGGTCAGGGCCGATAGGTTGGAATCGGCCGAGTCGATCGAACGGGAACGGTTGAATTAAGATCCATTCCACGTTATAGAATTGCTTCTTCGGAACCAAGTCCCATATTCAGCGGGTTGTGTCTCGAGGATTGGCTCTGCGGCTGAGTCGAGAGAGACCTCCCGTTGCTCTGGTTTTCATGCCGCACTTGATTTGGCTTTGCCTTTGGCTTTGGTTTTCGTGAATGTGTTTTCGTGAATGTTTTCCGAATGGGTTTTCGTGACTTGCATTTTCGAGCTTCGTATTCATATCGAAATTTCTTGAATTACACAGTGTTCTAATCAGTTGCTTATGCGATTGCAGGTGATCGCGTAGGCGACGTCAGCGCAGCCAACCGGTCGCTCGTTTGAAGCAAGGCTAAGGCGAGTGGCTGACCTCCTTTGCCTCGTCCCTCTATTTCAAAGATCAATACGAAGTTAAATGAATGCTTGTCATGATGGTGTAGAATCAAAGAAATCGTGGCACGATTCTTCATGAAACACTTGCTATCGAACTGCCTGTATCGAAAATAGAAAACGTGCCTTCTTATGCAAATCCACTTAGCCTACGCAAAATAATGAATGAATCGATTAACGTTTATCGCAACGATACGGCTAAGTAAGCAAATTGACTAAGTTCAAAAAAAAATGGTCATTCGACAACTTGTCGACAAGGTGTAGTTTTCTCGAACGGTTGCCTAGGCCAAGGGACCGATTTGGCCCGGGAGGAACGATAATAGCAAGCGCCAGTCCTTCATCGGCGTGGGTTATTCGGGAACTTTCGCACAGGGCTCGCTACCCGCCGCGAAAGGGTCGTCGTCTAACCCGGCTATAGTCCGTGATGGCTTGACATTTCCAGTGGCCTTCACACCCTTTTCACGGCTTAACAAATGCACGTGACACGGGATAAAAATGATAGTTGCTTATAGTTATACAATTTCATATGCTTGCCTCGAATCATGTTAACATGCAATTGATCAGGATGGTTAGAAAGATCACGTAAAATGCTAGTTAACATGTTTATAAAACTTCTTGAATCAAATGCAGAGCTTGGATTTAATTAGCCATTCGCTAGTACATGTGCTCATACTGATCCTCGCTCTTTACAGGTCTCGCGAACCAGGAAGGACGCGCCAACCAGCTCGGCGGCGTTCGTGATTTTGAAGCTTCGGCCGTGCGTCGAATACTTTTCCTGCGACTCTACTTTTGAAGGCCCTCGACAGTCCAAGAAAGATAAATCAGCATCCCTCCTATTTAGGTTACTGGCGTACTTTGTTGTATATTGAGGGATGTGTGCAATATATGGAACGACTATCTCATCGGCACTCTTTTGTAATCGAGTCATGTTGTAGCCCGCGCGACAATGAGACTTGTACCGGAGTCCGTAAAAGATGTTCATTATCATAAAGATCAAAGTTTCCTTTACTCATGGTGTGATTCAATTTATCTGCGTACTCTCTTAGATCTCGTGTCTCGAATTACCTTATGACTATGCCTTGTGCGATCGTAAATTAGGTTCGCACGGCATCACGCCCGGGGGACGACTATTGATTCGACGGAATCGGGGCGTGACATAATGGTATCAGAGCACGGCTTTACGTCCTTGGCCTCCTGTGTCGAGTTCTAGTCTCAAAACCGTTGATTTCGTGTCGATGAGATGAGTTGTTCCATATGCTGAACCCAGGACGTTTTCTGAAACTAACAAGAGTTGCCTTTTTTTTCCCTACAGTTGCGGGAGCTCGGTCAGAGGATGAGGCGAGCGCTTCCAGCGGCTCGAGTACTTCCAGACCCGAGCATTCCGTCAACCCAACGAGAATGACGCCTACCGTAGCCGGACCTTCCAGCGACCCGATACAACGTATGCTGCAAATGCTTAAAATACAGCAACGTCAAAACGAGCTCCATCGTCAGCAAGCGGAGGCTCGTCAGACTCAATTTGAGAATCGATTCGAGGCTCAACTCAAGCTGCAGCAACAGCAGCTGAATAACCTCCAGCAAATCGTACAGTCGGCCGTGGGCAACAACAACAATTCAACGATGACACCTGCCATGACCCAGCCTGCGGTTCGATCCAAGAAGCCGAACCAGAGGCGCCCTTGCTCTCACCTGCGGTACCGAGAAGTTCTAACTTCGGCGTGTCAAAATTCACAAAAAGCTGCCGCACTTCCTTCAACGGTACAGAAGATCCCTCGGTGGCGATCGACTGGTTGGAGGAGCTGGAAGATAAGTTCGAGCTTCTGGGTGTCGAGGACTCAAAGAAAGTCGCGTGTGCTCAACTTCTACTTTGAATGAACGCGCACGATTGGTGGGCTGTACAGAAACGGGCTATTCGACGTGAAGACGGGACGGTGTCGATCTCTTAGGATTCATTCAGAAATGTATTCGAGACCGAATATCTTTCTGCAGCCCTGCGACAGGAAAAGGAAAATAAATTTATGCAGTTAAGATAGAGGAATATGACAGTGCGACAGTATGCGGCTGAATTCAACAAACTAGCCCAATTTGCTGGAGACTATCTGCCTACCACTGCAAGTCGAGCTCGACGATTTGAAGTGGGCCTACGTTCCACTATCCGTGCTCACGTTTTGGTGGGTGAATACAAAACTATGGGCGAGGTACTCAACCATGCCCTCCGTCTGGAGTCCGAGTATCCTCCTGCGACTACTGGCGCAGTTCACTTTAATAACAAACGCCATAGTAATGTGGGAGGCAACAACGCACACAAGCGTCAAAACCACGGCAACGGAGGCGGCAACCAGACGAAGGATCGAGTAGTCTGCGAGTTCTGCCATAAGGAGGGGCACATGGCCATTGAGTGCCGATTGAAGAACGGAGCATGTTTCGTGTGCGGCAAAACAAATCACGTCACAAAGAACTGTCCGGAAGCTAGGCTGAACCAACGCCCCCAACAACACTATCAGAACCGTGGCCAAGCACCTCGGGCTCCATCGACCGCACAACAAAATGGCCAAGATCGTCGCCCTAATGCTCAGGGCCGCGTCTACATCTTGACTCGCGACGAAGCGTTCGCATCTGATACAGTCGTGACAGGTATACTGCAATTCAATAATAAGCCTGTTCGTGTATTATTTGATTCAGGTGCCAGGCATAGTTTTATATCGACGGACTTTGCCGCCGAGCACAAATTTTTTTTGACACCGCTGGGCCTCGATCTCACTGTTAAGGTACCGTCGGGCATGCCTCTACTTGTAAATTTAGTCTACGGGGACAGAGTCATCTGTATAGGTGGTCAAAAGATCAGTCTCGATGAGATAGTTCTGGATATTAAGGACTACGACATCATTCTGGGGATGGATTGGCTCGGTCCGTGCAACGCAACCATAGACTGCGCTGAAAAGAGGGTCACATTCCGCATACCTAGAGTGCCTGAATTCTGCTACTCGTGTGGTGAGACGTCGCCGACCTGCATGGTGATCTCCGCAATATCTGTTCGACGGATGCTGCATTCCGGGTGTGAAGGCTATCTAGCTTCCGTTCGAGACATGCGACAGGATGGTACAAATGCGGGTCAGACCGACATTGTGGCAGAATTCCCCGATGTGTTCCCGGACAAGATGCCCGGCATGCCGCCCGATCGAGAGAATGAGTTCACTATCGATACATTTCCCGATACCCGACCGATCTCGAAAGCCACGTACAGAATGGCCCCTGCAGAGCTAAAAGAACTCAAAGTGCAGTTACAAGAGTTGATCGACAAGGGATTCATTCGACCAAGCGTCTCACCCTGGGGAGCGCCCGTGCTGTTTGTCAAGAAGAAGGATGGCTCTATACGTCTTTGTATCGACTACCGCGAGCTGAATAAAGCCACCGTCCGGAACAAATATCCCCTGTCCCGCATAGACGATCTGTTTGATCAGCTTCAAGGAGCTACTGTGTTCTCTAAAATTGATATGCGCTCGGGTTACCATCAACTCAAGATCAAGCCGGACGATGTGCCAAAGTCTTCCTTTCGCACTCGTTACGGCCATTACGAATTTCGGGTAATGCCGTTCGGCCTAACGAATGCCCCTGCTGCCTTCATAGGTTTGATGAATCGGGTATTTCGACCATTCCTTGACAAGTTTGTGGTAGTCTTTATCGATGATATACTCGTCTACTCGAAGAATAAGCAGCAACACACTGAGCATCTACGGACCGTGCTTCACACCCTTCAAAAAAATCAATTGTATGCGAAGCGAAGCAAATGTGAATTTTGGCTGAGTAGCGTCGCATTCCTCGGATACATCATTTCAGCTGAAGGTATCACGGTCGACCCAAAGAAAGTTAAAGCCGTTGTCGATTGGAAGTGGCCAACATCCGTCGACGAGATTCGAAGTTTCCTTGGCTTAGCGGGATACTATCGACGCTTCATGAAAGACATCACGAAGATCGCATCGCCCCTGACTCGCCTCACCCAGAAAGGAGTCGCATTTGACTGGTCCGATGACTGCGAAGCTTCATTTCAAGAATTAATGCAACGGCTCGTCTCGGCCCCGATACTCGTACTTCCAGAAGGGACTGAGGGTTTCCAGATATTCAGCGATGCGTCTGGTCAGGGCTTGGGGTGTGTGCTGATGCAGCGGAACAAGGTGATATTTTTTCTTCCCGACAGCTAAAGCCGCACGAGAAGAACTACCCTACTCATGACCTGGAGTTAGCGGCGATTGTATTTGCATTGAAATTGTGGCGTCACTATCTCTATGGCATGGCGTGCATGATCTATACCGATCACAAGAGCCTCAAGTATCTATTCACGCAGAGGGAACTGAACTTGCGGCAGAGGCGTTGTCTTGAACTGATCAAGGATTACGACTTGACTATCGACTATACACCGGAAAAGGGAAATATTGTGGCGGACTCTCTGAATCAGAAGTACATAGCATCGTTATCCATCGACCGCAGACTGCTACGCGACCTAGAAGAGATGGGCATCGAACTCCGAATCCAATTCCGGAATGTACAGTTGGCAAAGTTACAGTTAGAGCCGAGCTTGCTTGAAAAGATCAAGACCGCTCAGAATGACGATCCGTACCTGAAGAAAATGCGATAGCTAATCTCGACGGACAGGATGACCGACTTTGCGAAAGACGAAACCGGCATGCTTCGATTGAAGGGTAGGCTATGCGTTCCGGACGATTCAGAACTTAGAAAGGAGATACTGTCGGAGGCGCACTATGCGAAATATACCTTGCATCCCGGTAGCACAAAGATGTACAAGAACCTCCGCACGAACTTCTGGTGGCACGGGATGAAAAAAGATGTGGCACTTTTCGTGTCGCAATGCACGGCCTGTCAGCAGGTGAAAGCTGAGCACCAGAGACCGGGCGGGGAGATGCAGAATCTGGCGATTCCGGAATGGAAGTGGCAGCACGTGTGCATGGATTTTATTGTTGGTATGCCGAAGACACAGCAGGAAAATGATGCCATCTGGGTCATCGTCGATCGACTAACAAAGTCAGCGCACTTTATTGCCATCAAAGTTACTTGGAGTGTTGATCGTTTGGCGCAGATTTATCTTGATGAGATAGTACGGCTGTACGGAGTTCCAGTATCCATCGTCTCCGATCGAGATTCACAGTTCATGTCGCGGTTCTGGAGTAGCCTTCAGTCGGCGCTGGATACCAAGTTGCATTTCAGCTCAGCTTACCATCCTCAGATCGACGGCCAAACGGATCACGTCAATCAGATTCTTGAAGACATGCTACGACTCTGCGCAATTGACTTCAAATCAAGATGGGACAATCATCTACCTCTGGCCGAATTCATATACAATAATCGCTATCAATCCAACATTCAAATGGCACCGTATGAAGCCTTGTACGGACGCAAGTACCGATCACCCATTTGCTGGGACGAAGTCGGAGAGCGACAGATTCTCGGCCCGGAACTGGTGGAACAGACCGTGCAGAAAATTCGACTAATTTGGGAAAGACTAAAGACTGCGCAGAGTCGTCAGAAAAGCTATACGGACGTTCATCGTTGACCCCTCGAGTTTCAAGAAGGCGATCACGTATTTTTTAAAGTGTCGCCCATGCGGGGAGTTACTCGATTCGGCGCAAAGGAAAGTTGAGTCCGAGATTTGTTGGGCCGTTCGAAATACTCGAACGGGTCGCCCCAGTAGCCTATAAGATTGTCCTACCGTCGGAGCTTGAAAGTGTACACAATGTCTTCCACGTCTCTCAACTGCGAAAGTACGTGCACAACCCGAGCCACGTGGTAGATTTTGGCCAACTGGAGCTA
>JANAVB010030580.1:115000-136053 GCA_029216955.1 Iris pallida
AGAGAGGGTAATAGAGAGAGGGGGTGGTGATGTGTGTGTGAGGGGGTCATGGGAAGGGGTAGTGGTGTGTGTAATAGTGAGAGGGGGGGTTCTGCTCTCAGAAACCTGAGAAGAGAGGAACAAACACACACACATTACATATATATATACACACACCTATACATACCTATATATACACATATATACACTCACATACACATACACATATACCCACACACTCATATACATATATACATACATATACGGTGTATACATACATAAATACGCATATATATATCAATCAAAAATCGATTTGAAATTCATTTTAAAATACTAAAAATAACAGAAAATACTGTTCATCACTGAACATTGGGGGTAAACCCAAATCAAAGCCAAAAACCTAGCTAAGATGCCAAAGTAGTGGTTGGTAATCGTGCCCCCATATGTGTACGTGTCGTAGGTGTCCATAGGTGTCCACCACAATATGACACGACGTGTCCAGGACGAGAAAACCCAAATCGGGTAACACTGACACAGTGAATTGTCACCGCGTCGTGTACGCGTGCACCTAGCTCTAGCACACGACACGCGTGTCTAAGAGTCTCGTGCTCGTGTCCCTAGGTTCGCCTAGGGTTGTTCTAGGGTTAGGATAGCCTGTCTCGTGTCCACGTGTCACCAGGACACGACACGAGACGCGTATCAGTCGAGAAAACTCGACTGATACACACTGTGCAGCGCAGTATGGTGCGGTGGGTTCGATGCCTCGTGGACACGACACACACCACGTGCTCGACCAGTGCGAGTGAGTTTTCTTACTCGATACGACACGACTCGACACGAGACTTTGGTGGTGTCTTATCAGACATTACCCCTAGGTCCGTGTCAAGTGGCACGTGTCCACGTGTCGTGTACAGTGCACACGAGGTATCAGTGAGCAGGACAGTGTGTGTGGGTGTGCACAGCGTGTTCGGGTCCAATTTGGACACGGACACGAAACAGTTTCATGCTCAGTCAACTTGGGCTGTGACCTACAAGTCTAAGGCTACCCAAAAATGTAATTAGTTTTGCAATTAACCAAAATTCATTTCTTTGTGGCATTTCAACAAACACAGTTTTTCAAACATGGATACGTGTCTGATACGGACACCAAATCAAACCTACTTCCTACCAAGCTTGGCCTACAGGTCCATGGTACCTAGATGCATGCATTCATGAAGAGAAAACAGAATATTAACTAGGTTTGAGGGTGTTTACCTATGAGTGCAAAATGCTCAATAATAGGCCTTTTTGAATGAAAACCTCCTTCAACTCCCAATGTCCAAGGCTCCACAATTTCTTGCTAGCAAGCCACAACTGGTATCCTCTAGTGTAGGGGAGTCCAATGTAAAAAACTAGGCTCAATTTGGAGTCAAAATGATTAGATGGTGAAGAGTTGAAGTTGTAGGGAAAAACTAGAATTTAGGTGTAATGAAAGGAGGCTTTTGATGAGGGGGTGTGATTATATGATGGGGGTAGGGTTGGCTGGCCATGGAAAGGGTATGGGTAGATTTTTAGGGTTCCACCTTGCAAACTTAGTCTCTAAGTCTTTGACCCATAGATATTTCTAGGGTTCTAAAGGAAATATCCTTGAAGGTAATATCTGGATATTATCTAACTAGATATGTATACATAAGCTAACCTCCTCTGCTTAGTCTTCTAGGTTAGTTGCTAACCTCTAGATTAGTGCTAAACTAGGTTAGGAGCTAACATGACACTAATCAACTAATTAAATAATAAAAATTACATAAATCCAAATAAATTATAATAAATTACCAAAATACCCTTTTGACTAAAAAGTGGTAATTTGATATCCTAATCACATGGTTAGGCTCATATGATCATGGTTAGTCTCTAGGTTAAGTAATCTCTAAGGTTGCACTAGCAAAACATCAAAATCACAAGTCGTGATTTTAAATAGTTTTAAAATAACTAAAAATTACCAAAAATCATAATATGATTTAAATATCATTATTAAATAATTATAATTACAAAATTTCAAAATTACCCTCATTTTTAGAAACTGGGTGCTACAAGAAATTTTGTCCTCGAAATTAAAATGGTCATACTCCTTCTAGGTCAAACACCCCAACAATCACAGTCTCAAACACACAGTCCGATAATCATATGCGTATGTCCAAAATCATGATACTTGGAATCTTCATCATGCTAGTGAGCAAGGCTACGATATTCACAGAGTCCTCGACTAAGGTACATACCTCTAGAATCATGGTATTTAAAATTTTTGCATTGCCGCATGCCTGGCCGCGAAAACCTTAAATTCCCACACCTGAGAAATACGTTCAAAATCCGACTATATGTCGTCACTATGCCAGCTAACATAACTATAGAAGACTCTAGATCCCATAATCGAGACGACCTAGCCCATACGACTTATCTCAGAAGAAAAATAACTCACAATGAAATATCCGAACAAAATTTATCAACTACAAGGAACAGATAGAATCGAATTTTAAAACAGTTATAAGGAGGCAAATGTGGAAATAGAATCGAAAAGGTTGGAACCTGCAATCAGCTCTCTCTCTGCCTGTGCATTATCGACTGCCATGGCGAAAGCTCACCCCGGCTGGCCTCCCTTGGCCAGCTGCTGATGCTGGACAAACCTCTGCTGCTGAGTCTGCAACGGTGGTCCCGTCTGCTGCCCTGTCGGAGCCCTAGCTCCTGCTGCTACCTGAGCCAATCGTGCCAAGTTCTTGGGACACTCTCTCAACTGATGCTCTGCTGAACCACAAAGCAAACACAGGCCCTGCCTCTTCCTGCAGTCGTCCCATCCGTGACCTTGCTTCTTACAGAAGTTACATATAGGGTGCTGTTGCTGCCTGGGTGCCTGCTGGTGAAGTATATGTCCCTGGCCCTGAAGCGGCTGCTGAACTGGCCTCTGCTGTATGTGAGGGCGCTTGGCTGGCCCTGCACTAGAACTAGCCCCTAATGTATCACTGCCCCTCTTCGGCTTGAGGTCGAAGTCCTCCTCTGCAATCTGTGCGTCCATCAATATCTGATCGAACGTCGCGTCACGGCGTCCCGAGGTGCGGGTGCGCACTGCATGAATAAGTCCCCTACGAAACTTACGAGCCTTCTGCCCCTCATCCTGGATCATATCGGGAGCGAACCTGCTAAGGCGGAAGAACTCTGCTGCATACTCGTCCACCGACGAGTTCCCCTGCACTAGACCCACGAACTGGCCCTCCAATGCTGTAAGAGCCATGTCCGGAAGAACTTCTCCTTGAAGAGCCTCCGGAAGTTCTCCCATGTCAGCCCTCTCACCGACGCATGAGGATCCGTGCGGTACCATGTCAGCGCAATGTCGAAGAATCGGCTGGCTGCGGCCGAAACCCAAAGTGCTCTAGGAAGTTCTGCCAGCTCCATGCTCCGCTGCACATCCTCTAGCCAGTCGTCTGCATAAAGGATGCCCTCTTTTTTCGTAAAGTCCCTGGAGCTCATCTTCCTAAAGTCTAGTATTGTCCCCGGCCTGGACTGTTGCTGGTACGGCTGCTGGCCAGTAGGGCCCTGTACCGTACCCGGTGCCACTCTCTCCACTGCTGCCAGTGCAAGCTGATGCGAGTTCTTCATGTTCTGCGTCAGCATCTTAATCTGATGATGTGATGCCTCCGACTGGCGCTGCGATGCCTCTGCCTCGGTCCGTTGAGTCTCCATCATCTGCTGAAGGAGAAGGAACATATAATGTGTATCCGTCGGTATCGGTGGTGGTGGCGGCAGCATCTCCGGAATGACGACCGAAACCCTCTAGGGTGGAGGTAGTAGACCTCCCTGTGCAACTGCCGGGGTCTCCGGGATAGTGGAATCACTGGGGGCAGTCTCGTGAACCTCCTCCTCAGCCTGGTTAGATCTATCGGGCAAGCTACTCGATCCAGTGGCTTGCGGGTGCGTCTTCGTCATCCTGGAGACGAATTAAAACAAAGAGATCAATATGGCACATGAGTAAATTTATCAAGGAAGGACAGTTAATTTAATACAAGGGAAGTAATCATGATAATCAAAAGATCGAAAATTTTTCTAGGTGTGATTGAGAAACTCCTATCATGTCCTAGATCCTACGTCCTAATTGCAGGCTCGTAATTAGTACTCTAAGTCGAGCACCATTACGAGATCGTACTAATTGCGACACAGGACCTGCGTGGGCCACCACAAAAACGTGTTACGACCCGCACCCTGATTAGGGGCACGAGAACGTGGGTACGTCCAGCCTACGCTGCAGTGTCGGCGGTAGAACGCTGTATAGGTCATCTATAACATCTAACATCTAACAATAAGATATATAAACCTGTCATCTCCGTACGGAGGTATAACATAACATCTCAACTCTATATCTCAAACACAAGTCTAGGAAAGATAGAGCGTGATATGGAATCAGATAAAAGAAAGGAACTGAAATATAAATAGAGTTATCATACCACACAAAGTAGATGTCCAACACAAATAAGTACAAGACCTGAAATATAACTAAGTCACAATTAACAATCGGAACAATCCGATACAAAATGAAAACTATAAACACTAGACTAGACTAGGCACCCTCTACTGAACTAGATGCTCCTCAGGCTCCTGAAGGTCACCCTCATGTGTCCCATAGAAGGTAGGACAGTCACCATCATCATCTATAATATTTTCAACAGGTCCAGTCAGGACAGGAACGAGCACAATACATCTCACGCAGTTCATATCATGTTGGAAAATGTAAAGCATGCATAGAGTAAGATACATGGACTGTAAAGAATATATATAAAAACGAGAGAGATTTGATAACTGGAAATATCTATATATATGATAAGTAAGAACTGTAGGTAACCTGTTATTTAGAGCATGAGATGGTTATATAAACGGGTTAGGACAATACAAGGGTAACTCCATCATACGTGAGTGTACCATGGACATATACTTGATTTCACAAGATTTCACAAGATGGGAATTTTGATCACATAACCATTTCCTACTCACCCTCCCCAATCAATACACAAGGATCCAGTCAAGTTACGTTACCTTGCACAAGAATTTTTATCATGTTTGCTCACGTGATCATGAGAGTACAAGATTGCACAAGAGTATACATGAATAGAGGTGTACATAAAATACAAGATGTTCGTGAAAAGCACATGACAACTGTATTTGATGCACCCCGAGGGGATAACATCGCATGACAAATCCATATAGTACCAATGTGATAATAACGTGACAGCATCATGTAAAGTAATCTAGAGCAAGAATATAAATCCTAACAAGTATGAAATGATCAGAGAATGTACTCGCCTGTCACCCTGTATGACTGATATGAATAGATGTCCGGAACTGGTGTCAGAGTCTTATTTAGAGTAAAACAGGTCACAATATATCCACAATGAAAAAAATAGAGTATACAATGCATACTACATGATTCTAGGTCAATTAGGTCAAACTTAGACTAACTAAGGTTTTTTAGGTCAAGGGTCAACTCTATGTCAACTCTATAAGGCTAACCCAAATCATGACACAACTCCTAATTATCCCACTTAACCCCATACATATCTTAAATTACATAGGACTATCCTCATAACCATATGGTCAAACATAATTCAACTAGTTTAAAAGTCTAGGGTTTAGTCAAACCTTAGTCATCAAGCCCTTTAAAGTCCATCCAAGCCATTTCTAGGTCAATTAGGTCAAGTTTGCCTAAGGTTGACTTTGGTCAACTCTAGTCAAACAAGGTCAACTACCTAGGTCAAGGGTCACTTGGTCAAATTAGGGTTAGCCCCTAATGGCCATAGGCTAATCACATAGGTTTCCATATGGCTATCTATAGGTAAACCTACATCTATGTAATATATATACATAGCCCCTATATACAATTCATATATATATATTTATATATATATAACTAGTAATATACAACATCTATATATATACTTATATATAAATAGAATATATATATATATATATATATATATATATATATAATATATATATATATATATATATATATAATATAAACCTATATATATATAGTGAGAGAGGGAAATAGAGAGAGGGTAATGAGAGAGGGGGGTGATGATGTGTGTGTGAGGGGGTCATGGGAAGGGGTAGTGGTGTGTGTAATAGTGAGAGGGGGGGTTCTGCTCTCAGAAACCTGAGAAGAGAGGCACAACAACACATTACCATATATATACACACATACATACCTATATATACATATATACACTCACATACACTTACACATATACCCACACTCATATACATATACATACATACAGTGTATACATACATAAATACGCATATATATATCAATCAAAAATCGATTTGAAATTCATTTTAAAATATGAAAATAACAGAAAATACTGTTCATCACTGAACATTGGGGGTAAACCCAAATCAAAGCCAAAAACCTAGCTAAGATGCCAAAGTAGTGGTTGGTAATCGTGCCCCCATATGTGTACGTGTCGTAGGTGTCCATAGGTGTCCACCACGACACGACACGACGTGTCCAGGACGAGAAAACCCAAATCGGGTAACACTGACACAGTGAATTGTCACCGCGTCGTGCACGCGTGCACCTAGCTCTAGGACACGACACGCGTGTCTAGAGTCTCGTGCGTGTCCCTAGGTTCGCCTAGGGTTGTCTAGGGTTAGGATAGCCTGTCTCGTGTCCACGTGTCACCAGGACATGACACGAGACGCGTATCAGTCGAGAAAACTCGACTGATACACACTGTGCAGCACAGTGTGGTACGGAAGGTTCGACGCCTAGTGGATACGACAACACCACGTGGGGCCACGTGGTCGTATCCACGTGTAGCCCACGTGTTGGGCTACACACTCGTGTCACCACGAGGTGTCCTCGACTCGTGTCCACGCGATACGACGCGCGTGTCAAAGTGCTTTGTGCACTCGTGCACAGGCTGTGCTCGACCAGTACGAGTGAGTTTTCTCACTCGACACGACACGACTCGACACGAGACTTTGGGGGTGTCTTGTCAGACATTGCCCCTAGGTCCGTGTCAAGTGGCACGTGTCCACGTGTCGTGTACAGTGCACACGAGGTGTCAGTGAGCATGACAGTGTGTGTGGGTGTGCACAGCGTGTTCGTGTCCAATTTGGACACGGACATGACACAGTTTCGTGCTCAGTCAACTAGGGTTGTGACCTACAAGTCTAGGGCTACCCATTTATGTAATTAGTTTTGCAATTAACCAAAATTCATTTCTTTGTGGCATTTCAACAAACACAGTTTTTCAAACATGGATACGTGTCCGATACGGACACCAAATCAAACTACTTCCTACCAAACTTGGCCTACAGGTCCATGATACCTAGATGCATGCATTCATGAAGAGAAAACAGAATATTAACTAGGTTTGAGGGTGTTTACCTATGAGTGCAAAATCTCAATAATAGGCCTTTTGAATGAAAACCTCCTTCAACTCCCAATGTCCAAGGCTCCACAATTTCTTGCTAGCAAGCCACAACTGGTATCCTCTAGTGTAGGGGAGTCCAATGTAAAAAACTAGGCTCAATTTGGAGTCAAAATGATTAAATGGTGAAGGGTTGAAGTTGTAGGGAAAAACTAGAATTTAGGTGTAAGAAAGGAGGCTTTTGATGGGGGTGTGATTATATGATGGGGGTAGGGTTGGCTGGCCATGGGAAGGGCATGGGTAGATTTTAGGGTTCCTTTCCACCTTGTAAACTTAGTCTCTAAGTCTTTGACCCATAGATATTTCTAGGGTTCTAAAGGAAATATCCTTGAAGGTAATATCTGGATATTATCTAACTAGATATTTATACATAAGCTAACCTCCTCTGCTTAGTCTTCTAGGTTAGTTGCTAACCTCTAGATTAGTGCTAAACTAGGTTAGGAGCTAACATGACACTAATCAACTAATTAAATAATATAAATTACATAAATTCAAATAAATTTAATAAATTACCAAATATTTTTGGCTTAAAAGTGGTCATTTGATATCCTAATCACATGGTTAGGCTCATATGATCATGGTTAGTCTCTAGGTAAGTAATCTCTAAGGTTGCACTAGCAAAACATCAAAATCACAAGTCGTGATTTAAATAATTTTAAAATAACTAAAAATTACCAAAAATTATATATGGTTAAATATCATTATTAAATAATTATAATTACAAAATTTCAAATTACCCTCATTTTTAGAAACTGGGTGCTACAGTTATATATATATATATATATATATATATATATATATATATAATATATATAATATATATATATGGGAGCGGATCGGGAGCCCCGCCCGCGGAGCCCGCCGAAGCCCCGCCCCCCTTGGCCGTGGATCGCGCAGGCTCACGCGGGGCCCAGCGGGCCCCGCGCAATCCGATGGTGCAGGGGGGGCGGGGCTTCGACGGGGCTCCGCGGGCGGGGCCTTTGATCCGCTCCATATATATATATATATATATATATATATATATATATATATATAATATATAATATATATATATATATATATATATATATATAGTGAGATAGAGGAGGAGATATAGAGAGGAAGAGAATGAGGAGAAGAGAATAGAGGGTGAGAAGGGAGAGAACCAACCACAGCAGCAGGGGATAGGGGCTGTTGCCCCCCCCCCCCCCCCCCCCCCCCCCAAAAAAAACAGTTGTTAATAGCAGCAGCATTTGGCAGCAGCAGCAGCAGTATAAATCCCCCCCCCCCCCCCCCGACCCCATTAACCCCCATTAAACCCCCTATATATACCCATATATAAACCTATATATACCCATATATAACCATATATAAACCCCTAAATGGCCT
Organism: Iris pallida; assembly: GCA_029216955.1. NCBI lineage: Eukaryota > Viridiplantae > Streptophyta > Magnoliopsida > Asparagales > Iridaceae > Iris > Iris pallida. The sequence continues at coordinate 123,805 of JANAVB010030580.1, forward strand.
ATAAGTGGGTATGCTTGAGTGAGTTAGAGTGGGTCTTGGGGGATATTGGTTAGAAGTTGGGGCATATGAGATAAGTTAGGAATATCGGATGTGAGTTAGAATGAGGGTAGAGTTGATGGTGTTAGAAGATAGTGAGTGAGTTCTAGTTAGGTTTAGCTAGATTAGTTAAGGGTTAGAGTTAGATTTATGTGGTATCCATGAGATACCAAATTGGTATCTCATGAATCTCCATTACCTTAAGGTAATGAGATTTTACCTTTTTTGACTTTTAGATATCAAGATACCGCGATACGGTATCGAGATCTAGGAGAGGGTTGAAATACCATATTAGAGGGTGGGAAAAAGCTTAGAATGAAGTAGGAAAGCCTAGAGTGGGAGTTAGAAGCTAAAGTGAGATTTTACCTTAGAAAGGGTAAACGGGATTAGTTGGGATAATGCCCATTTCACAACATATGGGTTTAATACCTTAAGATATAGCTATAATTAGGATTTTATGGTTGGTAATGGTTAGAATAGTGGACTTGGACTAGTTTTGACCTTGGTTGACCACAGTTGACTATTTTTGACCAAAAGTTAACCGAAAGTCATCCGTAGCCTAAAATTTACTAGAACTTGACCAAACTTGACCAGTTGACCCAAAGTCAACTGTTAGTCAAGTTTGACCTAAAGTTGACCTAGGGTTGACCAGTTGCAAAAGTCAACTGTAAGTCAACCGTTGACTTAATCGACCTAGTTTAATTTTGTTTGACTTGCATTGACCCAGTTTGACTTTGTTAGGCCTAATACGACTTAGATTAACCCTGTACAACCTAGTTTGACCTATTTGACGTGTCTTGACCTAGTTTGACTCAGTATGACTTAATTTCACTTCCAAACCATTATATTGATACAGTATTCCATCTATAGGTCCTCGAGGTACTGTTCTTGGACTCAGTCGACTTATCCATCAAATCATAGGCGAGTACATTCTGTGATAACTTTTCCAATTTACGATAATTGTTATAATTCATGTAATTAGTGTAGATATGCTTGTTCTTGACACATTGGTCACACGAATTGGTATTCATGGATCTCGACATGAGATGTTATTCCTCGTTATCTTGGTATGTATTGTACAAGCCCCCTTGTAGTTCTTGTGCAGTATATGGACACGATTCTCGAGGAGACTTGCTCCTTCTCGCAGAATCCCGTGTCGTAACGTGTCTTGCTTGGATCCACTCTACCAGTCGGGGACGGAAAGTATTAGTGTAGATATGTGGTCAAAGCCTATTGTGCACCCATTGTGTACCTATTGATTGTGAGTGTTGATCACACCCACGTATGGTTAGCCAGGCCTGTTACTATTGTGCAAGTTCCCAAGCCGGCCACATATTGTAGCTAGTACTCACACACCTAGATAGATGATTCTTGATTCTTGTACATGTCATGATAGTTTTACTTGCCTTGTTCTAGCTCTAAATTTACAGCTTACCTTGCCATGATACTCACATGTACATTCCATGATTTCTTGTATATACTCTCTATTTACAGTCTTATAGCTTTTGTCATATCTTGTGAACTGTTATTAGTTGATTGTGCTCGTTCCATCCTGACTGGATATGTTGATAAAATATTACAGATGACGGTGAGGAGGATTGTTGTACCTACTACGGTCTGGTTGACGTAGTGGGCTTAGACTGGAAGACCTTGGTTCAGCAGGGACTTAGCTCCGCCCGACGAGCCTCTAGCTTAGTTTAGTTAGAGTAGATATTTGGACTGGACCTTGTCTCCAGCTTGCTACTTATATTATAATATTATATTTTGGAATTGTATAACCATACTACTTTGTGACTCTCTTTCCCTCTGTTTGAGTTGGATATTGCGTTTTGTGATTATATCTATCTAGTTTCCGTGTCATGATTCTTCCTTCTAGATTGTGATTGAGTATTATCAGTATTTTATATTATATTCCTCCCTGCGGAGATGACAGGTTATTATATACTGTTTGTTAGCTAGCAGACCTACAGCGTTCTACGCCTTTTTTTACGGCGTAGGCTGGACGCTGTCACACACTCGTGCCCCTACTTAGGGTACGGGTCGTGACACAAAACCAATATCGATGATCTTGTGAACCTTGGATGAAACAAGAATTCTAAAATGCCTTATACGCGAATGTCAACCAATCTCAAATCTGACTAAATGCACCAAAATAAGCACCAGAAAAGTTTGTAATTTGAAGTGGGTGAAAGTATAATTTTTTATATTTTTTGTATGGATTGCCCGGGACTCGATTCTGGAACTAGTCAGATGGAGTAAATCATTTTTTCTTATTGCAATATAAAAAAAGATCCCTCCTAACCGTACTTGCATTTTCTATTGCAAAAACTTTTCCTATGTATACATATAAAAAGACTCACATATGTACGTAGAAGAAAGTCTAAGAATTTTGAAAACTTCAGTGAATTCAGCCACTACTTTAAAATTTAGACTAAAAATGTCCGAATTGTGGGACTGGAGGGTAGCTGGTTTGGACATGGACGTGCATTGAAATGATAAAGCAATATTAATACAAATATATACTGACTTCACGGCGCGTAAAAGCACCCCAACCCTAGATACTAGATACTATGAAGCAGTTTTAGTAGCGACAATTATTATGATATCCTCTAATGTAGAAAGTTCAGTTGGAAATGAAGAACTCTAATAGCTCTGACGTGGAAAGGAAATCAATTCTTCACTTGTAATTTACATCAATTTCGTTTAGTTATTACAAAGGGCCGGAATATAGTAATAATACATCTTTGAGTATGAATAATTTAGTCCTTAATTTTTGTAATAAATGTAAAAAATTTGGAGGTAAATGAATCATTGCAGTTCAATTCGGCAAACGGAAAAAATTCGAAACGGCAAAAGTACGAGTATAAATCGGCACAATATAAGAAATACGGTAATACGGTTAAAAATTCGTCTAACGAAAAACATTCGGATCAGATTTAATTCGTATTTAGTATGTTTCATATGAACCAATTCGGCACTAAAATTTGGCATATATATAGGGCCCATCCACCTCTACTCCTTCATAAAAGGGTTCAGTGTGAGAATAAGAAGAGGTTAGATGATGAAAATCGAAAAAAATTTCTTTGATTGTTGCAAACAACATGTGCAAGACTCTTGGGTTTATTTTTTGGTTACTGTGAGACTTTGTCTTCTTTTCTTTTGAACATTTTTTAGAATTGTGCCGGTCTTAATATCTAATAGCAAGAGTCAAGAAAGTCAAGACTGTTGGGTTTCTTGGCCACATTTTTTTGGCCAATTTTTTAAAAATTGTACGGTACGCGTTTAAAATGCCACAGGCATAAAATTCGCGTACAAATCCAAAATTTTTAAAAGTACGTAAGTATATATGTTTATGTAAGATACGGAAAAATTCGCGTATAATATGCGTTTTATTCTGGTGATTGCTAACAAGGGGTGGGACAACCATTTTCTTCATATTTTTCTTTCATTTAGGAACCAAGATTAATGATTTTTCTTTCTCAAGAGTCCGATTCCGTAAACCAAACAAAGCCTAAAGTAGGTTCTTGTGCATCTAGAAATTAAATTGAACAATAGTCCAATGTTGGAGCACAGCGGAAAAAATCCAAAAAAAAAAAAAATTCACCCAAGGGAGAAACTTTTCAAATGGCCAAAACAGAGATGTTTGAGAAAATTATATAAAAGGGATCCGCCGTCAGTGTTACTGGCGCCAAACATAAAAAAAATTAAAAAATTGTTTGGCGCTAGTGCAACTGACGCCAGATTTTATTTTTTGTTAAAACATAAATAAAAATCATGGCACTAGGGAAACTGGAGCAAAAAAATAAATAAATTTGGGCGCCAGTGTGATTGGCGCCAGGTTTTTTTTTTTTTTCCATGTAGTACTTCGGTTGTTTTGGTTGTTTGTTGTTTGATTTTTAGTTTTGTTTGCTTTATCTTTTAGTTTGATTTAATTTTAATTTGATAAATCTTATTATATTAATAACAAATACAAATAAATATATTATATAGATATTAAAAATTAAAATATTAGTATACAAATAAATAATAAATAACAATAAATTAATAAGGAAAATAGCAAATTAATATATTCAAAATAAATATTTGTTAATATATTAATTTATATATTAATTTTATATAAACTAATAGTTTTTTTATGATCCATATTAGTTTATATATATATAATATATATATAAAATACAAATAAATATATTAATATAGATATTAAAAAATAGAAATAATCATAAAAACATGAACAATTTGATATTATCTATACTATATTATGGATAATAACAAAACATTTTTTTAATATATTATTTATATTAATTTTATATTAACCAATAGATTTTCTTATTATCCGTATTAGTTAATATAAAAATAAAAATAATTTGTAATTTTATATATATATTTATTATGTAGATAAATAAATATATTAGCAAAATATATTTGTTATTATCCATAGCATAGTATAGATGACATCAATTAATTAATAGATTAAAGCAAACTAAAAGATAAACCAAACAAAACTAAATTCCAAAAACAACAAACAAACCAACCAAGTGAAATACTATGTAAAAAAAACCAAACAAACAAACCAACCAACTGAAATACTATTTTTTTAAAACCAAAGAAACAAAACCTGGCTCCAGTCACACTGGCGCCCAATTTTTTTTTTATTTCTTTATTTTTGTGCCGAGATTTTTTTTTTATTTTTTTAAAAAAAAAAATGGCGCCAGTTGCACTGGAGCCAAACATTTTTTTAAAATTTTTATGTTTGGCGCTAGTGCCAGTGACACTGGCATCGAATTCCTTTTTTCATAATTTTCTCAAACATTTCATGTTTTGTGCCATTGAAAAAAGTCTCCCGTTGATGAAATTTTCTGGAAAAAAAACACGTCAGAGAAAACTTTCAACCGCACAGATAAGAATTTATGTGGTTCGGCCAAGATGCTTACTTCCACGGACGAGAATGATGCAGTTCCACTATAAAGAAGAAAAAAATTATAATGACTCTCTAGACACTTCTCTCCTTGCTCTCAAAACCTATCTATCACAAAGATAAAGAAAAAAAAAATCATTCAAATTTTTTGTGTTGAACTTATTTAACAACTTTAGCTCTTGTATTGAACTTATTCAACAACTTTAGCTCTCTTGTATTGAACTTATTCAACAACTTTTATTGAGCACAATGAGATATTCTTGTGTTCAACTTATTCGACAAATTACATTGAGCACTCTTGAGATGTTTTGTGGAGAACCTTTAGACCTTTTATATACCATGACAATGTTTATATATGGATTGGAAATCTAATCCTATGTAGGCTTATATATTGAAAATCCGATCTAGAATTGGATTTTTAATATTAAGCTTACATAGGATTCAATTTCTAATATAGTAAGTCTACATAGGGTGGTCACCATATTTATTCTTCTAGTTAATTACACTTCAATTAGCCAGTAGATCCCATTCTGGTTTTGATATTGTATTTTTCTCTTTTGTTTTTCAAGCTTTATATATGTTTGATTGAATCATTATTTCGTTAATTAATTAGTGAAACGGGGTTGGAATGGGGAGTGGAGGTAGATTCTTCACACCGTTTAGCCAAACAAATATAATATGTTCTAAATGCAATCAAAAGCTTATGACGTAAATTATTCTACCTCCACTCCAAACACAGGAAATGCACATTGATGGTTTTAGAGAGTAGAGAATGTTTATATATATTAGGCTTAATTGCACTTGCTACCCTCAACTATTTCGTTTTTTCAATTTGATACCCTAAACTTTTTTTGTAACAAGTTGATACCCAAAAAAAATTTAGGACAAAAATACCCCTGTTCAAACCTTAAAATTACCCCCTCCCCCAAACCCCCCTCCCCCACTCCGGCTACCCCCTTCCTCCCGCTCCGCCTCCCCTCCGGCCAGCCCCTCTTCCGCGCCCGGCCAACCCCTACCCCACCGCGGCCGGCCGCCGCCGCAGCAACAGCCGCCGCCGCAGCAGCCGTCGTAGCAGCCGTCGTAGCAGCAGCAGCGCAGCCGCCGCGCGACAGTGGCGCCGGAAGCGGGAGCGGAGGTTGGCCGTACGTGGGAGAGTGGGGTGGCCGGAGGGAAGGCGGAGCGGGAGGGTGAGGGTGGCCGGAGTAGGGGGGAGGGGAGAAGGGAAGAGGGAAGGGATAAGGGCATTTTGGGGTTTTTAAAAAAATTAGGTATCATGTTAAAAAAATAGTAGTTGAGGTGTCAACTTGTTACAAAAAAAAGTTTAGGATATCAAGTTAAAAAAGCGGAATAGTTGAGGGTAGCAAAGTGCAATTAAGCCTAATATTATATAAGTGCACAATAAGTACTTGGTCGGGAAAATAAATTATTCTTCATTTCGTCATCCATAGGACTTAAACGATTGTACCAACCAATCTTTATTGCACCCTTCTTTATGGTCGAAGTCATTGCCCTCGTAGAACCGGTCCAGAGGTAAGTCAAACAAAAACAAGACTTCGGACTCTTCGACAACCCCTTCTGCTTAGGACAATTTCTAGTCTCAGCATGATCCTAATAAAAGCCGGGGTCACGGTTGACCCTCCAGTATCGACCTACAATAAGGATCAAGGGACTAAGAAAAATCAAAAGTAGTTTTAAATAGGATAATCTAACCTGCCCCAATAGTTAAGTTGAAAACATTTGCGCTTTGAGGAGGACCGAGGTCGTCGAGTATATCGGCGTTGTGGTTGATCATTCATTGCCGCTAACTGTGTGTCTTGCTATGTGATTGTGGGATTTGAGATCAAATTTGGATTGGAGATTGTACTTCATAAGCAAACGTATCAATGAGTGACGAACGTTCCCACAGACCTCTCCAATATGTTTCAACTTGAAATGGCTAACTCCTTGACGAGTTGGGCTTCAACTCCTATGGACCTGGACCTTGGGCTGAAAATAATGCACTCCGATCTAGAAGAGATGTAACCTAGGGTGCAACTTAGGCGGATAAAATCCGAGCCCGATCGGATAAAGCCGTTAATGGGTTGGTTAGGATTAAAGATACTCGGGTTCGGGCTCGGGTATGGATTAAAATAATTGAACCCGATCAAATATGGGTTGGACTCGGATTCATGTGTCGGGTTACCCGAAGAATCCGAAACCCAACTTATATATATATATATATATATATATATAATATATAATATATTGTTTCATATTTCTTAAGTAAAAAGTTTAAATCCTAAATTTCTCTACCCAAACTCTTCAATTCCTTATCACAAATCTTATTTCAGTTTGTATTTTTAATGATCAAGACTTGATTACTATTTGATTATGTGTTTAATATTACTTTTGTTTAAAATTATTTCAATTATATTAGAGCCCGATAAACTCGATGGACCCGACCCGAGTTCAACCCGAGCCAAATCCGATCCTCTGGGCTTGGTCTTGGGCTTCATACGTTTAACCCGAGGTCGGGCGGGCTTGGGCTCGGACTAGGCTTATGATTCATCGGATTGGGTTCGGGTTGACCTCAAGCCCGACCCAACCCGCTCGAGTTGCACCCCTAATGTAACCCCCATGTGCCACATGAACAAAAAAAATCTACTAGGGATCTTTCAGTGGAAAATCTGATCAAGTCAGAAACGGATGCCGTTAGACTAAAAATAGTGAGAATTAGTTTAAAGCAATGTTTTTAAATCGGACCAATGATCGAACCGAAATTATTGGTATAGATCGGACCTGGGTTCAACCGAGTTCAAATAGACTTAGTTTGGTTTGGTTCAAATAGGTAATATATCCATATTTACTTCGTGGTTTAGTTTGGTTTGGTTTAATTTTACAACTATAAGATCGACTAAAACTAAACCAAGAATCAATGGTCCTAATTCCACATGATAATTTATTTTGAATTTAAAAAAAAAAAAACAAAATTGGTCAGTTCAGTTGTGAACCGGTTCGGCTGGTTCACCGGTTGAACCCGGTTTTGACAAAATCGATGGTTTTTTAAAAGACCCAATTTTAGTCGAACCGGGCCGGTTGGACTAGGTCCAACCGCAGGTTCAGTCCAGTTTTTACAACATTGGTTTAAAGACAAGGTGAGTATCTTGATTCTTATATCATGAAACATTATTTATAGTCTTACCAGAATGCCTTGCATGTAATTAAGTTGACTTTTTTTTTTTTTATTATGTACTTTAGAATTGGGTTTTAATCATGTCCAAATTTGTCCAATTTTAATCATGTCCAATATAGTCTTACCCCATCGGAAGCAGACCTGATGTCCCATTTAATTATATCCAATTATATCATCTTTCCTATTACATGTGGGCCATCATCCACATATCTACTATTATGGCCCAAATGTAAGAGCATCTCCAACCCTATTGTGACTTTGGAAAAAAGTTAATGCCACATAGGAATGACAAAATTTTATTCAAAAGTTCTTCTCCAATGCAACTGTCAAGTCAATTGTGAAGCTTATGTGGCAAAAATTAAAGAAGACATTGTGAAGTTGATTGTCTTGTTCTAGACAATGCACTTGACAATGTCTTCTCTTCCATGTCATCAATTATGAATAAAAAAATATTAGAAAAAAGAAAGAAGATGAGTAGTTGTCTTAAAAGTTGCCTTGGAAGTTGGAAAAAAATATTTTTTATTGTCTTCTCAATACTTTTGCATTGAAGAGAGTTTTTCTATCTCATTGTCTTTTGGGATATAATTTTGCCACATAAACAAGACATTGTCTTGTGGCTCATGCACATAGGAGCCACCTAAGACTCACAACACTTAACAAGACAATAGGATTGGAGATGCTCTAATAAGGAGGGGGATAGAGTTGGACATAATTAAAGATTGGATAGCAGATGCTCCCCCCCCATTGCCCTTTAGTTTGGGATTTCTACAACTTTTCAAGAGTAAACAGAAACAGCTTTACAACAGTTTTTCAAGTACTTCCAAGTTTCAAAAGATGTATCAAAATTGACTTCCAATTCCTTTTCTTTTTTATAAAAGTTGTTACCAAACAGAATTTTTAAATTTATTTTCAAAAAATAATAGCAGAAGCAGGCCTCGTTTGGTTCGCGGAAAGGAAATGAAAGGAAATTCCTTAATTTTTTTTTCCTTTGAAAATTACAATTCCTATAGTTTTTCTTTTCTGTGTTCCATAAAAATTGGAAGAAAAAAATGAATACTCAAGGGAGGGAAAAGTAAATACTTGTTTGGACAGATGGAACTATTTTTTTCTCTATTGAAAATCACTTTTTTTTTTTCTCAATTTTGGTACCCAAAGTAATGGTTTTCTTTTTCCAATAACTAGGCCAAACATAAAGTTTGAAACTCGAGATTTGAGTCGGAAAATTCAAGCTCGAACTCAAGCTTGGCTCAATGACTTGTGATATTAAAGTAGCCGAAATTGAACGTACAAAGCTCAACATCTGCTTGATCGCAGCTCTATAAGTGCTTTATAATGCAGCCAGGCTGACCAGTTGGGTTCAACGCTTGTTGACAAAAGAGTATAAATAAAGCTAAAATTCGTTGTCCAATCCTAAACATAATACAGCATGATGCTGCTAGAGATAGAGGTAGGTTTGGCATAGTTATGCGACCACCAACTTTTTATGTTTTACATCTGCTTGAAAATGGTGTTTTTATCCATTTTGAGGGGTTTTTTTAATCCATTTTTGAGTCCATCGTTTATGAAATATTTAATAAATTTATGTTTGATTATTTTTTTGAGGCACTGATTTTGTCAGCTCAAAATTCATCTAAAATCAGTGTAATATAATTATGGATATCTTATAAACACCGCAAATCAGTAGGTTTAGAAGGTTTTATTATTTATTCCATTTATATTCTCATAAACAATAATTACAACTACTATCTAAAATAGTTTAATATCTTATTACTAGCTACTACTACCTAAAATGGTCTAATAACATTAATTTAATATCTATAAATAACAAATATAAGAATAGTTTAGGTTGGCCATGAGATCATAATCATATAGTATCAAATTGTATAACAATACTTTCTTGTGGTGACATGACAATAGATAATGATATATCTTATTTTGGAAGGATTTTGTTATATATAGACATATAAATAAATAAAAAAGTTCTTTTAAAAAACTTTCAGAATATCAAGTAAAGGTCGGACTGGCTTAAAAGTCACTAAAACTATCCAAAATCGATCGTTCATAATCGTTCGTAACCGACACTTTAAAAATTCTCATATTTGATACCCAACATTTGTCAGGCGGACCCTAATAATATGAATCTGGAACATGACGTCTGTTTGGACTAAAAGATAACCAATAGTTGTCAACTTCTGTCACCAAAAACTTTAAAGAACTACAGCTCTCGTACCACCAACAGCCCTATCATATGAAAAAAAAAATCATACATAAATATAGTTTAGTAATCCAATCGCCATTATGAATGTATAGTGTCCTCTAAACAAGTCGGCTAACCTAATTTCTTTAAGCCTCTTCCTAGTGGACTCTCTCTTTGTTTGATACGCAAAGCCAACTGTTCCTCTCTTTTTTCAAATAATAATGCCAACTTGCAGTAGTTATTCTCCTCTAATTGCTGCTTGGAGCTATATTTATCGACCAGCAGCCTTCTGCTGCAGCAGCAGAGAGGAATATCGATCTGAAGCTTCGCGATGGCGCCAGGGAAACTCTCTCGTCTAGCTCCCAAAGGAACAGCCTTCTTCGTTCGCAGAGCGCAATAGTAAGTACAATCTAAATTTTCGGAAAAGTGTTCATATTTCTTCTTTTTTTATTATTTCGCGATAATTTGTTTACGTAGAAAAATATGGTCTAAAACTCTTACATAGTATGTATGGAGCTGCTATGTTGGCTACCGTTTGTGACCGCAAACGCGATCGTAGGCTACGAAACGGCTTTCTATTGGCTCTCTGATCCGGATTTTAAGAAGGGTGGGGTCAGGTGGCCTCGTAATCATGTCCGCGATATCGCGGACAAAATATTATTTTCGTAGTATATGATCCTTGAATAATTTTGTTGATTCATTATTCCTTGTTCACTATGCTTCGCATGTAAATTTGCGCTTTATATATGCCACAGGAAGTGGGAGGATCCTCATCTTCACAAACAAGTATAGCTGACATGATCAACGACTCCATTCCTGAAGCTTCTGCCATGGAATCGGAACCGAGATGATCAAGACGTTCGATCACCCATCTGAGCCCATCAGAGATCAAGCGGTCGGATGCCCGTTGCCAGAGCCTTCGATTCTGAATGTAAGTTTTGCACAACTTAATTCATTAGTCTTTCCCCTACAAGAACCGGAAATACCAACAAAAAGTGTTGTAAGAACTGGACCGGACCGGTGGTTGGACCGGGTCCAATCGGTTTATGCCAGAAAATCAGTCCGATCTGACTAAAATCGGATATTTTAAAGAACCGTTAGTTTTTTTTTTTTTTTAATCGGGGTTCAGCCGGTGAATCGGCCGAACCGGTTCACAATTGAACCGGCCAATTTTTTTTCAAAAATATTCAAAAAAATTGTATGAAATTTGGATTATTTGATTCTTGGTTTAGTTTTGATAGGCCTTATAGTTATAAAATTAAACCAAACCAACATACTAAGAACCAAACCAAGAAAAAAAAAATATGGATATCTTATCTATTTGAACCAAACCAAACTATACCAAGTCTATTTAAAGTCCGGTTGAACTGCGGTCCGACCAATACCAAAAAAATTTGGTTCTATCATCGGTCCGATTTTTAAAACATTGCAACAAACTACGTACGTGTGCTCTCTCCTGCAGGACGGGAGGTTGTCGAAGGAACGGATGTCTGCTGTGAATGCGCAGATAAGAGCAGATTTGCCTGTCATGAAGGACGGGAGTACTCGCTCTCCGAGTGAGCAGAAGTCTCGACCAGCCAAAGAGAAGCGCCTCATGCTGCCATCCCACAGTGTTCCCGAGCATGCCCTCTTAACTATGCTCCAAGAATGTAATCTTGCCAAAGATTAAAACTGTAAACTCAAATAAGGGGAAGTGTTAAGAAGATGAATGTATTGATCATACTTGTATGATTTTTGATCGTGTGGATGGGCATTTAGTAGATCTTTTTGCGTGTCACGACACTGATATGTCGATGTCTTTTGTGATCGATGAAAATCATCATCGATGTTTTCTTACCACCAGGATACTCGGAGAGCTTCGTGGGTCGAATCAATGGCGGCGTTCTTCTCATTAATTTAGAGGGTCTTCTTGACCCAGTTCGTCTC
>JANAVB010030581.1:0-10000 GCA_029216955.1 Iris pallida
CCGATTTATGCCGTTTTTTAATCGTTTTAAAAAAAAACCGATTTTTGTTGTTTTGTCGTGTTTTGATTAGTTTGTCCTTTTTACCCTTCTTTGTTATTTTTGTCGTTTATATACATTTTTTGTCGCTTTTGGTCATTTTTCTCGTTTAATCGATTTTTTCGTTTTTCATCGTTTTTTGTTATTGTCGTTTTACCAATTTTTTGTCATTTTTATCATTTTTTAATTTTAATCGCTTATTTTTCATTTTTACCCAGTTTTTTAATATTTGTTCATTTTTTTTATTATTATTTTTTTATTTTTTCAAAATATTTATATTGTCACCAAACATGGGAATATAATTTTCCATGGAATTTAATTCCTTGGAATTTGATTCCCGGAATATAGAATTCCCGCTATATAGTATTCCGCATACCAAACGCCCCCTATGTAATATAGAATTCCCGGCTATATAGAATTTAACATGCAATTTTTTAAGTAATGTTAATTTATTTGGCATGTACACACGTATAAATCGTTGTAGTGACCCCCTTCGATTCTAACATAACATTTTCTAGTTAATCTATTACTAGTAGTATAGCCTTTGAATTGGAAACCAAATTGTCCCTCTGTTTGCGTGGTAATGGTCATGGTTTTAGATGTCAGCATTGCTAATGGATCCGACCCATCAAGATCATTAATGACATATTACTAGCCAGATTTTGGCTCATAAGCATATGGCAAACAATAATAGTTTGGAGAGATCAAGGGTCGATTCTGTCACGCCCAAGAACCAGAATATTGGAAAGTAGGGACGAAACAAAGCCAGCTATGTATATCAGAGTACGCTAGTACCCCATTATACGATTACGGCTGTCTAGAAGACCAGTGGGAGGACTCTAGCATGCCACTGATGACTCGTAAGGTCAGCCAAGTCATATCTCAATCCAGACAACACAAAAAGTAACAAAGAGTAAATTACATATAAGATGGGTAAGACGTCCCAACACAAATGCATTGAAGAGATGGCAACTCTAGAGGGGGGTGAATAGAGTTATAGCAATAATAACCAATTAAAAATCAACTCTTTCACGATTTAAGAATAATCAGAGTAAATGCGAAAAATAAATAATGAGCAAGAGAGCATACGCAAACACAGCCGATTTTAACCTGGTTTCCCTCGTGGAGGACTAGTCCACGCCTGAGAACTCTAGCTCAGGATTAAATCCACTATTTGTGAAATAGTAGTTACACCCCGTGCCTTTACTTCAGAAGAGCACGTCAACTTCTTTACAATGGATCGCAGTGGCAATGCTTGGAATTTTCTAAGCGACTTCTTGAACTCTTGCACAAGACTCCTAACTGAGAGATGCTCAGCACTCGAGACTTAGGAAACTTGTGGCTAGTAGATGAGAAGGGTATGGCTTATACTGAGCTTAAGAGAGAAGAGAAGAGAAGATTGGATGATTGAAAATGAGAGAATTCTTGGCCTATTTATAGGTTTTTAACAGGCAAAATTCAGCCAATTCTGGTAGGAATTTTTAAAAATTTGACCGTTGGACAACTAGCAACCAGCCAACCCTAAAAATTAGGGTGCTAATTTTTAGGGGACAGAGTTTGGCCCGAACTCTGTCTCAAGAGCACAGAACTAGTCCAAGGGTGGAATGGGCTAAGTTTGGATGTGGAGCTTTATGGACTTTGGATAGGTTGTGGGTTAAGTCTCAAGAGCCCAGCATAACTCAGCTTACAATCATTCTAGACTCAATAAAATATAAAAGTACAGATGCGAAAACGACTGGTATTTGCACAACTGAGCTGTCGTCTGGCTTGAACAGAATAAAGTCGTCGTGTGTCTTATTGAATTATCACAAGTATTATTTAGTCAATGTTATCAATATTTGGTTGACTGTGACTTTGTGTCAACAATCTCCCCCATATTGATAATTGACAAAATAATAGTTGTATATTCAATATCCATACCTGGACACATGAAACGACATAGCTCCCCCATAATAAGTGCCGAGCTTAAAAGTAGCTCCCCCATAAACAATGCTGTTAATCTCTGTTGTCCTGTTAATAATAGTCTTCCAAAAGAACATATAAACCAAACAAACGGAACAGAATATACACATAACTTCCCCTTTTGGCATTTTGTAATTTGAAATAAATAAATGATAACAGGCAAAACACACATAAAGGAGAAGAAACTGCATATAAGATAATGACCAAGAGTCATAAAAACTACTAATGTCTCAAAAACATAGTGCATAGTAAGTTTACTACAAACCAAGTACATAAAAGTAACTAAAGCAGAAAGTAGAAAATATAATCTAAGATCTCTAGTAGCAGCCTCAAGTAGCAGTCCAAAACCATCAACGAGCACGAGAGGGCCCAGCGTCGTCCGATGGATCAGTAAAGGAGCGACGTAGGTCCACAAAAGCCGAGTCCGGATCCATGTAGCGACGAACCCAAGGGTCATCAATACGAAAGCCCTCACGATCGGGATCTCGCTCCATAGGAGTGGGCATGGTAGGATGGCGAGACATGGAATACCGGATGTCATGCAGCGAGTTGTTGATAGCACTTATCTGCAGTGTGGTCCGATAATCCAGCTGCGTCCTACGATCGTCCTCCAAAGCAAAACGATCTCGGAGCATGGTCTGAATAGACACAAGAGTGGTAGGAGGAGGAGAAGGATCTTGTCCGAGAGGAGGGGCTTCCGGCTCATCCTCAGAATGCTCAGACACGACCGGGGAGCCGACGGCCGCATGAAGCCTCCTTGCCTTGGAGAGAAAGACAGGGGCAGGCAAGAAAGGACACTCATCAAGCGGTATATGGAACGCACGAAAGATCATCGAAAGATATAAGGCATAAACCAAAGATCTTGGTTTCTTCCTACAGTTGATCATCCAATCCATCATTGTGCGGGGAAGGTTAATGGGTACATGGAAGTGGAGATGGTACAAAGCTGAAATCTCAAAATAAGTGACTTCATCGGTAGAACCCGCTTTGGGTAAAATAGTATTGAAAATGATTCGATGAAGCTCATAGAAGTAAGGATTGAGGTACTTTGCCAAGAGCTTACGAGGACGTGTGTTAGGGCTACACAGGTCGTCCTTGAAGCTCTCTAGAGAAATCCCTTCGGGAAAGATAAAGGATCTAGCTTCAACAAGCTTCTCCCAAGAATTAGGCTCAATAAGGTCAAGATATTCAGCTAATTCAAAGTCATCAAATGAGATATCAATACCCGCAACACGTGAATAGATACGAGTATTATCATGAGTCAAATTGCAATAGAACATTTATATGGCACTACGATAAATGACCGAATTAGAAGTAACGAGTTCATCAAGACAGAGGTCAATAAAGAGTGCATTATATTGTGAGAAAATTATAAAGTTTATGGGGTATCCTGCAAACATCGGACGTGTCCGAAAATCGCTAAACCATTCATTGGATGCGTCTAGTGATATAAAGAATCGGTCGTCGAAAGTGTTTAGATCACGTGGACGAGAAGGATTGAACAACGGATGGGTTGGTTGTTCAATTGCCGGTGCAAACGGGTAGTACAACGGACGGCTCAACGGGAGGAGGAGCATTCGACGAGGAAGCACCCTCAGTCCGAAGTCTCTTCCCACGGTTAAACAATCGTGGAGCCATAACACAATAGATAGATAAAAAAGAAATTTGAGATATAGAAAAGAAAGGAGTTATACCTCAATATGTTGAAGGATTATGAAAGAGAATGGAAAACCAAGCCTTCTCATTGAGTTTGGGGAAGAATGGAGCCCAATAGAGGAGAAACTAGGGTTAGGGTTTTGAGAATTTTGAGTAGAAGAAGTAGAAAAGGTGGTAAAAATGAAGAAGAGGGAAGAGAAAATGAAATAAAGAGGAGGGTTTCTCTTGGTCGGGTTAATTTTTGACTATCGGATCAGCAATAGGATCAACGGCTGAGCGTCGGCCCGATTCTGGAACAGGCAGGCCGAATTCGGCCCGAACTCTGTTAAGGGCAGAGTTCGGCCCGAATTCCGGTTCCTGGGGACAGAACAGAAATCAGGCTGAGTTGAGTAAAAAATAGGTTAAATGAAGATAAAAATCAATATACTACATGAGTATAAGAGAGTAAAAGATCCAATAAGTAAATAGATGGATAGCAGATAGTGAGTTCAAAACAGTAATATGAAGTTTGAAAATTTAGTATTTCAGCGAGTGATAAATAAAAATGAACCGTGTAATAAACAAGGAAATATATCATAATTCAATATTTTGAAGCTGCCATGGGTTAGCTGCAGGGGCCGGATCCCAACTAGCGGTAGTCCTGAGGACTAGTACACCGTGTCGCTTAGGCTTTTACGCCTTGTTGTCAGAAGGACCCTTTCGACTTGTACCCATAGTAAGTTCATCATAAGAGAATCATAATATATTCGATATTTACGCAGGTTTATTTTTAATTTATAACAGCTTCATCTAAAATTCCAAGCTCACGACAAAGAAAATTGAAGCGCTCTTCGGATAATGGTTTGGTGAAGAAGTCTGCTAACTAATGATCATTATCAATAAACTCTAAGTTAATCGTGCCATTTTGCTGATGATCACGCAAAAAGTGGTGTCGTATCTCAATGTGCTTCGTGCGTGAGTGACAAATGGGGTTCTTAGTAAGATTTATTGCACTAGTGTTGTCACAAAAGATTGGAATATGCATGAAAGATAAATTATAGTCTTCAAGGGTTTGCTTCATCCACAGAATTTGTGCACAACAACGCCCAGCTGCTATGTATTCAGCTTCTGTTGTGGATAGTGCGACAGAATTCTGCTTTTTGCTAAACTAAGAGACTAAAGCCTTTCCTAATAAATGACACGTGCCGCTCGTACTTTTATGGTCGACCTTGTATCCAGCGAAGTCAGCATCAGAATAGCCAATGAGGTCAAATGATGTTGACTTGGGATACCATAGGCCCACTGTAACCGTACCCTTAAGGTATCGAAAGATACGCTTAATCGCGGTCATGTGTGATTCCTTAGGATTAGCTTGATATCTAGCACACAGGCAAACACTAAACATTATATCAAGGCGACTAGCAGTAAGATAGAGTAAACTGCCTATCATACCTCGATACTTATGCTGATCTACGGGTTTGCCACTATCATCTGGTTCAAGTTTGGTTGAAGTAGCCATAGGAGTGCTGATTGGTTTGACGCTATCAAGGTCGAATTTCTTCAGCATGTCCTTTGTATACTTTGACTGAAAGATGAAGGTTCTATTTGACATTTGTTTGACTTGCAGTCCAAGAAAGTAGTTGAGCTCCCCCATCATGCTCATCTCAAACTCGGTCTGCATACACTTAGCAAAATCTTGACAAAGGGTTTCATCAGTAGACCCAAAAATAATATCATCTACATATATTTTTACTAACAGAATAGTGTCTTTGAAAGATTTTATAAAAAGTGTAGTGTCAATTTTCTCTTTTTAAAAACCTTTCTCAAGTAAGAATTTGCTAAGCCGTTCATACCAAGCTCTAGGGGCTTGTTTGAGGCCATATAGCGCTTTCTTTAGCTTGAACACGTGGTCGGGAAATTTGTGATTTTCAAAGCCAGGGGGTTGTTTTACATAAACTTCCTCCTTAATAAAGCCATTCAAGAAAGTACTTTTAACATCCATTTGAAATAACTTGAAATTTTGAAAATTTGCAAATGCATAAAGCATCCGAATGGATTCTAATCTAGCGACAGGAGCATACGTCCCATCGTAGTCGATACCTTCCTCTTGGTTGTATCCTTGCGCTACTAGACGAGCTTTGTTGCGTGTGACTGAACAATCTTCATTCACTTTGTTTCTAAAAACCCATTTAGTACCAATAATCGAGTGATTAGCCGGTCTAGGAATAAGTTTCCATACTTGGCTCCTCTCGAATTGGTTGAGTTCCTCTTGCATAGCAGAAATCCAAAATTCATCATTGAAAGCTTCTAAAATATTTTTAGGCTCAATTTGTGAAATAAAGGCAGTGCTAGCAATAGAGTCTCTTAATGATGACCTAGTAGTTACTCCTCGTGAAACCTCACCGATTACCAAATTTTCTGGATGTGATGGCTGGAAAGAGAATTTCTTAGGCAAGCTTTCCAGAGAATTTGTTTCGGTTGTGGTGTTCATTGGAGTAGACATTGATGGCTCAACATCATCATTAAGAGTAGCTGGTGCACTGTTATCTTCATCAAAAGTCATATTAGTAGACTCTTCCATAATTAATGAGCGTTTGTTAAAAACTCTATATCCCTTACTCTAGGCAGCATAACCAAGGAAAAAAACCATCATCAGCTTTGGCATCAAATTTGCCTAAGTTGTCTTTGGTGTTAAGGATAAAGCATCTACAGCCAAAAACTCTAAAATAAGAAACATTTGGGGTTCTCCCGAACCAAAGCTCATAGGGTATCTTTTTCGTAATAGGACGAATAAGTACCCTATTTAAAATGTGGCATGTTGTACTGACAGCTTCAGCCCAAAAGTATTTCGGAAGTAAAAACTTGTTCAACATGACTCTAGCCATATCGCAAGAGTCATATTCTTCCGCTCCACAACACCATTTTGTTGGGGAGTTCTTGGACAAGAAAACTCATGATCAAAACCATTGGAATCACAAAACTTTTCAAAATTAGAATTTTCGAATTCGCCTCCATGATCACTCGGATTCGAGTAATCATGTAGCCTTTTTTGTTTTGAACTTTCTTGACAAAAATCTTAAAAACTGAAATAGCATCACTTTTATAAGTAAGAAAGAAAACCCAAGTAAATCTTGAAAAGTCATCAACAATAACAAATGCATAGAGTTTTCCACCAAGACTGGCTACTCTACTAAGGCCAAATAAATCCATATGGAGTAGTTGCAGGGGTCTAGTAGTGTTTACAGAGTTTATGGAATGAAAAGATGACTTGGTTGCCTTATTCAACTCACATTCGGCACATACGGTGTCCTTTTTGAATATGATGTCGGGCAATCCTCTAACTAGCTTCTTGGTCGATAGCCTGGATATGGTATCCATATTGGCATGACCAAGACGCTGGTACCATAGTAGTCGTTCATCTTTATGAGCATATAAGCATCTACCTGTAATGTTAGTATTTCCAGATAAATAGAAAATATAAATGTTATCCTCTCTTACCCCTTCAAAAGCAATGCCTCCTGTTGACCTATCATAGATAAGGCAGTTATTTTGTCCAAAGTTAATGTCATAACCATGGTCAGCAAGATGACTGATGCTGAGCAAGTTATGCTTTAACTCGGTCACTAGGCAGACATCCTTTATTACGGGAGAGGGAGGATAGCCAATAATACCATTACCTATAATATAACCTTTTAGGTTATTTCCGAAAGATACATATCCTTCTCTCTTCATCGATAGTGATGCGAAAAGATGTGCATCTTCCGTCATATGCTGCGAGCATCCACTATCGAGAATCCACTTACTCTTAGTTGAGGAGGGAAGGTCCACCTACATCAAGAGTAGATGTGACCTTTGGTACCCAAGTTCTTGAGGGTCCTGAAGAGTTAGCTTTTGGAAACCATGCATATATCTTTTTATCTACTAATCTTCTAATTCTACATTGTGGTGAAATGTGTCCATGTAAACCACAATAAGTGCATATAGCATTCCTATTTATATTAGGAGCATGCTGATGATGTCTATAAGAATATTGATGATATGTAGATTCAGCATGGTGATGATGACTATGTGGAGGGGCATAGTGATATTGTTGATATGGCATGGCATGATGATGTTGTCTATATGGCATGGCATGATGAGTTTGTCTATATGGCATGGCATGATGAGATTGTCTATATGTGGAGTGATGTTGATTGTGTCTTTGTGCAACATGATGATGACTGTATCTATGTGTAGCATGATGTTTATGTGACATATAATGATTATTTCTACGTGTATGTGGTTTGTGAAAGTGTGTGTAGATGTAAGCATGATTGTGAGCAGCATGAGGATGACGTGGTTGACTAGTATGAGTTGTGTCATGCTTTGTGTGTGTCTCATGTGATTGGGTTTGAGGTTGAGCAACCTGTTTTCCCAATTTAGTCTCTAGTTTCTTAGAGACAGCTTGCAATTCAGTAATCTTAGCATTCAAACCATACAACTTAGTAATAGTAATCTTGTGTCTATTCTTTTCTTCTGCAAGCTCCATGTTGAGTGTTGTGATTTCTTGTGTTTGTTGCTCAATACGTGCCTCGGCATCATGTAAGCTTATTTTAAGCTTAGATACCTCATCAGTGACATCCGTGGGTGTAGTGTATCTAATATTATCAAGTAATAGAGAAAGTCTTTGTATTTCGACTTTATGACTTTTGATTTTGTCCTTGGCTTGTTTGTATTTACCAATGACCTTTTTATGGTCACTAAGTAAATCGGTGAAAGCATTGCCAAGTTTATCAAAAGTGAAGTCGTCAAGAGTTTCGTTTGATACCTTGTCGGATGTCGCCATTAGGCAAACATTAGCCGTATCTTGAGGAGAGTTCTTTTCTTCCTCGGAGTCACTAGCTTCGCTTTCATACCAAATGCTTGTGTTTGCATATTTCTTTGAAGAGGTCTTCTTGTATGGCTTCTCATAGCGGTTGCTTTTCTTTGAGAATAGACAGTCTTTTCGGACATGTCCCGTCTTCTTGCAACCGTAGCAAGTAGGCTCTTCTTCTTCATTTTCTTGTGGTTTCTTCTTTCTTCGGTTGAAGCGAAGGAATTTCTTGAAGTTGAGAACCATGAGGGCTTGATCATCGTCTTCTGAGTTTTCGTCATCCATCTCTTCGTGTTCAGCCCTCCGTCGGTGAGCTTTGAGTGCGATCTCCTTAGCCTTAGGAGCAGGCTCTTCGAAGTCCTTGAGGTCAAGCTCATGAGTCATTAGCTTTCCCATCAAGGTCTCTATAGACATGGTTGTGAGATTGTTTCCTTCTATGATGGCTGTCACCTTAGGGTTCCAAATTTTTGGTAGCCCCCTAAGTAGCTTGCGAATCTTCTTGTGATTTGAATATTGCTTTCCAAGCGAAGACAGGGGGTTGATGATGTCGAGGAATCTTGTGAACATTTGCGTGATCATCTCGTTTGGCTTCATCTTGAAAGCCTCGTATTCTTGAGTGAGATGGCTTATCTTTGATTCCTTGACTTGGGTGGTTCCTTCATGCGTCACTTCTAGAAGCTTCCATACTTCATGGGATGTGGTGCATGTGGATACCTTGTTGAATTCATTCCTGTCTATAGCACAGAATAAAGCATTAATAGCTCCCGCGTCTAGACTTGCCTGTTTCTTCTCCTCGTCAGAATATTTGTCATGTGATTTCTCAACGAGAGAGCCATTGACAACTATTCTGGCGGGCTTTTTGTAACCATCAGTGACAATAGTCCGTAGGTCAAAGTCTAGCGACTTGAGATAAAAACTCATCCTTGTTTTCCAATACGTGTAGTTAGTTCCATCAAATAGGGGAGGCCTATGAGTGGGCTGTCCTTCACCGTGATTGGAAATCAAGGATTGTGTGGTTGCCATGGATCAGCTCTAGGATGTAAATCCTTGTAAAGAGAACAGAGCTCTGATACCAATTGAAGAACAGATGGCAACTCTAGAGGGGGGTGAATAGAGTTATAGGAATAATAACCAATTAAAAATCAACTCTTTCACGATTTAAGAATAATCGGAGTAAATGCTGAAAATAAATAATGAGCAAGAGAGCATATGCAAACACAGCCGATTTTAACCTGGTTTTCCTCGTGGAGGACTAGTCCAGGCCTGAGAACTCTAGCTCAGGATTATATCCACTATTTGTGAAATAGTAGTTATACCCCGTGCCTTTACTTCAGAAGAGCACGTCAACTTCTTTACAATGGATCGCAGTGGCGATACTCGGAATTTTCCAAGCGACTTCTTGAACTCTTGCACAAGACTCCTAACTGAGAGATGCTGAGCACTCGAGACTTAGGAAACTTGTGGCTAGTAGATGAGAAGGGTATGGCTTATATTGAGCTTAAGAGAGAAGAGAAG
>JANAVB010030581.1:15000-90000 GCA_029216955.1 Iris pallida
CAAGGATTGAAGACCTTACAATTTTTTAACATAGCAAGCAATGCAACAAATGACTAAGGCTACAATCGAAACTAACCTCTAAGGTATCAAGCGGGAACAGATGGTTACCTCGCAGCGGTTGGGTCAAACAAGTAAGGATATCTCTTCCTCATGTCCGACTCCCTCTCCCAAGTAGATTTACCTGGGGAGTGACGGCTCCAAGCTACTCGTACTAAGGGTATAACCTTGTTCCTCTGCCTCTTCTCCCTCCTATCTAATATCTCCACTAGCTGCTCAGTAACTGCAAGGCTCAGTCTGATCTCTAACTCTGAATGATCTAGCACATGACTGGGGTCCAGAACATATCTCCTCAGCTGAGATACGTGAAAGACATCCTGAACTCCTGCTAGGTTGGGTGGAAGTACAACCCTGTAAGCTACCTCTTCGATCCTGCCAAGTATCTCGAACGGCCCGATGTATCTAGGGCTCAGCTTCCCTCCTCGTCCGAATCGGATCGTCCCGCTAGTAGGTTATATCTTCACTAGCACCATATCTTTGTCAGTGAACTCCATCGGTTTGCGACTAGCATCGGCCCTGTGTTTTTGCATGTCCTGAGGTACTCTGAGCCTGTCTCTGATCATCCTGACCTTCTCTGCTGCATCCGTGATCATCTCTGGCCCAAGCATAACTCTGTCCCCAACATCATCCCAAAAGAGCGGTGTACGGCATAGTCATCCATATAGTGCCTCGAAAGGAGACATAACGATGCTGGCTTAGTAGCTGTTGTTGTATGAAAACTCTACCAAGTGAATATGGCTCTCCCATGATCCGCCAAAGTCCAGCACACAAGTCTTCGGCATGTCCTCCAGCGTCTGTATAGTCCCCTCGGACTGCCCATCTGTCAGCGGGTGGTACGCCGTACTGAACTTGAGCTGACTGCCCAACTCCTCCTGCAAGCTCCTCCATTATGTAGAACCCTAGAGGGGGGTGAATAGGGAAATAAAAAATAACTAGAGCACAAGAAGCAATATATGACAAATAAAAAGAAAAGAGTAAGAAGATCAAACACAAGATGTATCCTGGTATCCTCGCTTGAGGCAATCCAGTCCCGAAACTCTCTCCGGCTTACATCTACTATTTAATCAAAATAGTACACACGAGTTTGGATTCGAAGAACTCGCCAACTTCAACACGAGTTTGGATCCGAAAACTCGCCAACTTCAACACACGAGTTTTCTAACGAAGGCTCGCCAACTTCAAATAAATGAGAAGAGAACTTGTTGATCTTTTAACACGTGAAGATCGAAAATTACAACTCTTAAATACTCTAGCACTTTGGGAGAGGATGAAAATTAAAAGCTTGGTAGTGTATTAATTGTGGAGCTCCTGGTTGTTTGGAAAATTTATGGCAAGAGTTGGTGAAAGCTTCATGAGAGAGAAGGCATTCATTTATAGAGAAACCAAGAGTAGGTGGCATTTAATGCTCCTGAATACAGCCAGACCGGCATACCGTCGGTATGCACCGGCATACCGTCGGTATGCACCGGCATACCGTCGGTATGCACCGGCATTCCGTCGGTATACCGGTCAACCAGTAACGGTCATATTAATATCCGTTGGGAGCATTTAATGCTGCCATTAATGCTAGTCAAAGCAATTCAAAAATCAAATATTTGTAATTCGGTATACCGTCGGTATGTCGCGGTTTACCGTCGGTATACCGACGTTTTATCACAGAACGTTTTTAGGCAAAGAAAACGGTATACTGTCGGTATGCCGGAGCATACCGTCGGTATGGCGACGTTTTATCATAGAACATTTTGTGGTCCACAAAACGGTATACCGCTGGTATGCCGGAGCATACCGTCGGTATGCCGACAATTTTTCACAGAAAGTTTATGGACGATAAAAACAGTATACCGCCGGTATGCCGTTCTGTAAGATATTGATTTTTGACTTACGCTTTTAGTTTGTCATCCAACCTTAAGTGTTTACAGATATACCTAGACCTTGTACAGACTCGAAATCTTTAAGCAGTATAGGAAGTCGTCTATGCAAGGAGCGTCGGTATCTGCTTCAGTCTTCAATACAATGGATGGTAGTGCTTGAAAGGATGGACTTTATGTAGTAAAGCTTCTGAGAAGATATGAATCTGAATACATAGAAAACTAAACTACGAAGATGGTGTTAATATATCAAAATAAAATGTGCCAACAATCTCCCCCATTTTGATAATTGACAAAATAGAGAGATAGCATCTTCAGGGAGTAACTCCCCCGTAGGTAGACAACTCCACCTCAATATGTTTTCTCCCCCTTTGTCACTTAGTCAAAGATGGAAAAATTAATAATAATAAAGATAGCATAATTATGGAGCACAGTAACATAGACAAAAGCATGTATTGATAGATAAGTTGGAAATTGAATACATGCAGGATATCCATAACATACTTCAAAAGTCCAAAGTAAAAACTCTCCTCTACGAGAGTTAGCAAGACAGTAAAAACAGATAACAAGTCCCCGTAGGACTGCAAACAACAAGTAACAACAAACCACTGGTCCCCGAAGGACCTCAAAAGATAGAAAAAGACACAAACACAAACAAACTAAGACAACCATTTTTTTGACACCACCATCAAAAGGAAGTAACCCCTACTCGTCAGCCAGATCATCCCCACCATCTTGAGCCTGGTGAAAAGTGCCAAAAGGATCAATGCCATTCGGGTACACGAAACTGTAGGCATTGGGATCGGAAAAGCGGGAGGCCTGGTACATTGGATCCTGAAGATTCAGATCCAGAAAAGCGTCCCGGTCCTGAAGAGTGTGCTGAATGAAATAGGCCTGGTCATGGAAGCGGGACTGAATCAGAGAGCCAAGGCCACGAGTGTTGGCTCGCATCTGCTCCTCCGCCTGAGCCATACGCATGTCGAAATGCTGCTGAGTCAGTGACATGTAGCGGCCGGAGGTAGGATAAGTAGAGACAGATGCAGCAGGAGTGGAAGCTGGCGGCTCTTGGAAGGAGGAGGCACGGGATGTGGAGGCACCACCGATAGAGCGAAAAACAGCGAGGAAGGATGTGACGCCATCCGAGTAGCATTGGGAGAGGTCAACTTGCTTGGCTTCCAATATGAGAGTGATAAAGGAGCCATAATAGATATTCTACTTTTCCGCGGGCAGGACGCCAAAGAAAGCATTGAGAAGAGTCTTGGAAAAGGAGGAAGGCTTCCTCGAATATAAGTAGTACATGCATACCAGGGCGTCCCCAGTGATGGCGTCATAGTTTTCGCCCTTAGGATAGAGTGTGTGGCACACAATCCTATGGAGCTCGTAGTAAAATGGCTCCAATTTAGCGGAAAGAGCAGGGATAGCAGGAGGGTTGGGGCCCTTGCAAATAATGGCACATGATTCGTCAAAGGAGACCGATGACGAAGAATGAAGAGCAGCCAAGCTCGGTAGAGCCTCTTCTCTGTCCAGGACACCAAGAATGCTAGAGAGGTCACGAGCTGTCAAACAGAAATGACGGTCGTTGACCATCGTCTCAATGGCTCCGTTCTCTATGTCAGGGATTATGTTGCAGTAGAAGAGACGAACGGCGACGGGGTAGATTGGCACCTGACGTCGAAGAAGGGAGGATAGTCCAGCCGCCTCGAAGAGAGAAACATGGTCGGGGAAGAGATTCCAGTTAATGGCGCGGCCTTTGTATACGTTATGGTGCACGAAGTGGTAAAACCAAGACTCGGCAGCCAGGGGATAGGTGAAGACCCATTGATCGTAGCCATGGGAAAGAGCCACCGGGGTGAAGGGATTCGAAGCGACGGAGGAGGAACGAGCATGCTTGGGGGCAGCCATTGGGAGAAGAAGATAGGTGGAGAAGGAAGTAGGGTTTTGTGAGAAGTGTAGGAGGAAGAAGAATAAAAATAGGGTTTTAAAGTAGAAGGAGGGAGGGAGAACGGTTATGGAGTTGGAAAGGGGAAGGGTGGGTTGGAAATGATAGAGATAAATGGAGATAAAGGAGGAGGTATGGGGAAGTGGAAGGGATGGATAGTTAATGTGTTGGTAAGTTATGATAAGGGGAAAAAGAAAGAAGTTATGGGGAGATGGAAGGAGGTGGTTAATAAAGAGGGAAGTGATTTGATGTGGTGGGTATTAATGAGGAGAGAAGGAATAAAGAGAGAAAGGAAGAGAGGTGGGCCCGCGCTGGTAATGACACAGCAGTCTGCCGCGCACCGGTATACCGTCGGTATGCCGACGTATGCCGACGGTATACCGATTTTGGCACAGAACCTAATTCTATACCAAAATTGGCATGCCGTCGGTATACCGCAGTATAGCGTCGGTGTGCCGGTCGAGAAGAACTATGAGTCAAAATTTAAAATGCCTAATTCTTGGTAAAGAAAAACGAAGCGATCTTCCGGAAGCGGTTTGGTGAAAATATCGGCTAACTGATAAGTAGTATCAATAAATTCAAGACGGACATCCCCCTTTTGTTGATGGTTACGAAGAAAATGGTGTCTAATTTCAATGTGCTTCGTGCGTGAGTGACAAATCGGGTTTTTTATGAGATTGATCGAGCTAGTGTTATCACATTTAATAGGGGTACAAGTATGAGAAATGCCATAATCTATAAGTGTTTGTGACATCCAAAGAATTTGGGCACAACAGCAACCGGCTGTAATATACTCGGCTTCAGTTGTTGAAAGAGCAACAGAATTTTGTTTCTTATTAAACCACGATACCAAGGATTTCCCAAGGAATTGACATGTGTCGCTAGTGCTTTTTTGGTCAATCTTGCATCCGACAAAATCTGCATCCGAGAAGCCGTGAAGCTCAAATGATGAAGATTTTGGATACCAAAGGCCCATGTTCACGGTGCCTTTGAGATATTGAAAAATACGCTTTATGATACATAAGTGTGATTCTTTTGGATTTGCTTGATAACGTGCACAAAGACATACACTAAACATGATATCAGGATGACTAGCAGTTAGATAAAGTAAAGTACCAATCATACCTTGATACTTACAGATGTCAACCGATGTGCCATCTTCATCATTGTCAAGTTTTGTCGTTGTTGCCATAGGAGTCCTCATTGATTTGGATGAGTCAAGTTCGAAACGCTTGAGGAGATCCTTTGTATATTTTGCTTGATTGATGAAGGTCCCTTTGGGTCCTTGTTTGATTTGTAATCCCAAAAAGAATGATAGTTTACCCATCATACTCATTTCAAATTCTTCCTGCATAACTTTAGCAAATTCTGAACAAAGTGTATTGTTAGTAGAACCAAAAATAATGTCATCGACATAAATTTGAACCAATAAAAGAGTGCCATTATGGGATTTGATAAAAAGTGTTGTGTCAACCTTGCCCTTAGAAAAATTGTGTGAAACAAGAAAGGAGCTAAGGCGCTCATACCAAGCACGGGGAGCTTGTTTGAGGCCATAAAGTGATTTGTGGAGTTTGAACACGTGATTAGAAAATTGAAAATCTTCAAAGCCAGGAGATTGTTTTACATAAACTTCCTCTTTAATAATACCATTTAGAAAAGCACTCTTAACATCCATTTGAAAGAGTTTAAAATCATTAAAGCAAGCAAAAACACATAGCATACGAATGGATTCAAGACGAGCAACCGGAGCATAGGTTTCGTCGTAGTCAATGCCTTCCCCTTGGTTATAGCCATGAGCAACCAATCAGGCTTTGTTTCGAGTCACTAACCCATCTTCATTAAGTTTATTTCAAACACCCAGTTAGTTTCAATAATGGGGTGATTGCTAGGTTTTGGGACAAGTTCCCAAACCTTGTTTAGCTTAACTTGATTTAGCTCTTCTTGCATCGCTATCATCCAAAATTTATCAAGAAAAGCATCATTAACATTTTTAGGCTCTATTTGAGAGATAAAAGCCACGTTTGCATAAAGATCACGAGTGGAGGATCTAGTGCTAACACTGGAGAAAGGATCCCCAATGATAAGTTCCTTAGGATGATTGGTGACAAATCTCCATTCTTTTGGGAGATCCTTTTGAGGAGGCTCGAGAAGCGGAGACTCTTTTGTTTGAGGAGTCACAACTTCATTATTAGATGAAGAAGGACGATCTCCAATAGAGAAGTTCTCCAACCCAAACGAGATGTCATCAATATCATCGGAAGAGGAGAATGTAGAAGAGTTAAGTTCATTAAAAGAGACATTGATTGACTCTTCGACAACAAGACTTCTTTTTTTAAAAATACGAAAACCTTTACTATGAGTAGAGTATCCAAGGAATATTCCTTCATAGGCTTTTTCTTCAAACTTGCCTAGGTTATCCTTGGTATTCAAAATAAAACAATTACAACCAAACACTTTAAAATATTCAATAGAGGGAATTTTGGCAAACCAAAGCTCATAAGGAGTCTTCTTAGAAATAGGTCTAATCAAGACCCTATTTATAACATGACATGCCGTGTTAACGGCTTCCTCCCAAAAATATTGGGGGTGCTTATATTAGTTTAACATAACCCGGGCCATATCGCCAAGGGTTCTATTCTTTCTCTCCACAATACCATTGTGTTGAGGAGTTCGTGGACAAGCAAAATCATGTCCAAAACTATTCTTTTCACAAAATCTTTTGAAATCGGCATTGTCAAATTCTTCTCCATGATCACTTCTAATCTTGTTAATAGAAAAATCTCTCATTTTGAATACGTTTACAAAAAGCAACAAATTCACGTAAAGTATCATTTTTGCAAGCAAAAAAAATAATCCAAGTAAATCTCGAAAAATCATCAACCAAAACAAAATCATAAAACTTGCCTCCAAGACTAGCAACTCTACTAGGACCAAAAAGATCTATATGAATAAGTTGAAGAGGTCTAGAGGTACTCACAGAGTTGATAGATTTGAAGGATGACTTGGTCAACTTATTCTTCTCGCATTTTTCACACACCATATCCTTTTTGAACGAGATACTTGGGAGTCCTCTTACGAGCTTCTTGGTAGCAAGACGAGAGATGGTATCCATGTTGGCATGTCCGAGCCTCATGTGCCAAAGCTAACTTTCATCATTCTTAGCAACTAAGCACCTGTCATTGTTAGTGTCTTCGACAAGATATAACACATAGATATTGTTTTCTCTAATGCCTTCATAAACAATAGATCCACTTGAACTATCGGTAATGAAACATTTGAGCTTAACAAACTTGATATCATAACCATTATCGGTAAGATGACTAATACTAAGAAGATTGTGTTTAAGATTAGTAACAAGACACACATTCTTAATACAAGGATAAGGAGGGAAACCGATATTACCATTTCCTATAATGTGACCTTTAAGATTGTTACCAAAGGAGACATGTCCTTCATTCTTCATCGATAGCGTTGTAAATAATGAAGCATCCCCGGTCATGTGCCGTGAACAACCGCTATCGAGAATCCACTTGCTTCTAGCATGAGAAGGACTCTTCACCTACAACATAAGTTGAAGATGAACATTTTGGTACCCATGATTGTATGGGTCCTTGAGTGTTAGTCTTAGGAACCCACTTAAAAACTTTCTTATCAACAAGTTTCCTTGTATGACAATAATTGGTCGTGTGTCCAAGCAAGCCACAGTATTTGCAAATCATAGAGGATTTAGAAGAATATGTGTGAGTATCATGCATATGTGAACCTCTAGTGCGAGCAGTTATAACATTAGTATTATGATGATGATAATAAAAAGCATGATGCGAAGTGTTTTTCTTAACAAATGGTCATTTCCTTGTGTTAGAAAAGAATTTGTGTGTAGTTTCATGTAAGAAGTATGCCTAGCATTGTGATGAGTGTGGAGGTGTCTTGGAGTATGCATGTGAGTAGTGTTCTTATTACCTAGTTTCTTACTCTGTACAAGAAGATCATTATACTTAATAGAAGTATCATATTCTCTCCTATTAGCATCTTGAACCTTATGCATAGTAAATTCAGAAGCTCTTCTCATGGATTAAATTTCATCATCCTTTTTCTTGATGGTGACAAGGGATTCTTGAAACTTGAGTCGCAAAGACTCTATCTCATCCGTGTCAGAAGCTGGAGATTTTCCTTTTACATCAATAATGATGCTTGAGAGTTTTTTTACTTCAAGTTGAAGAGTATCAACCTCTTTTAGAGATTTCTTGTACTTATTCCTAACACCTTTGTGCTCTTCATGCAATTCAAGGATAGCTTTCTCCAAGTCATCATAAGTAAGAGTATTTAAGGAGAGATCATCAAGTATCTCATCGGTTGCCATGAGACAAACGTTGGCATTGTGTTTGCACTCTTTGTCGTTGTCGGAGTCGCTTGCGTCACTCTCACAGCAAATACTTGTGTTGGCAAATTTCCTGGAGGACGAGCTTCCCTTGCTAGGCTTCTCGTACTTGCTTGAGTCTTTTTTATCATCGGACAGTCCCTCTTGATGTGTTCGGGTCTTCCGTATTGATAACACGTCGGATCTTCCTCATTGTCCCGTTTGAAGCGGTTGGCTTTGTTAAATTTGAGGAACATCCGAAAGTGCTTAGCTATGAGAGCTATTTCTTCGTCGTCATCCGACTCATTGTCGTCGGAGCTATCGTTGGAGTAGGACTTTGTAACTTTGAGAACAAGAGACTTATCCTTCTCTTTGGTCTTCTCCTTCTCCTTCTCTTGTATAGAGGATTCCTCTTGATCATTCATATCGAGTTCATGAGTCATTAGCTTACCCATGAGGGTCTCAAGGTTCATGACTGTCAGGTCGTTCCCCTCAATGATTGCGGTAGCTTTAGGACTCCAAACTTTTGTCAATCCTGTAAGAATTTTTTTGATCTTTTCATGAGCAGGATATTCCTTACCAAGAGAAGAGAGAGGATTAATAATATCACCAAAATGAGTAAACATACAAGTAATAGATTCATCATGCTTCATCTTAAAGGGCTCATATTCTTGCGTGAGTCTACTAATCTTGGATTCCTTCACTTGTGAAGTACCCTCGTGTGTGACTTCATGTAACTTCTAAATCTCATTGGAAGTCTTGCAAGTAGAGATTCTGTTGAATTCACTACTATCCAGAGCACAATAAAGAGCGTTCATAGCCTTGGCATCTCGACTAGCAAGCTTGTTGGTGTTTTCAATAAGTGTGTCCATAAGGGTGTCAGATGCAATAACCTCAATAACTCTGGAAGGAGTAGGAAGACCATTTATCACACAATCCCATAAATCAAAATCTATGGACTTCAGATTAATGCTCATCCTAATCTTCCAGTAGTTATAGTTAGTTCCATCAAATAGGGGAGGCCTATTTGTGGAGTGTCCCTCATTGTGGAAGGTGTTTATACTAGGGTTAGTGGCTATGGATCACTCAAAGGGTGTAAATCCAAATCAAGAGAACAAAGCTCTGATACCAATTGTAGAACCCTAGAGGAGGGGTGAATAGGGAAATAAAAAATAACTAGAGCATAAGAAGCAATATATGACAAATAAAAAGAAAAGAGTAAGAAGATCAAACACAAGATGTATCCTGGTATCCTCGCTTGAGGCAATCCAGTCCCAGAACTCTCTCCGGCTTAAATCCAATATTTAACCAAAATAGTACACATGAGTTTGGATCCGAAGAACTCGCCAACTTCAACACGAGTTTGGATTTGAAGACTCGCCAACTTTAACATACGAGTTTTCTTACGAAGGCTCGCAAACTTCAAACAAATACGAAGAGAACTTGTTGATCTTCTAACACGTAAAGATCGAAAATTACAACTCTTAAATACTCTAGCACTTTGGGAGAGAATGACAATTAAAAGCTTGGTAGAGTATTAATGGTCGAGCTCTTGGTTGTTTAGAAAATTTATGGCAAGAGTTGGTGAAAGCTTCATGAGAGAGAAGGCTTTCATTTATAGAGAAACCAAGAGTAGGTGGCATTTAATGCTCCTGAATACAGCCAGACCGACATACCGTCGGTATGCACCGGTATACCGTCGGTATACCGGTCAACCAGTATAGGTCATATTAATATTCGTTGGGAGCATTTAATGCTGCCATTAATGCTAGTCAAAGTAATTCAAAAATCAAATATTTATAACCCGGTATACCGTCGGTATGCCGCGGTATACCATCGGTATACCGACGTTTTATCACAGAACATTTTTAGGCAAACAAAACGGTATACCATCGGTATGTCGGAGCAGACCGTCAGTATGCCGACGTTTTGGCACAGAACGTTTTGTGGTCCACAAAATGGTATACCGCTGTTTCACTTAACAAAATGCCTTGAGGAATTGGCTTTTGAAAATAAAACGAGAAAAAGTACAAGAAGTACAAATTTAATTTTGGAAAAGTATTGCTATGGAAGTCTGATTCGTAAATGATCACTTTGTTCCTTGGACCATATGATGATGATGAAGATCACTGCTTGAAGTACAACAGCTGAAAGAACTAAGTCACCAGAAAGGTATCGACGCACTTGGGCACTGATGGCGAGGCCGAATGCTTTCCTTCTTTGCTTCACTCTGTTCTGAAAGAATGGTTGAAGAAGAATGCTCCCAAAATCTCTAAGTTCTGAACTCTGTATTCTCCCCTGTCCCTCTCTGTGTCTCCCTCTGTTATGAGAAAAATAACTCTATTTGTAGACTTGGGCTCTTGTGCGTAAAAACTTAGCAAAAGTTCCATCTTTACGCTAACAACTGCCATCCACGATCGGAGCCAACCTCTGCATATGTTGACATGTGTCCCATCATTTCAGGAAGAATAGGATACATGTACACACGTTCTTCGAGAAGAATGGCATAAAAGCCACGTAGGCAGACTACGTTCCTAGCTGGTGGAGGAGAATAGGGCGTAAAAATAGCCCCAATGTACTCTGAGCGTAAAGCAGTAGATTAGGCGTAAAATAGCCTTGACATAGACTTTCCGTGTAAAGTGGTTGTTAAATAACCTTGAGCGTAAAGTAACTCAAATAGACTTTACGCACACGTCAGCTGTTGAGCGTAAAAGCTCGTATAGTCTTCGTACGTAAAAGAAGCCATAGTGTGAGCGTAAAGTAGCTCAATCCACATACTAAACGACAACATTGGTCTCTGTATAAAACAAATCCCTTTGTGATATATGCCATCATTAAGATCTCCATGTCAGAGTTTGCATTAAATACGAGACTTGACAGCTTTGTCCAGCGTAAGAGTGGCTGATCTGTCCTTGGCATAAAATCATGGGTGTAGACCCGAGCGTAAAGTGATCAGCCTGCTTTAGGCGTAAAGTGATTAGCCTTGTCTTGGGCGTAAAGAGA
The DNA here is from genome assembly GCA_029216955.1 of Iris pallida. Lineage (NCBI taxonomy): Eukaryota > Viridiplantae > Streptophyta > Magnoliopsida > Asparagales > Iridaceae > Iris > Iris pallida. Next base: position 26,225 of record JANAVB010030581.1, read on the forward strand.
TTAACTGCTCTGTTTGGCATAAAACCAATCACTTATGAATGAAATGATCCATCTCTTTGACTCTTTCTCTGAAGCACTTTTTACGCTCCTACAAGACCCCCTTCAAAGTTTTCAAATATCTCCAAAATTTGAAACACTTTGAACAGAAGCGTAAAAGTTGATATTTGATCAGTCAGTGAAAAATTCGGGATACGCAACCGTCATCCGCGTAAAAGCGGGGATATCCAACAGTCGGTTTTTGAATATCTCTATAAATAGGTCTTTCCAGAGAGAGAAAACACTTTTACTCATCTTCTCAAATTCCTCTGCCCTTTCTTTCTTCGAAACCCTCACTTTGATCCGATGGCTCCAAAGAAATCATCCACAGCCAGCAATAAGGGGAAGAAACTTACCGCCGATTCGTCGTCGGTTGACCATGCGAAAACTCCCATTCAGTCATCAACGCCACATCGAAATCCCAACCCGGCTGTAGCTCCGCCTATGATGGGTAAAACCCTATTCTCTGGCTGGAAAAATCTATCGGGGAAGTAGAAGATAACCCAAACTTTCAGCTTTTTACGCCCGCGTTGTACGTGTTAGCGTAAAGCTGAAACAACAACATACACCCACGTTGTTCGTGTTAGCGTAAAAGATAAAAAGAATACGCCCAAGTTACACGTGTCAGCGTAAAATTTGGATTTACACCCACAATTAATGTGCTAGCATAAAACTTGACTACGCTCATGTTCATACAGGCCAACATAAAAAGTTATATTACGCTCACATTAACATATGGTAGCGTAAAATTCATCAATCACTGAGAGACTTTGTCGAACAAAGACTTCATAAGCTTTCATCATCTTTTGGTAAGCGTAAAAGTCAATAAAACTTCCAAACTAACTTGTCTCTTTTGTCCTTGTCAGTAGATTTGCAAGTTCACCCTCTCGCAGAAGTTTTCGAATCGTCAATTGGCATGGTGGGTTCGAACTATCTGGAAGATTTATCTCATGTCCAATTTCCTCAGTCGAACCTTGAATATCTAGTAGAGAAGGCACAACTGATAGCAGCTCAAGGGAATAGAATGTTGTTATCCATGATAGACAGGGAAGTACTGATGTCGCTAGATAATCAAAAATTCTTGAAGCCAGCTTTCTTATTTGGAGATGCGATAGATTACAAATCGCAGACTCATCCCAAAAAAGAGGCTTGGGTATTTAAATCTGGAGAAAGGGTAATATATCTCCCGAACATGGACAGGGATTGCCCTATATCTGCTTTCGTCCATGCTAGTCATTACCGTCAAATGCTGTGGAATTTGACTCCCCGTAGCTATGGTAGACCGGGCAGAATCATTTTTAGAAGGGAGAAGACGAATGACATGGGTTATCATGTTAGTACTACTTGTGGTGGTGTTATTCCATTTTCTGGACTAATGCCTGGGTTTACACCGAGCGAGGATTCATCTCTCATCCAGCCGGTCCAGGTTCCTATGTTCATAAATAGATTCATAAGGGAAGGAGTCTTATATCCTCAGACTAACCCTAGGCTGACAGGGTGGCTGACCCCTTATAGTGGTAATTGGATCCAGATCAGCAACTGGGTCATGACACACTTTAAAACCGAATTGGATGACATTGGTTTGTATGAAGCGGTAGCATCTACTGTTATGGCATTCCACCGAATGGCAATCTGTTCTTGGCTTTACTGTAATTGTATATGGGTTCGACGGGAACTTTTGCAACTCCGCATGGTGAGATGGGTCCGGCCCTTCATGAGATGCAGTTTATCTTGAAGCTACCAATGGGTGAATTCCCGTATGAAGAATATATTCCCTCCAATCGGGAATTGGCAAAAATTCGGAAGAAGAATCCTGAGCTGGTGCAAGTCTACGAAGAACTCATGTGCCATTATCTGATCTGTACCAGCATATATAAAATCGGATCACATTTGGCATATATTACAAAATGGACAACTTATCTATTTTATCATGAAAATAGAGTGTCCAGGACGGAGAAGAGCAGGTTTCGAGAAGACAAGACTCAGGTCATCAAGCCTTGCTCTATAATTCTTGCAGATTTAATTCAGGAATTGATGGTGTCGCAGAAAGCTCGTGACCGATATCTGTCTACCAAAACTAGAGATATCCCTGCGGGGACTGAAGCTTTAAGCTACCTGAGGTAGGGTAGTCAAAAGATGTCGAAGAAGGCCTTGTTGGCGGGCTTCTTATCCTTATGGCTGCGCAGATGGGTCGTGCCAGGGATCAGCACTGTGGACCGTATTCACCGCAATGTATTGTGGCCAGCGGTCCATCTGGTATTCAAGAACCGAATTAACCTGTTATCGGCAATGGTATGCCGAATAAATGCAGGTCTACGGGTTTCTGGTGAAGAACTGATCAATAATGCTCCTAATAGTTTTCCACGGGTAGAGTTACCATTCACCTATCTGATAGGTTGGTTACTACACCATAATTGTAATTTGTTGCCACCAGGCCCTGAGGATGAAGCTAGGATTTTTCTCAAGAAATTTAGCAAATCCACGTGGAGAGTTACAACGTTGGCAGATACCCGAGCAGTATTAAATTATTCGCATGGCTGGAATTTCTTCTGCACCAGACCACCAGTTCTAGCTGACTATCTCGATATGCAATTTGAAGATAGAGCAGATAAATTGGCCTTATTGTCGAGATCTGTCTACCGATGGCTAGTGTACATCAGACCCTCGCATCTGATGTACAGGAATGAAGATAACTGTGCATTCGAGCCTTATCTGCCAAGTAGGTTCGCTTGTCAGTTTGGATATGATCAACTTCATGTTGGCAATCCTTCTACTAGCTTCTATCATTACGGGAAGCTGATCGACGGTGCACGAGCATGGAGATATTTCGGAGCTGTATGTACTGGCGCTAGATTCACCATATCTACAGCCACCAGTACAACTGAGCTACGTATACTTCATACGTATGCTCATTTCTATACGTCTATCCGTTCTTTTGAAGACGGTTATAGTATGCAAGGAAGTCTTCGGTGGGCTCAGGAGGGAAACATTGAAGAGCCTATCCAGATAGCCCCTGACATACCAGACAATACTGCAATTATAGATGAATTTCTGGCAGTAATTCCCAAGGGAGCTGGGGAAATAGCCGCGGGACCAATAATTATTGGAAAGCCTCGCAAACGAAAACAGAACACAGCTACCGCTTCTCCGGTGAAGTCTCCAGAGAAGAAGAGAAAATCTACCGCTAAAGGGCCTTCCAAACCAAGAGCCCACACTCCAGAAGATGACATTTTGATTGAAGAAGATCATCTTGTCGGTTCTTCCTCAATCCATCCTGGAGAAGGATCTTCAGCCCCTCCACCAATAGTTGGCTCAGGAGCTGTAACACTTTTGTCTCCTGGGCGTCATAGCACCTCACTCCATTTATCTTTACCAACCCAGGCACAGGTTACAGAAGGTGCTGCTACTGTATCCACCACTGATCAAGACCACATCCCATCAGGCGAGCCAGCTCTTGACTTCGAGGATGATGACTGGGATGGTGATTATGATACATATCTTGAAAAAAATACATATATTCCAAGTATTATACAAAACCTATACAGAATTATATATCATGATTTTGTATACTAACTTATTCTGTTCGTTTTGCGGATGTCATAATTGCACCAAATCCTTTGGTTCCTTTTCCTCCTCAAGAAGAAGACATTTATGAGGAAAATAAGGAATCTGGGGAGGAAGCTTCTCCTTCAGAAGACGCAGACGCCGAAGAGGAGGGAGTGCAAAAGCATGAGATGGAGCCACAAGAAGAACATCCTCCATCATTTGAGGCACAACAAGCACAATCTGAAGTGTCTTCTCCTGCTGAGGACCAGCACAAAGAAAAGACTAGATTCGACCCCAATGTAGGTGATGATGGGGCTACTGGAGGAGAACCAGACTTGAACAAATAATCCGCTGCAGAAAGTTTTACCACAACTGAAGCAGTAGAAAATCCTGTGGAGCAAACGATTGAAGAAGATGCTGAAGGCATGCTTGAGCCACCAACAGAAAGTGGGGAAGTTATAATAACATCTTCTGCTATTATTACTGATTCGGTACCAGTTTCTGACAAGCCAATGCCGGAACCTGAATCAGCTCCTGCAACTGTTACCATGTCCATCAATACTACCGCCGCCAGAACTCCAAAAACGGCTGGAGTAACAAATATTGAAGACATTGCTTCTGAAAATCCTGGGAACCAAGCAGCAGTAATAACAATAGCTCCATCTCAGCTTGTTGTTACACCAACAATATCTGCAGATATTGGAGATACAATCTTTAAAACTTCTGGGAATCAATTGGCTATGACGGTAGTAACAGCAACGACTTTGTCTCATCCTGCTGTTATGCCAACCACATCTGCTCCCGATCTCCAAAGAAAAGATTTATTAGATATTGCTGCCACACCAAGCTCCAGCGTCGAGATGAATCTCTTGGTTGAAATTTATACTGAAACTTTTTATAAAACTCTGGCAACTTTGATAAAGATGGTCCTGAATAAAGGTCTCAGCTATGAGATTTTGAAGACGGCAATGGCTCTGACTATCAAGAATGTTGCCATGTTCAATGATGTTGAGAGAGCTGCCACATTGGAAAAAATTATGGAGGACCTTGAGCAGCCGATTGGAGAATATCTCAGGCTATCAAATGATACTGTTGAAGGCCTCATTCAGGAGGAGTATGAAGCCTTAACAGCTGATTATCTTGCTCGAGAGACTACATATAATACAGCTCTCCATGAACACAGTCTGAAGGTTGCCAAAGAGAAGGCCTTTTTGGCTGGCATAAAACCCGTCCTGCATAGCCACAGAGTGGCTTATGATGCTTTAAACATAGATATCCAGAACAAGAATGACAAAATTCGCAAAGTCGAGGCAGAGCTAGCTTGCTTGAAGGATGAAAGGGATAAGATGATCGATGCTCGAAATTTGTACCTCACCCAAAGCTCAATTTTAGAAGAAAAAGATTTTGGGGCTGAGTCGACCATCAGTACCCTTGATGAAGCCAAGGACAATTTTGTTGGCCCATTTGGTCATATGGTCAAACCTGATTTTAATAATTGATTAAACTCTGTCTGGATATAAAATACTAGTCGGGACATCTCGGACTCTTGAACATGATCGAGAATGGCTATCCACTGAATTCAAGACCGAAGATCTGTTTGCCTACTCGAGTCTGTAATTCCTTATGCAATATATTTTCATTTTATTTGAGTCTAGGAATATATTGTACACTGAGTCGTTCTGGCAAATAGGCTACTCTTAAGTGACTTCAAAATGTTTTTAAAATGACCTCTCAAAAAGGTTTACAAAAAGATTTTCAAAAAGGTTTTCAAAAATCACCAAAAAGCTTTTTAAAACCCTAACTAAACCCTGACTTAACCCTGACAGAACTCGGACCGAGTTCGGCCAGAGTTCGGTTGGTGGCCATTGTGATTTTGAATCCTTGGAAATTGGTCCTCCTGTAGTTGTTGATTTGACCGAGATTTGCTCATAGAGTTCTGTCCAAATTCTGCCCGAATTCTGTCAGAAGTTTGCCTTTGAAATTCCTATAAATAGAGAAGGATTTCGATCATTTCAACTCACTCATTCACTTTCAATCTTCTCTCTATCTAAAGCTTTCAGTCTTTCAAAGAGTTTTCTAGAGCTTTCAATTTCAGATCCCAAACCAATTACAATCTTCTAGTCGATTTGTCAGTGCGGTACGGTCTAGAAGTTTCTGAGAGATTGTAATCAGAAGGCTTGATTGAAGAATACCTCTTCACATTTGAAGTTGGACGAGTTCTTCGTATCAAAGCTCGCGTTATAGAAGTTAGAAGGACTTCGTAAGAAAACTTACAGTTTTTCCAATAGTGGATTCAACTGTTAGCAAGAGTTCTACCGACTGGATTAGTCCTCAACAGAGGGATACCAGTATACATCGTTGTCTTTGTGTTTGCTCTCTTAACTCTGTCTTTACTTTATTTCAGTTGTGATTAATATTCTGTGGTTGTGCTGCTAACATTTTTTTAGCATCATTCCGCTGCCAACTCTATTCACCCGCCTCTAGAGTATTACGCTTTACTATTTCGTTCCTACAATTGGTATCAGAGCAGGTGTTACATGTAAAGCAAAGGTAACTGTGCAATTATTTATTCATTTTAATTAACTGTTATATAGATCACAGCACAACACATGGCAACTGTGAAATACACAAGTGAAGGCCAGGCCACAAACAGACCGCCACTGTTTGATGGTACGAACTATACCTATTGGACGGATGAGTTTCTTCTTGAAATCACTTGACTTTGATTTATGGTCCATTGTTCTTGATGGCTATCAAAAGCCACCTCGTATAAATGTTGATGGAGTTTTAGTTGAAAAACCCCACAGCAGATATACAGAGAAAGAAAAGAAAAGGGCCAGTCTTGACGCACGTGCCATTAATGCTCTCTTTTGTGCTTTAGACAGAACTGAATTTAACAGGGTGTCTATCTGCACAACGGCTAATGAAGTGTGGAAACTACTTAAAGTCACACATGAAGGCACGACTCAAGTCAAAGAATCTAAAGTCAGCAGACTTACTCAAGAGTACGAGGCGTTCAAGATGAATCCCGACGAAATAGTTACACAAATGTTTGAGAGATTCTTGGATATTGTAAATCCTTTGTCCTCCTTAGGCAAAGATTACAGTAACCATGAAAAGATTCGCAAACTCCTGCGAGCACTTACCAAGAACTGGATTCCGAAGGCTACTGCAATCATTGAAGGGAACGACCTCACAACTATGTCCCTCGAAGTACTCATGGGTAAGCTACTCACTCATGAACTGGAGCTACATGATTTTGAAGAGCCTGCACCAAAGGAGAAGACAATCGCTCTCAAGGCTCAGCACAGAAAAGCTGCTGAAGGTGACTCAGACAGCAGTAGATCTGACGCTGAAGATCAAGCAATCCTAGCAAGGAAGTTCAAAAGATTTATGAGACATGAGAAGAGAGTCAAAGAGAGCAACAGCAACAACTGGTATCAAGAAGATGCTGTTTGCTATGGTTGCAAGAAGAAGGGACACATGAAGAAGGATTGTCCCACAAACTCATCATTAAGTAAGAAGAGTAACAGGTATGAAAAAAAGAACCTGAAGAAATCAATATCTAGGAGATATGCCAATACCAGCATATGGCATGAAAGTGAAGCCAGCGACTCAGAAGACGAACAATCAGAAGACGCTGCAAACGTATGCTTTATGGCATCCGATCAAGTACCTACTGAACCTGTAGTTGATACTTATGATGACTTCACCTTTGAGCAATTAGGAGATACCTTCAGTGACCTGATGACTGATTACAGGAAACTGTGTAGCAAGTATCAGACCTCTAAAAAGGTACTCAAAGAGTACAAAGGTGAAATAGGTAGACTTACCGACCTACTAGCTGAGGTTAGAAATAATGTTAGTGAGTCTGGTGAGCTTTCTTCAACAAAGCTCTTATTACACGAGACTACCAAGTCATCTGAAGAGAAAGACAAAATTATTGACCAACTCAAGGAAGAACTTTCTATAGAGAAGAAAAGTCTTCGATGTGCACAAATCAGAATGGAATCACTCACTTCTGATTATACTAAGTTTTATGACACTTCCAAAAGATTGGAAATTAGGTTAGGAAAACAGCCTGAGCCTGCTGCTTCCTTCCCTAACACGTGTCACTTACCGAAAAATCGAAACATTTCCAAGCCAAACACTGTCAGACCTAACCCTATCAAACCTTTACCCCAAAAGGTTAAGCCCAAACAAGATTATAGGTATGCTTTCTTCCATACTAGAAAACCTAAACCTACCAACCATGCACATCACTCAGCTTTCAACACTCGACATGCACAATGTCATTATTGTGGCCTCATTGGTCATATTTCATCTACATGTAGAATGAGAAAGCATGTTGATTTAAATGTTTATGCTGGGATACCTAAAGCTAACAATTTAGGACCCTACAAGAAATGGGTACCAAAAGTTTCATCTGCAAACTGTTTTGTAGGTGGAACGTCCTTCACATGCTAGAAGCAAATAGATCCTCGACAGCGGTTGCTCATGGCATATGACCGGTGACGCTACCCTATTTGCAACACTTTCGAAGAAAAAGAAGGAAGGCTATGTCTCCTTCGGTAATAACTTGAAAGGGTATATTATTGGTATCGGTGATGTTGGTAAGTCTCCCTATCCTGTGATTAAGGATGTCTGTCTGGTTACCGAGTTGAAACATAATCTACTCAGCATAAGTCATCTAGCTGATCATGGTTATGGTATCAACTTTGGCAAAGACAAATATACTATAGTTGATAGCTCAACTGGTAGTACTATCTTTGAAGGTATCAGGGAAGACAATATATATATTTTCTATTTGTTAGAAGAAACTAACATTTCAGGTAGATGCTTAATGGCCAAGAGTGATGAGAGTCATCTGTGGCATATGAGACTCGGTCACGCTAATATGGATACGATCTCAAGATTATCCACAAAGAAGCTAGTACGCGGTTTACCGGACATTACATTCAAGAAGGACTCGGTATGCAGCCAATATGAAAAGAACAAAGCTACCAGATCCACATTCAAGTCAGTAAACGCAGTATGTACTACTAGACCTCTACAATTGCTTCATATGGACTTATTTGGTCCTAGCAGAGTTGCTAGCCTCGGAGGTAAACTTTATGCTTTCGTAATTGTAGATGATTTCTCTAGATACACGTGGGTATATTTCTTGACACGTAAGAATGATGTATTATCCGAATTTGTCGCCTTTTGCAAGAAAGTACAGAATGAAAAAGGTTACATGATTACTCGCATAAGAAGCGATCATGGAGGCAAATTCGAGAATGCTGATTTTGAGCAATTTTGTGACACACACGGTTTTGTACACGAGTTCTCCTGCCCTAGGACTCCACAACAAAATGGAGTTATCGAACGTAAGAACAGAACTCTAACCGAAATGGCCAGAGTAATGTTAAATCAGTTTAGTCTACCCAAATATTTCTGGGCTGAAGCTGTCAATACAGCTTGCTTTGTACTCAATAGAGTTCTAATTCGACCCAAATCGAAGAAGTCTCCATTTGAGTTATGGTTTGATAGAATTCCATCTGTTTCATACTTTAGAATATTTGGCTGTAAATGTTTTATTCTTAATACAAAAGACAATTTAGGAAAATTTGATGAAAAGGCCGATGAAGGTATATTTTTAGGTTATGCGGCCAAGAGCAAAGGATACAGAGTCTTCAACAAAAGAACTATGATCATCGAAGAGTCAATCAACATCACCTTTGATGAACTAAATCAGATGACGATCGATGACAATGACGAAGATCCAACTGTACCAAGCTCAACATCAGCTGATCCTCAACCAAACTCTGCACTAGCTGAACCTCCTAGAGAAGATCCAGGAACCAGCTATCTTCAAAATCTTCCAAAAAGGTTGAAATTTACAGCTGATCATCCAAAAGATTTAGTAATTGGTGATATTACCAAAGGAGTAAGTACTCGTACATCCAGTAGAGATATTGTTTCTAGTATTGCATTTATTTCACAGCTAGAACCCAAAACTATAGATGAAGCATGTAGTGATAGCTTTTGGATAGATGCTATGCAAGAGAAATTAAACCAATTTGAACGGAATCAAGTTTGGGAACTTGTTCCCAGGCCTATTGATTATCCGGTCATTGGCACCCGTTGGGTATTCCAAAATAAACTAAATGAGAATGGTTTAGTGACTCGTAATAAGGCTCGACTCGTAGCTCAAGGATACAATCAAGAAGAAGGTATCGACTACGATAAGACTTATGCCCCAGTTGCGAGAATAGAATCCATTCGCATGTTATGTGCATTTGCATGTTTTCATGATTTCAAACTATTTCAAATGGATGTCAAGAGTGCTTTTTTAAATGGTTTTATAAAAGAAGAAGTTTTTGTAGCACAACCTCCAGGTTTTACGGATTTCAAAAACCCTGATCATGTTTTCAAGTTGAAGAAAGCCTTATACGGTTTAAAACAAGCCCCTCGTGCTTGGTATGATCGTCTAAGCTCTTTTCTACTTGACAACGGTTTTTCAAAAGGCAAGGTTGACACTACACTTTTTATTAAGTCTTTTATTGGCAAACTTTTTTTAATTCAAATCTATGTTGATGATATTATATTTGGATCTACTGATGAATCTCTGTGTCAAGAATTTTCTAAGTGTATACAGAATGAGTTTGAGATGAGCATGATGGAAGAGCTGAAATTCTTTCTCGGATTGCAAATCAAACAAACTGATAATGGGACATTTATAAATCAAGCCAAGTATAAAAAAGACCTGCTAAAGAAGTTTGATCTGGATAATGTCAAACCTATTGGCACTCCAATGGCAACTTCAACAAAGCTTGATTCAGATGAACAAGGCAAGCCAGTCGACACACGTAAGTATTGATGTATGATTGATAGTTTACTTTATTTAACTGCTAGTCGTCCAGATATAATGTTTAGTGTTTGCCTGTGTGCACGTTTTCAAGCTAACCCAAAGGAATCACATCTGTCCGCAGTTAAGGGTATCTTTCGATACCTTAAGGGCACTTCTTCTGTTGGCTTGTGGTATTCCAAAACTAAGTCCTTTGACCTTATTGGTTATTCGGATGCAGATTTTGCTGGATGCAAAGTCGATAGAAAAAGTACCAGTGGCACATGTCATTTCTTAGGCAAGGCTTTAGTCTCATGGTTTAGTAAAAAGCAAAATTCTGTAGCCCTATCAACAACAGAGGCTGAGTACATCGCCGCAGGACGTTGTTGTGCTCAGATTTTGTGGATGAAACAAACCCTAGAAGACTATAATTTATTTTTCACACATATTCCCATTTTCTGTGATAACACGAGCACTATTAATTTGACTAAGAATCCAGTATGTCACTCTCGTACTAAACATATCGAGATTCGACATCACCTTCTTAGAGATCATTATCAAAATGGAGATATAAACCTTGTGTACATAGATATTGAAAATCAACTAGCTGACATCTTCACTAAACCTCTAGCGGAAGATCGTTTCAATTATTTACGTCGAGAATTAGGAATTTTGGGCGTCAATAATATTAATTAATTTTGTTTTATGATTATATATCATTACGCAAAAACTGTGTTAGAGACAAGCCAATAAAGAGTCTGTCTGTCACCACAACTACGGTTGGAGCGAAGCGGTACTTAAGAGTTCTCCGTTGAACCTCCGCCAGCTGGGACAGTACTCCTACAGCTAATCAGAAACAGTCGTTGTGTAACGACATTTAATCTATAAAATATTATTAATTATGTTAATTGAAGTTGAAATGACTAATCTTTGAATTAAATATTTGAAATGAGATAATAAAAAAGAATGGCAAAAATTAACTATAAAGAACCCTAGGCAAATTCGGCCAGAGCTCTGACCGAATTTGGCCCGAGTTCGATTGAGGGTATTAGGTTATATATACAGAACCCGAGCAGCCCTTCTTCTTCATTGCTTCCAAACTATTCACAACAGCAGCAGCAGCCACGAAGGAGCCCCGAACCCTAGCTTTTCACCACCCTCTTTCTTCCAATCCAAGTGGTGAAATTAATCCAAAATTTGGATTCGTGCGGAGTTCGTCGTTCTCTTCGACATACTTTGATTTCGGGAGGTATAACCCCATCTTTCTCCACTTTTCAATTAGTGCATTTTTATTTCAATTTGCACAAATGGCACCCAAATTCAATCCATCAAAGAGGAAGAAGACGAACCCTAGTGAGGAAGGGTCATCTTCGCATCCGTATGCGGATTCCCTCTTCTCGCCGGTCCAAACGAGCGACGGTGCGTTCGACGAGTTTTTCTTCCAAATTCTAGACCAAGCCCTACTATGGTATGGAGACTTCTCCATGAGATCCATATACACAGGCGCTCCAGTCAAATGGACTGTATTTCCTGATCATCGTTATTTATTTGAGGCATTAGGGTTACATCTTTTTGTTAAAATCTGCTTCCCTATAGCAACTAATGCCATTAGATTATTTTATTACAATCTCATATTAAACACTTTTGATGTGAGCACTCGTGTTGGAGGTATTGATATCAATTTCAATGATGACCTCTTAGCGGAGATCCTTGGTATCCCTAACGAAGGTGCACCGCTAGTTGACATCACTGAATTTGATTTTCCCGAAGGCATAACACTCATCAGTTTCAAAGCGAAACTCTGTGCACCTGATAGAGTACGCTCTGGAAAGATCAAGGCTAACAACCTGAACTTGTTTAACTTTGAATTGTATCGCATCATCTATTCCACTATCCTTCCAAAATCCACTTCAAAGGATGATATGACTTCTCTTGAGCTGTCCGCCATGTACCACATTCTTAAGGGGATTCCATTTTCTGCCTCTAAGACCATGATTCAGATGATGGGTCATTGTCGTGCAAGAGATAGAAATCTCTCTTACGCGATGATTATCCCACGCATCTTTCAGCGCTTCGATATCGATTTGTCGACTTGTATGCAGGACCCTGAGCCCAAGTTTCTTCAGTTATCTCGTCGTAGCATGACTGCTTCAGCTCCACCTTCTGCTCCTCCTACTGCACCTCCTCCACCAACTCATCAGTATGCCATGACATTTGAGGGCATACATCAGCATTTATCTGTTTTGCATGTCTCGATGACGGACATGGCTCGCGAGCGTGAGTTCCGCGACGTCACCCGCTATCAGGCGCTTGCAAACTCCTTAGCTGATCTTTGTTTCGCCCAGACTGGTCATTCAGCCGGTTCCATCCCTCAAGATCCAGCTTTCTCCGGTTACCGTTGTGAGGATGAGGCTATTCATGCCTACTTTTAGCCCGATAACGCCTATGATTGGTACCGTCCTGATCGTGCTCCACATCGTGATTATGTTGGTGAGTTCTATACTGGCGTCCCTTCACATCCTTCTGGCGCTGGTACCTCTGGAGCTGGTACTTCAGGACATGCTGGTCGAGCTGCTGATAATGATGATGAGGATGATGATGAGAAGATGTGACTATATGATTTTGAGTGATATTTTATTATGCACTTGGAAATGCTCCAACATTCCAAGTTATTATCAGTACTTTTTTATTAGCACTTTTTAGTATGCTTCAGTACTCTTTTCTTTCATGGATATATTTATTATGCCTCAGTTTATGACATTCAGTTTATTTCAGCACTATGTTTCAGTTTCAGTTTATGATAGCACTATTTCTTATATTGCTTCATTTTTTATAACTGCCTGTGAAATTATATGCCTGTGATGATTTTTTTTGAGACAATACATGCCTTTGATACTACTCTTTTATTTTTGCCTTATTTCTGTTATATATGTTTTCTCACTATTTGTTACTTATGCATTTGATTGCGGAAGAGCTTTATCTTTTGCAATTATTTTGCTAAGTGACAAAGGGGAAGAAAATTAAAGATCTAACATTTTTTGAGATAATACAGGATATGAACAATTTCTACTTTTTGATATTTTGAACAAGCTTAATGTTATATCATTCATAGTTTGTCAATTATCAAAATGGGGGAGATTGTTGTCCCATTTGGTCATATGGTCAAACCTGATTTTAATAATTGATTAAACTCTGTCTGGATATACAAAGCTAGTCGGGACATCTCGGACTCTTGAACATGATCGAGAATAGCTATCCACTGAATTTAAGATCGAAGATCTGTTTGCCTACTCGAGTCTGTAATTCCTTATACAATATATTTTTATTTTATTTGAGTCTAGGAATATGTTGTACACCGAGTCGTACTGGCAAATAGGCTACCCTTAAATGAGTTCAAAATATTTTTAAAATGACCTCTCAAAAAGGTTTACAAAAAGGTTTTCAAAAAGGTTTTAAAAAATCACTAAAAAACTTTTTAAAACCCTAACTAAATCCTGACTTAACCCTGACAGAACTCGGACCGAGTTCGGCCAGAGTTCGGTCAGAGTTCGGTTGGTGGCCGTTGTGATTTTGAATCCTTGGAACTTGGTCCTCCTGCAGTTGCGGATTTGACCGAGATTTGCTCATAGAGTTCTGCCCGAATTCTGCCCGAATTCTGTCAGAAGTCTGCCTTTGAAATTCCTATAAATAGAGAAGGATTTCGATCATTTCAACTCACTCATTCACTTTCAATCTTCTCTCTATCCAAAGCTTTCAGTCTTTCAAAGAGTTTTCTAGAGCTTTCAATTTCAGATCCCAAGCCAATTACAATCCTCTAGTCGATTTACCAGTACGGTACGTCTAGAAGTTTCTGAGAGATTGTAATCAGAAGGCTTGATTGAAGAATACCTCTTCACATTTGAAGTTGGACGAGTTCTTCGTATCAAAGCTCGCGTTGTAGAAGTTGCAAGGACTTCGTAAGAAAACTTGCGGTTTTTCTAATAGTGGATTCAACTGGTAGCAAGAGTTCTACCGACTGGATTAGTCCTCAACAAAGGGATACCAGTATACATCGCTGTCTTTGTGTTTGCTCTCTTAACTCTGTCTTTACTTTATTTCAGTTGTGATTAATATTCTGTGGTTGTGCTGCTAACTTTTTTTTAGCATTATTCCGCTGCCAACTCTATTCACTACCCCTCTAGAGTATTACGCTTTACTATTTCATTCCTACAAATTTGATAATCACCTTTGCTGAACTTTCCTGTACTTGCACTCCTGAAGCTCGACGTGCAGAGGCTACAAAGAAGGTTATGAGTTCTCGTGGCAGACGGCTAGAAGAATTAAAGAAGTTGCTCCAAGATGTTTCCACTCCACCTTAAGAGAGTGTTTTGTCATCTTTTTGTCTTATTCATTCTGTAGTGTTTCCACCAGAAATGAATGAAAGATTTGTTTTGTGATCCTATCGTTTATTTGAAATTTAAACAATAGGTAAGAGATAGAAAGCACTTATCAGAGGTAATATGGACGTGACAAGTCTTTTAAACTCAACGCATTATATCTATCCAGAGGTAATATGAACATGATAGATAATAAAATCTTGTTTTGTATGAGATAGAAAATACTTATCAGAGGTTATATGAACATGACAAGTTTTCTAAACTCAAAACATTATATCTATCCAGAGGTAATATGAACATGATAGATAATGTAATCTTGTTTCTGGTTTAGAGTGTACAATACTATCAGAGGTAATATGATCATGACAGTACGTAAGAACTCAAAGAAAAGTAGATATCTATGCAGAGGTCAAATGGACATGATAGATAAGGAAAGAAGGTGGATTTGGTATTTATCCAGAGGTGATAAGAACATGATAAATAATAAATCCAACTTTATATACCAATTGGTAAGATCGGAGATCGAAATCCCTCTCTAAAGAGACAAGTAATCAGCTTAACCAAACTTTGGTAGCTGGAGATTAAGAAGACAGATGTCGTTGAAGATATATATGAAAGAAATAAATGAACGAATGGTGGCTCAAGGATCATTCTCAAATGGCTCGGATTTACCATCAGTTTGAACCATATTGACTGAAAATACTTGTCCAGATTCATTATATGAGGAATGAGACATATCAGTTTCAATGAACTAGAGTTCTTCTGAATCCGATGATTGCGAAGAGCTGGAAGAGAATTCTTCTTGTATATCGTCATAAAACATGTGGGACGGATCATATCCCAACCCATGACGAGTCTTTTGGTAAAACGGATCACCACATAATGGTAGTCGTCTACCCTTGCCTTGATTGAGACCTTGCATAGTCTTCAAATTATATCCCATGTTCTGGATAATCTTGATAGATTGTTGACTATACTTGTCAATTCGAATTCTTTCCTTGTCTTTATCCTTCAGCTCATCTGCCTGAGCAACAGGGATATTTCTAGCCAGGTCGAACACAATTTGGCGCTTGTTTTTCTTATCAGACGGAACCACGAAATAAGATTCTTCGTGACATCTAAAATTTATGCAAGCTTGTGATGAAGCGGCCACAGGTAGAAGATAAGGAGAAGATGTTAGGAACCTTTGAGCATAAGGTCCAACATCTATATGAGTAGGGAAAGAATTTTCCTTATGATCGATGTATAAAGTTTCCTCTGGCTCAATATCGTCTTTATATTGATGACTTTGATTATCAGAAGATAAAGTCGTTCTTTCGATATACTTGACAGCCATATACTCGAAAAGGAAATCTTCATTGATATCAAAAAGTATAGAATGATCAATATTTACATCATTTACAATCTGATCACTACGCTTCGGATTAATCAACAGTGGACCATTATCCGTCTTCTGCATAGTTTTACCAAGATTGACAATTAAAGGTGGTTCTGGATCATTCGTACAAGAAGTACGCCCTTTGACCTTGATCATAAAAGGTTGAACTTGGCTCTTAGCAGGAATATTTATTGATTCCTTAGATGAAGTTTGAGTTCTTCCTTTAACCTTGATTATCAGAGGTTGATCATTGACAGATTGGGATTGGATTCGTCCCTTGACTATGATCTTCAAAGTTTGTTCCTCTGGCGGATCTTCATTAATAGACTGATCCTCAGTGGGAGATTGATCTTCAGCCATGTCTGATATCTCTTTCACATGCTTTTGTTTATAAAGCCTTGAATCAGAAAAATAGGCTTCGACACCCTTGAAGGGATTGATTTCAGTGAACTCGGTCTTCACAACTCCTTGGGAATCTACATACTTGAAGCATTGGTAGAGAGTAGAAGGTACAATATTGTGCTCATGAATCCACAGTCTCCCCAAAAGGATATTATAGGAGACGTCTGAGTTGATAACATAGAAAGTTGCCATGGTTCGAAGATCACCGATCTGAATCTGCAGACGAATCTTCTCCAATGGTTTGCTCTTGCTAGAGTTGAAACCGACTATCGTAGTACTAATGTAAGTCAAATCACTAGTAGGAATCCTCAGGGGTCTTAGCATACTCTGAAGAATTATGCTAATTGAGGACCCAGGGTCAATGTAAATCCTGTCAATTTCAGTAGATCCAATATACCCAGTATAGCACAAAGGTCTGTCATGCTTGTTATGCTTCAACAACATATCTTCTTGTGTAAAGATGATGTTGGGAATTGCTTCCATCACACTATGACATTGTGGACATGACATTGGTATATTATCAGGAGTCTTGAGTTGAGCCAAGCATGAATCTGCTTGAAGTAAAGCTTCACACAAAGTCTCTCTGCTTTCTCTGGAAAGGCGAAGCAACTCAAATATAGATAGTCTAGCCGGAGTATTGGCCAACTGAGCCAGAATATCAAACTTGTAAGGCTTCATCACCACCCCCTGACTGGAAGCAGACTTCAATGGGACGTCGAAGCGCACTGCTTTCTGTTTCCCCTTTTCAACCATAGAAGATTTAGCAGGAACAGGAGAGGGTTGAGTTGGTAGTGTCTCCACTACGTCTTCAGTTTCTTTGGAGGATCCCTCGTAGTCTTTATGGTACTCTTTTCCGGATCTTATACCAGTAAAAGTTTCTTCCTCAGACTCAGGAGAAGGAAGTACCATATTACAGGATTTTGTCTTCCCTCTCTTAGCCTTCTTCTTGTGTGGATTATTATGAGGAACTTCAGAACCCAATCCAACAGTGGAATTTTGACTTTGAATCTGTAATGGAAGTCGTATTCCTTTATCATAATTCAAACCTTCTGCCTTTTGAAAGTCATAACCCATGTTCTTTATGAGATGGACAGATTGTTGACTATACAAGTAAGTGGGCAGCGAACTTTTGACATATGGTTCCACAGAAGGAGAAGAAATCTCTGTATCCACAGAAGAATGAAGAATAGATGTCTCTGTAGCCACATGAGGAGAAAGATTCGGGATACGAGGAAAAATCCTTGTCGGAGCTTTTTCATAAGCAACGAAGACTTGTTGCGCCCGGTATAAAAGAACACTATTCATGGCTAGCCACTGCTGGTGAGTAAGCTTGAGCTTAGTAGGAGGTGCTAGACTTGAAGGACAAATATTGTGTCCTTTCAGTCTATCTTCTAAAGGAAGGCCATCCCATAGATGATCCAAGTCATCAGGATCTGGAATAACGTAAGAAATCATGTTACAGGTTTTGACTTTCTTATCCTTCTTAGATTTTGAAGTTTTATCTTCATTTTCCAACTCAGGCACTAAGTCAGGATGTACCCACATGATTTCACCATTCTTTAGTGTGAGCGGCAGCAATCCTGTATTTTCTTCTCTGACAGACGAGATATTCACGATTTTTATCGTCGCCTTCGGAATCGGGATAATTCCATCTGGGACTTGCTGTGGAGGAAAATCTCCGAACTGAAGAGAAAACATATTAGTTGTAACCGTATGGTCATCATTGGTTAAAGCGATAGCACCGCCATTTATTAGCTCCTGGATTTTCTTCTTCAGGACATAGCAAGCACTGGTAGGATGATTAATGTATCTATGATAGATACAATATTTGGGATTATCAGTTAGATTCACCTCATTAGGCCTCTTTGGTTTTGGGATCTGATGTTTGCCACTCTTCACCAGACACTAAAATATCCCTGGGATATCACTCTCATCGAAAGAGTATTCTTTCTTTGGCCTGAAAGATTCCTGACTATTCGGCATCATTTTATTCTTGGAAAAATTAACCATAAGGGTATCTTTCCCTTCACATTAAGATTGCCGGAGTTATTACCAGGATTACTTTTCTTTTCTCTATCATCTGAGGCGAAAATCATCCCATGTTCACGAGCCAACCTACCATTGGTCTCGGCAGAAACCGCTGTTATGATGAACGAAGCCCAATCTGAGAATTGGGAACCCGTGAAAACAGCGATGGATAGTCGTAGATTCATCTTGCATGTATCAATCAACGCTGAATCTGGCATACCAGGAGGCATCTTTAAAGTATCCTGTCGGAAACTTTCGATGAACGTTCGAGTATCTTCTTTCTTCTTTTGTTTGATTTCTATCAAGGAGGACATGTTCATGTCCATACCTCCTTCATAGAAGCGGGAGGGAAACATTGCCTTAAATTCGTCAAAAGACGAAATGCAATTGTCGGGTAAACTTCGATACCAATCATAAGCTGAACCCGTCAGGCACCTGATGAACACTCGAGTGAGAAGAGCATCATCTTTCTGTTAGTGTACAGTCATAATATCAAAGTAATTGATATATTGACTGGAAGATGCTTTTCCATCGAACAAAACCATAGATTGTGGCTTGAATTTCGGTAGAAAGGGTACATCATTCTAATGAGGAGGATAAGGTTGCTTGATCCCTAACCTCTGAAGCTGATCCTTGTGCCTCAAGACTTCAAACTGTGCTTTGAGTTCACGCACTGCCTGAATGGCTTCACTGTTTTGGGCGACACATTTGATTGAATAGTTGTTGGATGTACCGTAACCCCCATTGGAGGTGGTACGTCTTTAGGAATGATGGGATTTGGAGATGCAGAATTTTGATTAACAGCAGGCTCTTGAATACTCAAAGGTATTTCAGCCCCTTGACTATCTTGAGTTTGTGCTGCTACTGGTACTGGTGTTATTACCGTCGGTTGAGCAGTTTGCTGATTCAAAATTATCTGATGCATGCTTTGCACCATGTTAAGCATGTCTTTCAGTAATTGCTCAACGGCAGTGAGATGCTGTTCTGTATTAACGGATGAGGTCTCTGGTTTATCTCCAACAGCGTAGGATTCAACCTCTCTTGGAGATACAGAAGGATTTGTATAGAAGTATGAATCCACACTGTCAGTCTCGGACTCAAAAGATTGAGTACCCCCAGCTTCTGAATCAGAAGTCTGTATTTGTCTTTGTCTTCTTGATCGAGTATTTTGATATACCCCCTCAAAAGAATCAAGAAATCTGTTGAACTGTTGCTGACCTGGAGTTTGGGACATATTCCGTCTTGGACGTCGTCCTCTGTTAGTATGAGACGCCATATTGACTGATGCATATGACAGCTCATGTTCTTGGTCTTCAGCTTGATGTTGAGGTGGATTAAAACTTAATCGATCAAAAACTGACCGTTTTGAAGCCGAACAACAACAGTTGATCACAACCTGGTGATAATCACAATGATGTTTTTCTTGGGGAAATATCACCGGAGATTGTCTATTCTTACGCTTTTGCATTAACAATTCATGTAAGTCAGAAGGAGTGGAGAGAGTAGTCTTATTTATTACATTAGGGGTGGAGAAACATTTAGTACCCTGTGTATAAAGAAGATTACTGGATGCATTCGCAGAACCAAATTGTACATTTCTACGCGTTTGGAGTTGTGTGCGTAAACCTTGAGATTTTTTAGCACGAAGGACTCTATTTTTATTGCATGTAATTTGTAGATTTGGTACTTTGTGTAGAGCAGTATAAGAAGGCTGTTGGTGTAGAACTGAAGTTTTACCAACGTGATTTTTACGCTGCATACGTTTAGGTACATTCACATTAGATGTGAAAACATCTTTGTAAATTTTATCTACACTGTCACGGACAAGAGACTTACCTTCACGCGTAGAGCGTAAAAATTGGTTATCAACCACGTCACAGACGGGAGATTTTCCTTTATGCGAAGAGCGTAATTTGTGTGTGTCTACCACGTCACAGACGGGAGACTTATTTTTACACTCAGAAGCATTAGAATCTGCCATATTACAAATGGAAGACTCATTCTTATGCCTTGAGCATAAAACTTGGTTTTTACCCACTGAGCGTAAAACCTGGTTCTTACGCAGTGGGCGTGGAACCTGATCATCTACACCGTCACAAACGGAAGACAAATTGTCACACTTAGAGAGCGACGCCGAAGTAAGGACTGCCTCGTTACGAACGGGAGCCCTTACAACAGGATTGGGAAGAATTCCCTTGCTATCATAAGCAACAGAGAGATCAGCAACTACTTTGGATTTAGGAATCCAAACTTTTCGTGCTTTGCGAGTTTTTTGAATATTGGAGCAGCGAGAACCTCCCCCAGTTCGGACTATTTTTTCTTAGGCAGTCTGGTCGAAGTGTACAACCAGAGTCTTCTTGGTCGAACCGACTGAAACATCATCATATTGAGCAATTGCCTCCTCGTCAGAGGAGAAGGTCATCCCCAGCAGAGTCGCCATTTTTGTTTCACTTAACAAAATGCCTTGAGGAATTGTCTTTTGAAAATAAAACGAGAAAAAGTACAAGAAGTACAAATTTGATTCTGGGAAAGTATTGCTATGGAAGTCTGATTCGTAAATAATCATTTTGTTCCTTGGACCATATGATGATGATGAAGATCACTGCTTGAAGTAGAACAACTGGAAGAACTAAGTCACCAGAAAGGTATCGACACACTTGGGCACTGATGGCGAGGCCGAATGCTTTCCTGCTTTGCTTCACTGTGTTCTGAAAGAAAGGTTGAAGAAGAATGCTCCCGAAATCTCTAAGTTCTGAACTCTGTATTCTCCCCTGTCCCTCTCTGTGTCTTCCTCCGTTATGAGAAAAATAAGTCTATTTGTAGACTTGGGCTCTTGTGCGTAAAAACTTAGCAAAAGTTCCATCTTTATGCTAACAACTGCCATCCACGATCGGAGCCAACCTCTGCATATGTTGACATGTGTTCCATCATTTCAGTAAGAATAGGATGCATGTACATATGTTCTTCGAGAAGAATGGCATGAAAGCCACGTAGGAAGACCACGTTCCAAGCTGGTGGAGGAGAATAGAGCGTAAAAATAGCCCCAATGTACTCTGAGCGTAAAGCAGTAGATTAGGCGTAAAATAGCCTTGACATAGACTTCCCACGTAAAGTGGTTGTTAAATAACCTTGAGCGTAAAGTAGCTCAAATAGACTTTACGCACACGTCAGCTGTTGAGCGTAAAAGCTCGTATAGTCTTCGTGCATAAAAGAAGCCATAGTGTGAGCGTAAAGTAGCTCAATCCACATACTAAACGACAACATTGGTCTCGGTATAAATCAAATCCCTTTGTGATATATGCCATCATTAAGATCTTCATGTCAGAGTTTGCATTAAATACGAGACTTGACAGCTTTGTCCAACGTAAGAGTGGCTGATCTGTCCTTGGCGTAAAATTATGGGTGTAGACCCGAGCGTAAAGTGATCAGCCTGTTTAGGCGTAAAGAGATTAGCCTTGTCTTGGGCGTAAAGAGATTAACCGCTCTGTTTGGCGTAAAACCAATCACTTATGAATGAAATGATCCATCTCTTTGACTCTTTCTCTGAAGCACTTTTTACGCTCCTAAAACAGCCGGTATGTCGGAGCATACCGTCGGTATGCCGACAATTTTTCACAGAAAGTTTGTGGACGATAAAAACGGTATAGCGCCGATATGCCGGAGCATACCGCCGCTATGCCGTTCGGTAAGATATTGATTTTTGACTTACGCTTTTAGTTTGTCATCCAACCTTAAGTGTTTACAGATATACCTAGACCTTGTACAGACTCGAAATCTTTAAGCAGTGTAGGAAGCCGTCTATGCAAGGAGCGCCGGTATCTGCTTCAGTCTTCAATGCAATGTATGGTAGTGCTTGAAATGATAGACTTTATGTAGTAGAGCTTCTGAGAAGATATGAATCTGAAGACATAGAAAACTAAATTACGAAGATGCTGTTAATATATCAAAATAAAATGTGCCAACACAGTAGTGGGACGTGAATCTACTATCTCTGTCCGACATGATGCTCACAGATACTCCGTGCAAGCGAACTATCTGTTGCATGTATAGCTCTGCCAACTTCTCGGTGGAAAGCTCCACCTTGAAGGGTATGAAGTGCGCACACTTCGTCAGCCTGTCCACGATGACCCAAATGGCATCCTTTCCTCCTTGGGAACGAGGAAGCCCTGAGACGAAGTCTATCGTAATGTGTTTCGACTTCCACTGGGGATTGGGTAACGGCTGCAATAGACCAGCTGGCCTTGGCGCTCCGCCTTGACCTACTGGCAAACTAGGCATCTCGAAATGAAACGTGATACATCTCTCTTCATCCCGTGCCACCAAAGATGTTTCCGCAAGTTACGGTACATCTTGTTAGCACCAGGGTGAATAGAATATCTCAATCAATGTGCCTCCTGCAAGACTGCCTCTATCAGCTCTCCCTTCGGCACGCACAATCGGCTGCCATGCCTCAAGGATCCATCCTCTGCTACGGTGAAGTCATCCCGCAATCCAGCTAAAGCCTGAGCTCGACGTCTGCGAAGGCTCTCATCTGTAGACTGTGCTTCCCTGATCTGCTCTATCAAACCTGACTGAATGTCAAGTGCCATCATCTGTATCACTGCTCCTGGCCGAACTATCTCGATACCGAGCTTCTCCAGATCTTCTCGCAAATGTCGATCTATTATCAGATACCAAGCCATCGGATGCCTGCTCAGCGCATCTGCCACCACATTTGCCTTTTTGGGGTGATATTGTAAATCGATGTCGAAGTCCTTCATCAACTCCAACCATCGTCTTTCTCTTATGTTCAGCTCTTTCTGCGTGAACACATACTTCAAGCTCTTATGGTATGTAAAGATTTCCACACGCTCTCCGTATAAGTAATGTTTCCATAACTTAAGTGCAAAGATCACATCAACTAACTCTAGGTCATAGGTAGGATAGTTCCGCTCATGAGTCCGTAAATACCTAGATGCATAAGCAATCACTTTCCTATGCTGCTGTAGGACACATCCTAGCCCCTTTTCCGAAGCAATATTGTATATGGTGAAACCTCCAGATCCTGAAGGTAATGTCAGAACTGGAGCGGTCGTCAGCATCCTCTTTACCTCCTCAAATGCTGCCTGGCAGTCCTCTGACCAGATGTACTCTGCATCCTTCCGCGTCAGCTTCGTTATGGGTTCAGCTATCCTAGCAAAGTCCTGGATGAACTTCCTATAATAGCCGGCTAAACCCAGAAAGCTCCTGATCTCTGAAACTGACGTCGGAGCCTTCCATGTCTCAACTGCAGCAATCTTCCTGGGATCTATCGAGATTCCCTCTCCAGTAATTACATGGCCGAGAAACTCCACTCGGTCTAAAAAGAACTCACACTTCGACAATTTGGCATACAATCTCTCCTGCCTCAGAATCCCCAAAACTGTCCGTAAGTGCTCAGCGTGTTCCTCCGCGTCTTCGAGTATATCAGGATGTTGTCGATAAATACTATGATTAACTTATCCAGATACTGGTGAAATGTCTTATTCATCAAATTCATAAAGGCAGCTGGCGCATTTGTGAGACCAAATGGCATCACCAGAAACTCGTACTGCCCGTACTTCGTGTTAAACACCTTCTTCTGGATGTCTGCTGCCCTGACCTTCACCTGGTGGTACTCGGACCTCAAGTCTATCCTGGAAAACACTTTTGCCCCACTCAACTGGTCGAACAAATCATCTATCCTGGGCAGAGGATATTTGTTCTTAATAGTGTTGGCATTCAACGCCCGGTAGTCAATACACAACCAAACTGTACCATCCTTCTTAGACACAAAAAGCACTGGCGCTCCCCATGGAGAAGCACTAGATCGAATGAAACCCTTTTTCAACAGGTCATCAATCTGCTCTTTCACCTCTACGGCTTCCTTGGGGTTCACTCTATAGAAAGCCCGGGATACTGGTGATGAACTCGGTACTAAATCTATAGTGAACTCCATATCTCTGTCAGGCAAAAGTCCTGGAAGATCCTCTGGGAATACATCCATAAAATCCCTAATGATAGGGTGTGGCGGTGCTATCTCCCCAACTATCGCATAACAGTTTGGCTCTAGCCTGATCTCCGGCCCTGTCCTTCTGACATTGAATGGTGCTGTGCCTGGAGGACTGAACAGAATACTACCCTAATGACAGTCTATAGCTGCATGTGCATAGCTAAGCCAGTCTATCCCCAATATGATATCATAATCGGGGAGTGGCATCACAAAGAATCGTCCCCTGAACTCTCTCCCGGCTATAGTAATAGAGCATCTATAGATACCTCTAATAGGCACTGGTCCGCCTTCCGTTATTACTCTACTAATCTCTTCGGTAGGTGTAGCTACTAAGCGGTGTTTATGCAAAAACTCTAATGTCAGGTAGCTATGAGATGCACCAGAATCAAACAAGCATAGAGCTAGAAAAGTATGCAAATAAACATGACCTGTGATGACGTTAGCCAAATAATCTGGCTCCGACACCTGCTCCGACTTCGGCTCAAAAGCTAGACTATAAGCCTTCCCCTGTGGTCCCTTCTGCTGCTGCAGATGTTGTCCAAACCTCTGCTGCTGAGTCGGAAGTGGCCCTCTAGGTCCTTTCGCTGCTGGGCATTCCCGAAGCTGATGGGTGGCAGACCCACAAACTAAACACTACCCTAACCTCTTCCTGCAGATGGCGAAGTCATGCCCTGGCCTTCTACAGAGTGAACAAACAGCTCCTTTCTGCTGCTATCGGGGTCCCGGGGTTCTAACTGGCGGGGTCTGATGATGTGGTGTAGGGGGACGGTAAGTCTGCTGATGCAGTGTCGGTGCTCTCGGCTGGAAAGCCTGACGCTTGGACGGTCCCTCGGGGTGTACAGAAGCCGAACTCTTGCTAGACAAAAGACGCTCCTCGATGCTCCAGGCGAACTCTAGGCTCTGGTAGTAGTCAGTCGTACCGTTCGCCACTATAAGAATGCCAATGTCTGGAACTAGACCATATATGGCAAAACCTACGTATCATCTCCTCAGGGTCTGCAACTAGACTAGGAGCGAAATGGCTCAGGCGACTGAACTCTGCCGCATACTCGTCAACAGAACGGTTCCCCTACTGGATGTTCTGGAATCGTAGCCCCATGGCTACCCTAGCGGTGGTCGAAAAGAATTTCTTCATGAACTGGGTCTTGAACTGATCCCAAGTGGCCCTCCCTTTCGCGAATAGCGGCTCATTCCGAAACCAAACTCCTGCCAAGTCTATCAGCAGAAAATCCCGCTTCTTCGACCTGGAGGTCATTCGGCATCCTAACTCTAAGGAGCTTCCTCTCTACCGAGTCTAGCCAGTCATCTGCTACTACTATGCCCTCAGTCCCTGAGAACTCCTTGGGGTTCAGACCCATGAAGTCCTTGATCGTCCCCGCTCTCTGCCGTAGCTCTACAGGCGGTGGGACCATGGTACATTCCTCAGAACGCTCCATGCTCTGACGGAGTAGGGTGGTCTGCTCCTGATGGATCGTTAGGAACCCCTGGATCAGAGTGAGCAGTTGGTTCCCGTCGAGTGTGACGGAAGCCTGGGTAGGTATAGTGATAGGTGGTGGTAGAAGTATCGGGTCCTGCTGGGACTGTGATGTGGAAGGTGGTGGAGGCATCTGGGTTTGTAGATTTGTGGAGTGGGGGATATGGTAGGTGGAGGTGGAGGTACCTTGGTCAACTGGTTAGCTGACTGGATAGGGTGTGTGCCATTCTCAGGTGTGACATACTGGGATGAACGAGTAAGCACCATCTAATTACAATAAAAAGGACTTATAAGGACTCTTTAAAGTAAAACAATCATAGACAAGAAAATCTAATTATAATAGCAAGTATGTGACGTATTTCCTATGTTGCAACCCCAGTATTCCTCTAGGTGTTCTAAGCGTCATTGCTAATGTTATCTAATTACCTTAAGTTCCTAATTACAGGCAAGCTTGGTACAATAACGTAGCCAAACAATTTAGTTAGGACCTGTATGGGCCACCACTAAAAACATGTCATGACCCGCTACACAAATTGTTGGGCCGGGCCGAGTCATGTCCAGCCTACGCTTGAGATAAAGCGTAGTAAGCTGTTCTAAAGATAACAAGGTAAGACTAAAATGCGCTAACAGTTCTTTATATAAAGAAGAGTCATAAATGCTCCAAACACAAAAGTCATCTCATAGAATAGTGAGTCCAAGTACAAGTCCGAAATATAAAACTGGATACAGGTCCAGATACAAAATATGTAGTCTAATACATGACTACACTAAATATTCCGAGCAACTACACAAACTAGACGAGTTTTCCTGCAGGTACATCCTCGTAAGATAAAGCCTGGTCCTCGGCAGTATCTCCATAATCGGGTCATAGAGCAACTCCTCCTCAGTAAGGATACCTACAACGTTATCCTGTCAGGACGGGAGGAAGTACTGATTCTAACAAACTAGCATATGAAACATGGAAATGACATAAGAGGAATAAACTGGAAATATGGCATCACATAATCTGTCATGGCAAGGACACATATGTCATAGAGACAGATGTATATGTAATATTTAAAACGGTATCAGGTACGTGATCGTCAATAGGTGTACAATATACACGGGCACATGTAAATGAAATGTACATACATACAAGTGTACAAGCATAGGTGTACCTCCATACAGAAATGTGGTATAATGGCCTACGGCGTAGTAACAGATAAAATAAAACTTTGCTCGATACGATAAAGGGGGCATGATCACGTACTCAACTAATAGTTTCCCCATAACCCAGATTCTAATCATGTGAGAGATGTATAAAGACTGTTCTAAGCATGATAGTGACTGAAGGTAAATACAACATGTGAAGATTTTAACTTGCTACCCCAAGGATCAATATTTAACATGGTTTGATAACAGTTCATAGATGTAACAATATGTAAAGTTTGTAGAGGTACTTGCCTTTAGCAAAGCAAGTTGCGATAAAAATGCTATAGATGCTTGGTAACTCGTCACTGTAGAAATAAATACATAAACTTAGTTTTTATACTAAGTTAAACACTACGACACTAGTGGTGCAAGACAATTTTTCGATTGGACACCTAGCCAAATAGTGACTTTAGCATAGGAGACCAATATGGGGTGACACAATACTCAAACTAACTTTCTAGGGTCTTTACACTAGTGTGGGGTGAAGTTCAATACGGCTATAACTCAAAATAACACAAAAAGTTGCAAGTCGTAATTATGACATAATTAAATCAAACTGTACACTATGATCTAACAATTTTTGAGATAGACAAAAAGCTCCATTTTACATAAAATAAAGTACCATAATGATCCTTGTTAATTATAGAAATTTATTATAATTTTTCTGGAACTTATTAACCAATACATGTATTTTATAAAAAATCAGTTTTCATAAGTACCCAGAAAATGAGTTCTGGTTTCATATGTCAAAACAGTGTCAAAACTGTAAATTAAATACTGTAAAAATTATTCTAAATTAGCTAAATTAATATAGTATCAAAATACTAATTTTCCAGAATTTTAACAGTAAGTAAAGTATTTTTAGAAATTCAAAAAAGCATGGTACATAATCTAAAATTAAATAATTAATTATCTGCGTATTTTGTCCATGTACATAATTTGAACCAGAGTTCAAATACAGGACCCAAGGCCATGAATCAAGTCCAATATGATTTGTACAGGTCTTGAATGTGTGAAAACACATTTGAGCCCAAAAACCCATGCTAGGCTTGGACACCAAATCGTTGCAGTAATTAAAATAAAAAATACAAAGAGGTAAAAGTAAATAAATATTAATATTTTAACAAGGTAAAATTATACATAGTAGTCATGTAAATATGACAAGTATATTTACATATATCAAAGTATAACATATGTACAATATTACGTAAATTATAGGGGCTAAATAGTTATGTATACATACATATATATATATATATATATATATATATATATATATATATATATATATATATATATATATAAAAGGAAATATATATATATATATAATATATATATATATATAACAGTAAATATACATATATAATGACAGTAAATATAATATATATAATAGTATATATATATATAAATATATATATATATATATATATATATATATATATATATATATATATAATAATAAAGAAAAGAAAAGAAAAAGAAAATAAAAATAAATATAACGCAGCCAAGGCTCGAACTCGGCCAAGGGGAACATGGGGGGTTTAAGACCACACACGCTAACCACATGAGCCTTTGGGCTCGTCTGTGAGTAAAGGGTTAACGTTAGTTTTAAGTCAGTTTTTACATTATGGGTTTAAACCCGATAAATCAAATCCGAACCCGTTAGTCCATTCGAATTTCTTTCTCGTATCCTCGTGTCCTGACAGTTTAGGGACACGAGTCTTGTAACAGTGCCAAGCACGACACGTACGAGTCCTAAAACGCGTGTCCGAGCATAGGGTTGGGATCGTCTTGTCTGGACGAACAACGTGTGTTGATTTGGGACACGCATGACACAGTTTAAAAGTGTTTCTCACGTGTCCGGCATCGGAGGGAGTTTTCGAGCGTGCTGACGGCGGCTAGAGGCGTTGTAGCTGTGGCGCTCGGGTGGCGCTCGACTCAGCTCGTCGTGGCGAATCGAATGGTGGTGGTGGATGGGGGTGATCATCGATGGAGAGGTGGCGCTGGGGTCCGCCGGAGTTAGGGTTAGGGTTTAGGCTCGTCGGGGAAGAAAAGGGGTCCGTGGGGGGTCGACGGTGAGCTAGGGTTAGGGTTTAGGACGGGGGGGTTTCTATTTATAGGGTTACGAGGTCGGTTGTCGTCGTGGCTGGCTGGAAATAGCAGAAAAGATCGGGGTCGGTCGTTGGTCAGCCCGGGTCGTCGGGGGTGGGTGAGCGAGAGGAGAGAGAGTGATCGTGGAGGGGGTGCTGGCAAATTGCAGCAAGGCCCCTGGAGTTTGGGGCCTTCCACAAAACCCTGAACCTAATCGATTTGCAAATAATAATTTATAAACTGACATCGAAATAATTTAATTAATTACAAACTACTATTAAAACAAATTAATTTATTACAAAGTGATATCAAAATATTTCAATTAATTGTAAATTGGTATATTTGATTTAAGAACTATTTAAAAGTCATTTAAAAATTCTAGAAAAATTCTAAAAATCATAATAAATTATTTTAAAGCTAAATAGGTCATTAGCAACTAATTAAATTAAAATTTGAAAAACAGGGGCTAACACATAGAGCTTCACAGGGTGGCTTGGGCGCATAGAGCTTCACAGGATGACTTGGGCGCATAGAGATTCACAAGAAGACTTGGGCGCATATGTCCTCATTGGCTTGGGCGCATATGTTCTCATTAGCTTGGGCGCATATGGCTTCATTGCTAAAATTTTCATGCTTTTACAAGACCCCCTTCAATGTTTTTGATACTTGAACGAGTTCGAAATACTTTGAAAGAAGCATGGACCGTCCACTCAGTGGGCGCATAGCGTTTGGCCAACCTGTCAGAGAGATGACTGTTGAGATCTTTCTCGAAAGTCTGAACTGACAGATTCATCGGGGTAGAATTTGAAGAGGTCCAACCTTCATACGTCGTCCACGTCAGCAAGTGGCAGTCCCATAGTGTGCAAGAGGCTGGATCTTCACGTGGGCGCATAGGCTACGGTGGGCGCATAGCACACAATGGGCGCATAGGAAATAGTGGGTGCATAGAAAGTGGCCCATGCCTTTAAATAGACTCTGAAGGAGAGAGAAATTTTATTATTCTCCTCTCTTAGAACTTTCAAAAAGACTCTTCATCTTCTTTCTTTGAGAACCATGTCTCCCAAGGTCGCCAAGAGATTTGTGAAGGGTAAGTGGGCTGTACCGAGTAACTCTTCTCCTGCGGCAGCGTCCTCACCAGTCCAGGACCCGATCCTGGGCGAGGCCATGCCTCAAAAAACAAAGTCTTGAGCATTAATTTACGACGCTTAGACTTTTCTTCTACCTGGGCGTATGTGCCTAAGGCAACATACTTTTGTGAGCATTCTTATGCACCCACAGAAGTCATGCGCCATCACTATGGTATGTTATGCGCCCATATATTGCCATGTTATACGCCCACATGCTGTTTGCATCTTATACGTGCATATACTGCTGTAAGTTATTCGCCTACATGTTTATTTTGGGCGCATATCCTTTTGGGCGCATAGCCCTTTGGACGCATGGCCCTTTCGGCGCCTGGCCCTTTGGGCGCATAAGAGCCCTTCAGTATTTAATTTTTCCTGCAGATTCTGAGTCTAACTTTCTCTTTTGTCCTTGCAGTAAACATGTTTGTTCCGGAGCTTGGCGGTATCTCTTTCGGTTCTGCTTGCTACGTTCTCAGCACAAGCCTTATAACCAACATGGGCAGCAATGTTCAGGCTAAGATCAGTCATGACCAACCTACGGAATGGACGATCGCTATAATTGAACAGAACAAAACCTTTCTGAAGCAGATGATTAGTGATGAGAAGCTCGGAGGGTTACGCCATTGAAAGAAGCCGTACTTCCTATTCGGTGACAGCATAGGATTCGAGGATGATGCGACGATATGTCTGGAAGATCCTTTGGTAGTTACGTTAAATAACCAATGAATAGGGCTGCCGTCAATGAAGCGTCAATACCCTCTGTTAGTGTTTGCTGATCTGGCTGTACAGAGGCAAATAAAATGGGACCTGACTCCTGAATTGACTGGGGTTGTTTCTGGCAGGATCCAGTTCAGCTCTGGTGACCGAAAAAAGGACACGTTCAAGTGTGTCAAGGGTTCCACATCCTACTCCATGAGAGGACTACAACTGGGTGTTATACTGAACGATTGTCACGCCCCGATCCTGCTAGGGTCGTCCGTCTTGCCTGGATCCCTGCGGGATCGATCATCCTCGCTACGGCGTGATGCCGTGCAAGCCTAAGTTGCGCTTGCACAAGGCCATGTACCTGCACAAAACAACTAGTCAAGCAAAAACACACGTACGCACCCATTAGTTAAGCAAAACACACGCACGCACCCATTGCAGAAAACTAAATATTGAATACGGAGATTTGAAATGGAAATACTCATTTTATTGATAGCTTGATTGGAATACAAGTACAAAGCTTTGCGAACTCAGATTTGCCTTATAATTTGGCTACATGATACTCTTTGAAACACTCTTTTGAAATTAGCCACAATGCCCATACATGATATCCCTTTATTACAAGCTGGAATTGAAAGACACCTTCAGAAGAAAAAGAACTTGAACTTGACTTGAAATAAAAGAAAGCTTCGAGGCAGTCCGTAGCTCTAATGGGCTAGACGAGCTTTAGTGCCTCCTTGAAATCCCCCTGTCTCCTTTGTTTTCTGAAAAGGATGCCCATAACGTGGGTCAGCACACATCATGTACTGGCGAGCGGCTCTTCGCCGAAACTCACAAATATCTGCACTAATTCAACAAGTGAAGCTACATATTTACTAGTGCTCTTTCTACTTGTCTAGGTTCTTTTTAACAATTCATAAGAAACATGACAGCAGAATATTCATAGCCAACTTACCAACGCCGACAGTCATCCCTGCACAAAAACAGGTTAGCACAATTTGCATATATAAAACATTCTCATTTCCGTCCCTGCATGTTAGGCATGCAACAAATCTCTATCTATATGCATGAACCTAACTATTGTGGTCCATGGGTAGTAATCGGAACTTCTTGCCAAACTACTAATAGACTAACACCCTTTTTACTGCGGGGACTTCTAGCCCCAAGTGTCTTGTTCTCTCCTAGGCCGATCGACTCCAGGTGCCCCCAGAATCAATCGAGAGATTACCTCCTTATGCACAAGTTGTCTAGACCAATACGAATGCAGCTATCAGATAATTCTACTATGCACGAGCCTAGCAACTTGTAAACATTTCCATTCTCTTCTTCTTCTTGCACGGCCAAGTCATGATTTCCATACCGAGCTATCTCTTTTAGGCAATTCATAAGAGTATACTATTCATATTGAAGCAAGCAAGCGACACTTCCATTTTACATATGATTCATTCATTATCTTCTCTTAACTTTTGTTATTGAGGTATCGTTGATCACAGGGACAAGCAAACAGAGTAGACTAGAGATCATTTTTATTTGGGCGTACAAATAAATGCAAGCCCGGTTCAAGCAACTCACCGAGATGAATCTTAATCGAGAGAAGGAGGGACTTCACGCGCCGTTCACGAACAATTCACGCGGCCTACAATGTCATCAACAGTTGATTAGCATACTTCGTCTCTTTCTCTCAAGATTCGGAATGAATGCGAAATGCGATGAAAGCGAACAATGAAAACCAATCATCGAAAACCAAAACGAAAACGCATTCATCAAAACCAAGCAGCGAAAGAAAACATCCAATAAAACTCTTGGATTCATTTCAATAGAAGTCAATCCATCAATTGGAAAAGTTCATTGTATTTCATCCGTGATCAATCGATACCGGCAAAGGTTTCCCCAAACACTCAGTTCGAGACTGAGTCAGCAAGTCGTAGGTATTACATAGTGGACCGCGAGGAGCGGGGCACTACATAATAATCCACTAAGAAAAAGTTTTGTCCTCAAAACTTAAGAAACAAACTCAGCTCCACTAGTGTTGCATTCTGGATCAAGCAACGTGGAGAGATTGTAGACGCGCGCATTAGTTCGCTGCGGCTGGTTGTGCGGATGGTCTCGAAGGGGCGGTGGTCCTGGCAGCTGCCCACGCTCTTCAGTATCGTTGTTGTTCAGCGGCCGAACTCTCTTATTCTGGCAATTTATAGCATGGTGGCCCATTTGACCACAGTTGAAACACTCTCCGTTGGCACAACGGCAAACTTCCTTTGTGTGCCCATGCCTACCGCAGAAAGCACACACGGGCTTATTATATTGTTCCCCGCCAGTCTTCTTTTCTCCGTCGGTCTTTTTCTCCCCGTCGTGATATCTTTTAGCGGGTTGGTTGCGACTGTTCTGCGTCCTTGCTAACGCCTTCTTTTGTTGGAACTGTTCCACCTGTAGCGCCGCCTCAAAGGCCTGAGAATAGGACCCGCATTCTCGATTCAGTACACTTAACTGGATGTCGTCATTCAGACCTTCCATGAATCGATTTATGCGAGTCTGTTCTGTGGGGAGCAAAGCAGCGGGAAAATTTGCTAGCTTAGCAAATTCAGACTCATAGTCCTCCACGGACATATCTCCATGTTTCAGTGTGATGAAGTCATCCTCCATCTTCTTGCTCATGGCTGGAGGCAGATATTGATCCATAAACGCCTTCTTGAACAAGGCCCATGAGATCTTCCCATTCCTAGCTGTTGCGAGTAGCGCCGGCTTTTTCGTCTTCCACCAATCCTTCACCCGCAGCCGTAGGAGCATAACGGCATAAACTACCTTTTTGCTACTTGGAACTCCTATGAATGCGAACAGACTCTCCATTTATCTATCCAGTCCATCACCTTGTCAGGTGACGTCCTGCCTTCAAATTCCGGAGGTTTCGCGTCCAAGAAGTCCTTTGGCCTAAAGACAGTGTGCCTTTGCGCTGGCTGGGGCTCATCACCCTCTACGGGCTTGATCTCGGGCGTTCCCGTTGGTTCCGTTGCAGCGGTGGTATCTTGATTTGCCGCAAGCGCCGTGACAAGCTGGGTCAAGGCATCCAATTGCTTTTGTTGGGCAGCCGCTCGGGCCTGATGTATTTGGTTGTTTTCCTCATTATCCTGCCTCTGCAGCTCCAACATTCTCATGATCCGTTCTATCGGATCGGTCGAGCCAGATGGACAAGGAGGAGCCATTTCTCTACAAAATAGTATAACTTCTGTCAGTCTCATAAAATATTATGGACTTATTGTATGGGGCATTGGTTTTCATAACTCAAAAATCGGGACACTTTTTGAAAGCCGTCAAAGTACTTTATATACTTTTTGAAAACGATATTTGCAAGAGGCCAGGGACGTAAAACTGTGCTCTGATACCACTTTGTCACGCCCCGATCCCGCTAGGGTCGTCCGTCTTGCCTGGATCCCTGAGGGATCGATCGTCCTCGCTAAGGCGTGATGCCGTGCAAGCCTAAGTTGTGCTTGCACAAGGCCATGTACCTGCACAAAACAACTAGTCAAGCTAAAACACACGCACACACCCATTAGTTAAGCAAAACACACGCACGCACCCATTGCAGAAAAACAAATATTAAACACAGAGATTTGAAATAAAAATACTTATTTTATTAATAGCTTGATTGGAATACAAGTACAAAGCTTTGCGAACTCAGATTTGCCTTATAATTTGGCTACATGATACTCTTTGAAATACTCTTTTGAAATTAGCCACAATGCCCATACATGATATCCCTTTATTACAAGCTGGAATTGAAAGACACCTTCAGAAGAAAAAGAACTTGAACTTGACTTGAAATAAAAGAAAGCTTCGAGGCAGTCCGCAGCTCTACTGGGCTAGACGAGCTTTAGTGCCTCCTTGAAATCCCCCTGTCTCATTTACTTTCTGAAAAGGATGCCCACAACGTAGGTCAGCACACATCATGTACTGGCGAGCGGCTCTTCGCCGAAACTCACAAATATCTGTACTAATTCAACATGTGAAGCTACATATTTACTAGTGCTCTTTCTACTTGTCTAGGTTCTTTTTAACAATTCATAAGAAATATGACAGTAGAATATTCATAGCCAACTTACCAACGCCGACAGTCATCCCTGCACAAAAACAGGTTAGCACAATTTGCATATATAAAACATTCTCATTTCCGTCCCTGCATGTTAGGCTTGCAACAAATCTCTATCTATATGCATGAACCTAACTATTGTGGTCCATGGGTATTCCCATTACTAGTAATCGGAACTTTTTGCCCGTTCACGAACAATTCACGCGCCCTACAATGGCACCAACAGTTGATTAGCATACTTCGTCTCTTTCTCTCAAGATTCGGAATGAATGCAAAATGCGATGAAAGCGAACAATGAAAACCAATCATCGAAAACCAACACGAAAACGCATTCATCAAAACCAAGCAGCGAAAGAAAACATCCAACAAAACTCTTGGATTCATTTCAATAGAAGTCAATCCATCAATTGGAAAGGTTCATTACATTTCATCCGTGATCAATCGATACTGGCAAAGGTTTCCCTAAATACTCAATTCGAGACTGAGTCAGCAAGCCGTAGGTATTACATAGTGGACCGCGAGGAGCGGGGCACTACAACGATGTCCCGACAGATCGTCATCTCTATGCTGTTGAGATTCTCTCCAACTTGATTCTGTCGAAGAAGGAGTCATATCCGGGAAGAAAGATGCAGATGGAAGGCTGGAGGCATTCTGTTCCGTTCTGGAGTGACCTCACTGTATTGGTGCTCTCGACTTACGAGGTCACCCTAAAATCTGTCGGTCTTCTTTATACTGTTAGGGCCACCAAATATGGTACTAAGGTTAACTGGTCGGTGTTTGTCTCCTTAGCAGAGCTGTACAGCCATCATACGTGCACCTTCTTCACTTCGGGTAGGGAGATGGGATTGGCTCTCCATGAGATACAAACGGTATCCAAAGTTCCCTGGGGGACGGAGCCATATGGATAATACGTCCCCAGTGATGCAGAGATCTTAGATTTGGAGAAGGAGAACCCTGATATGACGGAGGTGTACAAAGATTTACTTAGTCACTTTTTTATTTGTCACCAGATTACAAAGAAGGGTAAGATCGAGGGGTCCCTCCCGCATACGAGGGCCTGGACCAACTATGTTTTCACCAGAGAAGGGGGAATGGCCCAGTCTCCTTTTCATCTCGTAAGCCCTTGACGATCTCTGAGATAGATCAGCTGATGACAGATCACGGAGCTGCGGATACTGAAGATAATGATGATCCTGAGGGAAATTTCCTGATTTATTATTTCTTCAGACAAGCCGAGTTCAAGATGTCAGAAAAGGCGGTGGGGGCCGCTTTCCTAATGATAAGGCTTCGTGACTGCGTAGTCCCTGGTGGTTTGGGGTCTGTTGAGAGAATCAGCCGGGGTGTGATACTTTTGGCTGTAAAGCTGGCCTTTAGACGCCCACTTGCTCTGCTTCCAGCGATGGTCTGTGCCATCCAATGGGGTTTACGATATTTTGTTGTGAGCACGATAACACCCGAAGGCAGGAAGGACTTTACTAGGACTGAGTTACCCTTTCACTATCTGATGGGGTGGCTGGTACTGCATTGTCCCAGATTGATGAACGCCGGGCTGATGGCAGATTCTTTTACCTTGCCCAAAGATAAACTCGACACCCACATGCTTTTTGCTGTCGCTAAATTCTGTATTCAGGTCAATACCCTTCCTTCTCAGTATGACCGTGAGCTTTGTTTTATATCGGGGACCAAACTTGCCCCTACCCTTGCTGATATAAGACGAGTGCGCACAATGGGGAGTAGCAGAAATGAAGGCGTCGCATCCACAGTTGAACCTGTTGTAGCACCGCAACAGAGAGTCGTTGTTGAGGAGACTATCATTGCAGCGCCTCGGTGAAAGGATACTGAAGAACCTCTCCCCGACATTCCTCATAAAAGGAAGGCTTCTACCGAGTTGGTGCCACGGCCAACAAGGAGGAAGGTAGTTATTTCCCAAAGAAGGAAGAAGATTACGGACGTGGGTGCCAGCTCGCCTCCTTCCAGAAGGTCTTCTCGGCAGACGGCGTTGCAGGCCGTTGCCATTCGGGAAGTAGATCCCTTCCTAGACACCATAGCCGTTCTGGTCAAGTCTTTAAAAGCTTTCTCACCCTTACATTTTTTCTTTGTACAGGACCCCAAAGTTGCAGCTGAGGTAGGTGCCTCCTTGTCTAAGGAGGTGGACGTGACGACAGTGTCCCCTGCTCGTCCTCGCCCGATGGATGAGGGCGGATCTTCTTCAGATGTAAGATTGAGCGACGGGAAGATTAAGGCGAAGGCCCAGATCATGACTGTAGAAGCATGGAATTTCAGAACCAGAAAGTCTATGCGTCAGACTACATGCGCCAGAGCTTGGACAAAGTACTTCATAAACAAATATAGACATTGAAAGGGGACTTTTTATTCAACATATAAAAGTCTATTACATGTCTAAGAAAGACTATACAAAGGAGAATTTCCACAAAGAAAAGATCCTAAGTCTACAACCGGCAGCCAACATGCGCCCTCAAGTAGGCGCAGCAATCAACATGTGCCCTCATCCAGGTGCATCCCACCATGCGTCCTCAGCAAGGCGCATCCTTTTCAGCAGCTCAGTTATGTGCATCCCAGTTATGTGCATCCCTTCAGCAGCCCAGTTATGTGCCGCTCTTCTAGCCAGGCTCACCGTCGTCTAAATGCTTCGACTAATGAAGCATTTATTGAGCAGAACGAGGGTGGCAATCAACCCTCTAGCCAAGGAAGGGAAAAGAATCACAAGCCAACCTGTGGCCAGGGGAAGCTTCGAAAGAGCCTCCAAACACCAAGGAAGACCGTGATCGAAACCGCGGCCAAAGGAGCAGCTTTCAACACAACCAAAATGGGCTACACCCATTTTGAAGGAAGAAAGAGCCACCAAAGCCGCAGCACCACCATTCCGATCTACGGCTTTTCCTGCACAACGAAGACGAGGCTCGAGCATCCCTATCTTTGGATGCAACAGGCACCTTCCGCCTGCCTCAGAAGCCCTCGACTCTGACTTTTGGATGTAACAGTCACCTTCAAGTGCATCAACGAAGACACTGCGTCGCATCTTCACTCTCGGGAGCATCTCGTCAATAGAATGCATCCGAGTAAACAAGTTCATGTTGGAAGAACGTGAGAGAACAAAAAGCAAACTCTCTCCATGCCACTATTTATAGGCCGGGCAAATCAAACCCATGTGCTAAGTGGATGGCTCTCCGAATTTCGTGCAATGAATTTGCATTAAATGGATGAACCGGACGCTTCGAATTCAGCCAAGTCAAAACGGCTATTTAAAGCACTCGAAGAACGTAACAGTCGCACCATTAAAGACGTGTCACGAAGCGAATGCGCCGGCCAGACCGCACATCACACAGGCGCACCCTTCAACATCAAGCGTATCACACAGATGCGCCTTTCAGCACCAAGCGCATCACAGGGGATGCGCCCCCATGCGTCCCCATACGCTTAGTGGAACGCCAACCGATGCGACCACTCAGC
This sequence comes from Iris pallida, assembly GCA_029216955.1. Classification (NCBI taxonomy): domain Eukaryota; kingdom Viridiplantae; phylum Streptophyta; class Magnoliopsida; order Asparagales; family Iridaceae; genus Iris; species Iris pallida. Next base: position 64,967 of record JANAVB010030581.1, read on the forward strand.
TGTCCATCGAATGTCACAAATATTAAATACTGAACTGACAGAGTTGGCATCACGCCTCCCGAAGTCTGAACAGTCGGCAGCTTTTTCAGAAGACGAAGCATCGCCAACGTCAGCATCATCATTACTTCCCTCCGACGACTACTGCCACGTGGCCATCCAAACATCTCGCATGCGCCTCCGTAGCCATGCGCCCAAAACTGCATACGCCTCAAAAGTTGTGCGCCTTAGACTTTTTACTGATCCCTAAAGACAGAAGGAAAGTCACTGTTAAAACTCTACATGCGCCTCAAAAGCCATGCACCCCAAACTTCTCCCTGATCCCAAAAGACAGGAGTAAAGTCACTATTAAAGCTCTGCATGAGCCTCAAAAGCCATGCGCCCAGAATGGTTCGTGACTCCTAAAGATTACGAGCCAAAGTCTCCTCATGCGCCCAATCCTAGGCACATCTTACCAGATCATTCCTCCATCAAATCGGAGATCTCCGAGCCATGAGTTTATGACACGTGTCCTTTGGCTCAACTCATCCGAGATCTCAGCAACAGAAAGATATTTTCCTCTGCTATGTGCCGGTCCACAACAGCAGTATGAAAAAGTCAACCCCTCGATCAGGGTGCATCGTCCATGCGCCTCCATCATCAATCAACACATGGCATCCCCGCGTACAGGCACATCCTACATGCGCGCATGAGCAGCCAGCCTGCAAAGCTATAAATAGAGGGATCATTTCCTTCTTACCTACGTACACACATACCTACCTACACAACGAACACAGAGACTTCGCACCACCAGAGAGGCAGATACAGACACTCAACGTCTTCCTCCTCCCAGCAAGCTCCAGCACCCAGAGCAATCCAGACCTTCAGAGAACCGATAACCGTCGTCAGATCGTCAACGGAGTCAACGCATTACCACTCACTCCATCGGTACAAGGGACCCAGATAGACAAAAGTGTACTCCTAGGACAACATCTAAGTCCTACATTGTAATACTGTTTTGTTTGTATTGAAATTTGCAATCAAAGAATTTTAATGGCAAACAAGCTGGCGACTCAGCTGGGGACCTCTTTTTCCTCCACCGAGAAAGCTGTGTCGCAATTTGACGACGTGAAGGTGGGCTCCTCCCATAAGACGCTGGTTGTACGCCTTAATCAACAGGCATATAAGGAGTTCATCTCTGAAGGCAGTGCGAGTCCTTCGAAGCGGTTGCCGAAGCCGAAGAAGACCCGCCGAGTCTGGGTGCGCAAGGTCGACGCCTCGGGCACCACCACCGAAGGGGACGCACCAATCCAGCCTTCCCTTCCTGTTGACGTCCTCAGCAACCAAGATGCGCCCGCTGGTGCAGCGCATCTTTCGGGAAAACATGCGGCTAACCACTTTCTCCAGCCATCTCCTTCTCAGGCGAGGAAGATGCATCGACGGAGCAGGGGCGCAGCCAATGCCCCGCGCATCACTTCTAATGCGCCACAGAAGGTCTCTGTCTTTGACAGACTCACTCGCTGTAATGGCGAGGAGAATTTAGATTCTGAGTACTATGCGCCCCAACAGACTGGTACGAAGAAATCCGAGACAGCACAGGCCATACGCCCTAAAGTGCTATGCCAGTAGCAAGCCAGAAGTATGCACTCACAATCATGTGCGCTGCTGATGGTAAGCTGTACAAGGTCGACTCGAGTGCTGCGGCGCCAAAAATGAGCCGACCTTCAAAGTCCTTGTCTCACTTGGGCGCATCTACTGCGTGCACAACAAGTCGAGTAAGGCAAATCCAGTGGTCTTGAACTCCCGTGCCTCCTCTGGTTGTGCGTTTGAGGTCCGTTCAAGTCACTTCAAATGCTGTGGTTCCCCCACTACTGATCGGAATGCCTGTTTGGTATTAGATCAGGGGGCACAGCACTCACTTGACCACCCCGGCGCTTGGCCTTGCCATGCGCCTGAAGGGGGTGTGAAGGTGGCACTCTCCTCCAACGATCTGCGTAACGTGATCACTCACAAGCGCCGATCAGGAGAGTCGACTAACAAGCACGATACGCCTCTCACGGGACATACTTGTACTGTGGTCACCATCAATTGCTATTACAAAGCGGCAGTCCCACCAAGGCAGTCGATGTTCCAGCGGCTGCAATCATCGACACCCCTCTGACGTCGCCTCGGAAAGAAGGTGTCAACAGAAGAGGAAACAATGGTTGCTTTATGCAACGTGATCTCCAACTCCTCGTCAGTCCGAAAGGCGACTGGCAGTTCCTCTTCCTTGTCTAAAAGCCAGTCGAGGAAAACCAAGACAGCTGTCTAGTCCTCTGGAGTGTTCGAAGGCACTCGAGGGAGGAAGAAGATCTTGGAGGAAGCTGGGGGTAGTCAGACCCTTCTTGAGCCTCCTTCCGAAGACAAGTGTGTCCAAAGCACACCTGGGGAAGATTCTCGAGGCGAAGTCAGCCTCCCATAAGTCCCTGAAGACAAGGATATCCCCCAGAATATAGCTGGGGGTAGTCTAGCATCTGCGGACCCGAGTTTCGGAGACGAAGAGGCCCTTCAAGACGAAGCTGAGGGTAATCAGGCCCTTGCAGATGCGCCCGTGGTGAATGTTCTCCCGAACATTGCCGGGGGTAGCCAAGACGAATCTCCAGGAGAGGCAACTTCCCTACAAGAGAGTGAGGCCGAGAGTGAGGCCTCAACCCATCCATCCACTCCTGGCCGCGTCATGACAGTAAATGTGACTGGGGCTGATGGCGAGTCTGATGCACCGCCAACAGACCTCGTCCAGCGCATAGATACCCTGGAGGGATAACTCAAAACCCTCTCTGTCTCCATGCAAATACTGACTCAAGCAGTGTTTGAGATACGGTCAGCCTTGACCAGGATACCTTCTACAGGTCCCGATCCAGGGGCCAATGGAGAGTCGAGTATACCCCTTCAACGGGTATCCACGGACACAAATTACCGAGAAGCACCTCGGACGTCAGAGCCCTCAAATGCTCAACATCCAGTGGTACCACCTTTCCCAACTCCCAGCTCCACGGAAGACGTGGTCGAGATGATCAAGGACCTGCGCGAGCGCTTTGAGTCCAAGACGAGACAAGAGGAGCGACAAAAAATGGGCATCCCCTAGCCTTATCCCCTCGAGTGGAACAAGGTGGTTTATCCTCCTAAGTATAAACCACAAACACTGACGCAATACGACGGAAAGGACTCTCCGTGTCGCTACCTGACGTATTTCCAGTCTCAGACGGGACATCTTCCGAATGAGGACGCACTACTTACCAGCATATTTATTGGGGCACTAAAAGAAGTGGCGTACGACTGGTACTGCAGCCTCCCCGACAATTTAATATCTTCCTTCGACGACCTGATGTGCCTCTTTCTCGACCGTTTCTACGACGGCAGAAAGGACATGACAATGGCGTCCCTTATAGAGATACGCCAGAAGGAGAAGGAAACAGTTCGAGTGTTCATCGAATGCTTCCGACAGGCCTGCTTCAGACTGCCCCCGGGCATGCCAGAATATGCGCTTATCTCCTCCTGGAGCATGAACATGCTGCCTGCAGTCAAACTTTGGCTTAACTCTACTCCTCCTCCCGACTGGAGCTCCTTGATCATTGAAGCAGAAGCCGCAGAAAAGAAGGCGGCCAATGCTCATCTTCTAGGAGTCAGTTTCCCTGCCATCGAGGACAAGGAAAAACGGCCTGCAGCCAACAACCCTGGACGAGACACGAAGGGGAAACAGGCATTGACTGTCAATGCCTCAAAAGGTGCGTCAGCAAATACCCAGAAGCCTCCACTTGCACCAAGGCCAAAGGAGGTTTATTCGTTCAACGACGAAGACACCTTGTAACTCTTTGAGATACTGAAGCAGGATGACAAGATCAAGCTTCCGGACCCGAAGCGTCCCGACGAGGTTGGGAAAGTGGACAACCCGAGGTACTGTCACTACCATCGGTTTGTCGGACACCCAACCAGGGACTGCTACGTCCTTAAGAATTATATCCAGCGCATGATCAACGCGGATGTAATCTCCGTCGACTACGAAGAGAAGACGGTGTCAGCCAACGTGGTGTCACTCCAGTTTGGCCCCTTGCCGCCAACTACAACACAGGATGGCGTTGTCTCCATCCCCAAGGCGACAATGGAGGTGGTTAACTTACCACCAACCCGTGACAACGTGAGTGGACTTTTCCCACTCACCACATCTCGGAGAGAGATCTTGTGGGTTCATCCCGATCTCGTCTCCGAGGTGACTCAACCGGAGGTACGCCCTACCTCCAAGTCCAAAGGCAGGAAGATCAAGTCTTGCCGTACGGTCTCTTCTTCAGCGGAAGAGGCACTTCCTGTACAGACGCGTTCACAATAGAACGTCCAACCCGACGAAGCTGCCGTCGAGGTGGTGCCTCCTGGCACCGTCCCTTTATCCAGGACGAGGGCCCGTCTAAGCCCTCACTAGCCAATAAACATAAGCAGATAGAGGCCCGCTTCGATAGGCCTCTGCGAAAAGAGAATGCTTCGGGACTAGCCAAGCCCCACAACTTCGTCATACTGGCGCAACTGGCCAGTACTCCTGCCCGTCTATCTCTGTTCGAGCTCCTTCGTCTTTCCAAAGACTCCTGAGAAGCTCTCTGCGAAGCTCTCAAGGATGCTGAATCCTTTCTCAGCCTGGTCAAACAGCCTGAAGATCTCCCGACTGTGTGCAAGCACTGTCACTGTACGGAGGAGGTTATCCCCAATATAACCTTCACCCAACAGGGCATGCTACTCAAGCACAATCGACACAACAGGCCGCTGTATTAAACAGGGTACATAGGTTCAGTCAAGGTGAAGTAGATTCAGATCGATCCGGGGTCTTCCCTCAACATCATCCCGAAGATGCTGCTCTCAACACTGAGGATCCCAATGTACCGACTGGCGCCCTCCAACACAACAATCAGTGGCTTCAACGCTAGCAAAAGTGAACCACTGGGCAAAATACGACTAAAGTGCCACATCGGTAACCTCAGAATCGAGGTCACTTGTTATGTCGTGGACGCTGAAGTCAACTACAACATTCTGTTGGGTCGCCCATGGCTGCACGAGTACATGGTGGTGCCATCCACGCTCCACTAATGTATGAAGTACGTGTCCACCAACAACGTCATCCGTACGGAGTTCGCAGACATCGACCCTTTCAAAGGGATTGAATCCTACTTTACCGATGCCGACTTATACAAGTCACCTGACGAGGAGGAGGCCAATGATGCTGACGACGAAGCAGAAATGGCAGCACAGCCGGACATGGAGCCTGAGGTCACCCCCGATGCTCCTTTGAAGATCCGACAAGGCAAACTGCCTCAGAAGTTGCCTCCCATGAGCATTAAGCTACCCGGGAAAGCACCAGCTGCTGCTGAAGCTCCCCTGAAGATACGGCTCAAGGGAGAGCCGCCTCAAACATCGGCTCCCCTTGTGGCAAAACTACAGGGGAAGGCGTCAATCACCAGAGGCACAGCGGAGGCACCTCTGAAGGTGTGTCTTAAGGGCAAACCGCCGCCATTCTAGCCGCCAAAGAAGGCCCATGTAGTCCTCTCAGACTCCTAGATCAGCGCTGTGGTGGACCCTCCCGATCCTACTCCAATGCTTACAGATGAAGAGCTGGAGGAATATATCTCGGCCGATGTAGATGCCCCATCTCTCGACAATGTAATCCCACGAGATAAAATCTCATATTTCATCAATAACAGAGTGTCTTTTAATTATTCTAGTCTACCACATTGGAATGTCATGTATATATTAGATAACGCTCTACGGTCGTTGCAAACACAAATAACAACCGTCCATCATGTAAATCGAGTAGTCCCGTCCCAAGGGGTCTGTTACATAGTCCTACCACGGAGTCGAGATGAAGAATCCATCATCTTCGGCAAGGTCGAGCGTCATCAAGACCTCCCGCCACTCGAGCCAGAACCAGATACCGACAGAATGCAACTCTATCGATACACGAACAAAGCAAAGTACCTCATCCAAAAGATGGGTTACGACCTAAAAAGTGACAAAGGTCTGAACTATGGCAAAGGTCGACGTCTCCCTCTCCGGCTTCCAACACCTAAAGGAAAGCCGCAGGACTACTACAATAGAACTCGACAGGGGGTAGGCTATGTCACGCCACCGTCAACTCCAGAGAATTTAGACGCAGAAGAAGTAGAACATTCTCACTCGTCTGAAGCATCAACGTGGGATTCCGATACCAGTATCGGATCTGTCTTCAAGAGAGTGCTGTCAGCCAACATGACATCTGTACAATCTCAAGAAGAAGAAGGTGAAGACCAAGCGCCGAAATTCTTCGAAGAAGAAGCCTGGGCTCAACGCCTGGGACAACAATGGGAGTCTCGCTTCGAACTACGCGAACCTTCCATCGAAGACGAAGTCGAGCAGATCGATCTTGGGGATGGATCTTCTTCCAAACCCATCTTCGTCAGCAAAAGCCGAAAAGGACAAGACCGAGAATCTTTAATCCAGCTGGCTAAAGAGTATATCGACGTCTTCGCCTGGAGCTACGAAGATATGTGGGGACTTGATCCCCAGATCGCGATGTATAGATTGAACATCTTACCTGATGCCAAGCCTATCAAACAACAACAACGACGCTTCCGTCCGGACATCATGAACACCATCGATCAGAAGGTGGACAAACTCTTGACCAGCGGCTTCATCCGTGAAGAGCAACACCCAGATTAGGTAGCCAACGTCGTCCCCGTCACCAAGAAGAATAGGAAGATACAAATTTGTATCGACTTCAGAGACCTCAACTCTGCTTGCCCAAAAGACAATTCCTGCTTCCAATCACCGACGTGATGATCGACAACATATGTGGCTTCGAGCGTATGTCTTTCATGGACGGGTATTCGTGCTACAACCAGATCAAGATGTTCCCTGACGATGCAAAACACACGTCATTCAGGACGCCAAAGGGGCATTTTCTGCTACACAGTGATGCCATTCGGCTTGAAGAACGCTGGTGCGACATATCAAAGAGCTATGAGCACCATTTTCCGTCAACATCTTCGTAAGACAGTCGAATGCTATGTCGACGACATCGCAGTCAAGAGCCGCCTTAAAGGAGATCACCTGTAAGACCTCAAGACAGTCTTCGATCTCATGTGGGCGCATCAACTCAAGATGAACCCCACTAAATCCTTTCTTGGGGTTTATAGCGGAAAGTTCTTAGGCTTCATTATCACGGCAAAAGGCATTCATGTCGATCCCGAGAAGACCAAAGCTATCCTTGATATGGACCCTCCAAAGAACCTTCGAGAACTTCACAGACTACATACGCCAGATCTTGGACAAAGTACTTCACAGACAAATATAAACATTGAAAGTGGACTTTTTATTCAACATATAAAAGTCTATTACATGTCTAAGAAAGACTGTACAAAGGAGAATTTCTACAAAGAAAAGATCCTAAGTCTACAACCGGCAGCCAACATGCGCCCTCAAGTAGGCACAGCAATCAACATGCGCCCTCAGCCAGGCGCATCCCACCATGCGTCCTCAGCAAGGCGTATCCTTTTAAGCAGCTCAGTTATGTGCATCCCAGTTATGTGCATCCCTTCAGCAGCCCAGTTATGTGCCGCTCTTCCAGCTAGGCTCACCGCCGTCTAAATGCTTCGACTAATGAATCATTTATTGAGCAGAACGAGGGTGGCAATCAACCCTCTAGCCAAGAAAGGGAAAAGAACCACAAGCCAACCTGTGGCCATGGGAAGCTTCGAAAGAGCCTCCAAACACCAAGGAAGACTATGATCAAAACCGCGGCCAAAGGAGGAGCTTTCAACACAACCAGAATGGGTTACACCTATTTTGAAGGAAGAAAGAGCCACCAAAGTTGCAGCACCGCCATTCTGATCTACGGCTCTTCCTGCACAACGAAGACGAGGCTCGAGCATCCCTATCTTTAGATACAACAGCCACCTTCTGCCTGCCTTAGAAGCCCTCAACTCCGACTTTTGGATGTAACAGTCACCTTCAAGTGCATCAACGAAGACACTGCATCGCATCTTCACTCTCGGGAGCATCTCGTCAACAGAATGCATCCGAGTAAACAAGTTCATGTTGGAAGAACGTGAGAGAACGAGAAGCAAACTCTCTCCATGCCACTATTTATAGGCCGAGCTGTAATGCTTGTGGTTTATATTGTGTATTTTTGGAATACGTGTACGAATTTATTCTTGTATTGCATGGTTCCTTGCTTAGCTCTTCCTTCATGGCTTGGTTATTCTTGGTTCGGTTTTAGATTGCCTTGGATCATTATGAACCAAGGGGTGAACCCCTTACCTACCACCACCACTACCATTTATTAACCATTTTTCCTTCTCTCTCTTCATAACTCTTCTTCCATTTACTTCTTTACCTACCAGAGAGAGGAGAGAGAGGTCTAGGCAAATGCAACTTGCTTCATGGAGGAACTCTAATTTTATTGCTTTATTCTCTTCCTTACAGCATTCTAACTTACTTTAGAACTTGACATTTTTACTTTCCATGGCTAGATTCTTGTAGATCTATATTTACTTTATTTTCAAAATTCTTGGGTTTTGATCTATTTAATCTTGTTATTTCCGAGTTTCGATGGTTCTATGTTATAGAGCATTTCGTTCTACCCCATTTTGACCTATGGAAGTTCGAATTTGGGCTCCGGATGATAGAGTTATGCAGCTTGGAAGCCATGGCTTATGGTGTACTTCTTCTCGGAAATTTGGAGAAGAAGCACAGTCCCGAGCCGCATGGTAGCACTTGACTGCATGAACATTCATGCGGCAAGTCAGTTCCAACCTCATGTGCTATTGCCTTGACTTGACCGCATGACAAGTTCATACGGCAAGTATTCTTTCTCAGCCGCATGACTGAGGCCCAGTCCTTCCTGGCCGCATGGATTTCCAGCAACCCTGAGCCGCATGAACTCAACGCTCGCGAGCCGCATAGACCGCAGTCTCCCAGCCGCATTGGTTTGCTTCCGTTGACCACATAGTCATTGCTCCCCGCAGCCGCATGGGTTGCTTCTCCCCGGCCGCATGCACATGATAGGTCAGCCAGCTGCATGGACCCATCCTCCGCTAGCCGCATGAGTTCCCTATCCTCCTGACCGCATATGTCTTGCCTTTCTCAGCCGCATGACTAACTGGATCTCCGAGCCGCATATGACTGATACCCCTTTGACCGCATAAGCCCTTCCTTTTTTAGCCGCATACGCCTGACCCTATTCAGCCGCATGGACTGTTCTCTGCCAGCCGCATGAGATCATTCCTGGCCGCATATGTCTTAGCCGCATGGCTCTCCTATAGTCCTGTGTATTGATATTTTATTAGATATTTTACGTCCATTTTATATCCTTACGCCTTTGTCATGAACTTGATAATCACGAATTTATTTAATATGTTTGGAAATAATAATTGAGCATGACATGACAGTGACCCATAGCGGTGCAGTCCTGACATGACTAACCTGACATGATAGTGGCCCGCCGTGGTGCACTCCTGACAAAGTACACTTTACATGATAACATGACATGATATATCTTGATAAGCTATTGCGACGGCTACCTGACATGACATGACCTGTATAAATAACATGGACACCGTGGGCGATTGTACTTGTACAAATAAACCAGTCATGTCTTGCATCATGTCTAGGATGGGACTCCTGAGTACCACGGTCAGGAGTACCTACTAAAATGGACTAAGGTTAATAACTAGAATTACACAGTAGTCATGAAGAGATTTTCCAGCTATAGGCAATCCCGTTACCTGGGCGCGCCTTGGGATCTGTAGCCTGCCGTCGAGTAGGGCACATTTCCAGCACACTGTCATGTGTTGTACCCTTCAAGCTACCTAAGGGTACATGCATTTCCTGGACGATGTACCCACCTGAATTCAACCCTAATCTTTCAACCCGGGTAACCTGGATGGTCTGCAGGGCTTGTGGCTATGGAATAATCTCACTGCATCTTGTTAGTAATTAGGCTTGTGACAACCCTAGTTAGTTAAAGTATCAAGCCATAATTCTTGCTTGGCCGTGAAATGATTGGATGGAGTCTAACCTGTCTAGTCTTACCCTGATCTTGTTCCATGTTACTGCATGACCGAAATGTCTGTGTTTATTTTATCGATAAATGGTGAGAATCCAAGTTCTGTTCAGACGAAGGGTTACAACCCCGGTCCTTGTTTGGTTTACGGGTTGTAACCTGGTTATCTGAATAGTTCCATGGTTATCTCGTCGTATATCATCCTGAGGTATTTTCTAAATTTCCAGTTCTTGCTTTATTTATACTCTTGTGCTGATTGCTGGTTTTAGTTCCTAAGTGAAGCCTCCTTTGTGGCACTTGCTCTTTCTGAGGTCTGACCCAGCTGGTTTTGTGTGGCCAGATTTTGGAGCAGCTCCAGAGGATCTACCAACCTTCCAGCCAGATGGTGGCTACTAGACGGAACCCTGGCAACGAGTGGGTTTATTTTGATCTCCCACTTTATTAAAAAAATATTCATTTGAGGCGTTTAGCAGGCGAGCACCTGTTTAGCTCGATTGCACTTTACTTACTGTCTGCCTACGGGCTGTAACATGATTAACAGATCCTAGGGTTGATCATGTATGACTAAACTCTTGCTAGTCCTGACATTTTGTAATGACTAGCTTCATGATCAACTGAATGTGTAATGTTTGGGACGCCTTACTACTGTATATTTAATGATCATACATCTTGTGACTTTTACTTACTTGCTTGTGATTGAGACAATAGGCTTGTTCATGACCTTAAGAGACTGTTGGCTTGTAGTAAACCCTCATGTATCTAGACAGCCGTGACCGTATAGCGAGATAGAATCCATTTCATATACGTAGCTGGCTATGTCTGCCCCCGCTCTCCAGTATTCTGGTTCTGGGGCGTGACATGGGCAAATCAAACCCATGAGCCAAGTGGATGGCTCTCCGAATTCTGTACAATGAATTTGCATTAAATGGATGAACCGGACGCTTCGAATTCAGCCAAGTCAAAACGACTATTTAAAGCACTCGAAGAACGCAACAGTCGTACCATTAAAGACGTGTCACGATAGGATGCGTCGGCCAGACCGCGCATCACACAGGCGCCCCCTTCAACATCAAGCACATCACACAGAAACGCCTTTCAGCACCAAGCGCATCACAGGGGATACGCCCCCATACGTCCCCATACTCCTAGTGGAACGCCAACCGACGTGCCCACTCAGCTGTCCATCGAATGTCACAAACATTAAATGCTGAACTGACAGAGTTGGCAGCACGCCTCCCGAAGTCTGAACAGTCGGCAACTTTTTTAAAAGACGAAGCATCGCCAACGTCAGCATCATCATTACTTTCCTCCAACGGCTACTGCTACGTGGCCACCCAACCATCTCGCATGCGCCTCCGCAGCCATGTGCCCAAATCTGTATATGCCTCAAAAGCTGTGTGCCTCAGACTTTTCACTGATCCCTAAAGACAGAAGGAAAGTCACTGTTAAAACTCTACATGCGCCTCAAAAGCCATGCACCCCAGACTTCTTCCTGATCCCACAAGATAGGAGTAAAGTTACAACTGAAGCTCTACATGCGCCTCAAAAGCCATGCGCCCAGAATGGTTCGTGACCCCTAAAGGTTACGAGCCAAAGTCTACTCATGCGCCCAATCCTAGGCGCATCTTTCCAGATCATTCCTCCATCAAATCTGAGATCTCCGAGTGATGAGTTTACGACATGTGTCCTTTGACTCAACTCATTCGAGATCTCAGCAACAGAAAGATCTTCTCCTCTGCTACGTGCCGGTCCACAATAGCAGTATGCAGAAGTCAACCCCTAGATCAGGGCGCATCGTCCATGCGCCTCCATCAGCAATCAACACGTGGCATCCTCGCGTACAGACGCATCCTACATGCGCGCAAGAGCAGCTACCCTACAAAGCTATAAATAGAGGGATCATTTCCTTCTTACCTACGTACACACATACCTACCTACACAACGAACACACAGAGACTTCACACCACCAGAGAGGCAGATACAGACACTCAACGTCTTTCTCCTCTCAGCAAGCTCCAGCACCCAGAGCAATCCAGACCTTCAGAGAACCGATAACCGTCGTCAGATCGTCAACGGAGTCAACGCATTACCACTCACTCCATCGGCACAAGGGACCAAGATAAACAAAAGTGTACTCCTAGGACAACATCTAAGTCCTATATTGTAACACTATTCTGTTTGTATTAAAATTTGCAATCAAAGAATTTTAATGGCAGACAATGACGACGATCAAAAGATTAGTCCCTCCTACGAAATATCTTTGGGGGATATGTCTGCAATAGGAGCTGCGATGAAAGAGTTGAACGAGAATCAAGTCCAATCGGCTCATCCTCCTACGGGTACGTTATCTTTGTACCTATCTTCGGATGAGATTTTTTGACTTCGATTTTGCGTGCTCCTCGTGATGCTGACCACGACTGTATGTTCCCTTGTACACAAGGGGAAGGAACCCCTCACAAATATAGTCCCAGGCATTGGGGAAGGGACAGAAGTTGTCCCTGGCTCTTCCAAATTTGCTTGTACGGAGGGAGCTATTAGTGAGCCGGTATCGACTACAGAGGGAGAGGTAGAACAGCCTGCCGAGGGGGCTGTCACTGAATCTGCCCCTGGTCCAGCTAGGATCGTGGAAGAAACCAGGCCCGATGCCGTTCGTGGCCTTGGTATTGTTCTCCTTGAGCAGTCTGGGCCGGTTCTCCTTGAGCAGTCCTGGAAGAAACCAAGACTGATGGCGTAGTCCATGCTGGTGCTGAGCAAGCTGAAGGTAAAAAATTACAACTCTTTCGTATTTTTCTCCTCCCTTTTTTTTGGTTACTGATGTATATATATATTTTTTCTTTGTCAGGTTCGGCTTCTTGTCAGATATCCCTTTCTGGAGTGGAAGAAACTTTCCAAGCCTCCTCCCCGATGACCTCTACTAAAGATGACGAGATGGCCCAGGAAATCGTCAAAGCTTTTTACTCTGTGCTGAAAGTGAAGCTTTCTGGAGTCCTGAATCAGAATGCTGCCTTTGGCCGCGTGAAGGCTGTTGCCGAATGCCAAGTAGCGGCCCTCAAGAGCATTGTCAATTATGAAGAGCGGGCCAATACTCTGAGGAAAGTTCTAAGTGACCTGGAGGGTCAGGTGGCCAGGTTCCGGGATACCAAACAGCGGAGCCCGACGTCGCTGTTCCGTGCAGAGGACAAGGCTTTGACTGTGGAGATTCTAGATCATCCAGGAAAGGACAACGTAGTTGCAGATGCCTTAAGCAGGTATCCAGTAGCTATGTATCTGACGGCAGATCGTCATCTTTTGGCTGACCTGGACAGTTTGGAAAGCGAGATGATTATTTCGGGCATAGAGGTACAGATATAGGGCTTGCAAATTCAGTCTGAGTTGATGGACAGAGTCAGATCAGCACGGTATGATGATGCTACCCTGAGAAGCATCAGGGAGTAGGTGCGGGCAGGGTTGCTCGACGATTTCTCTATTGCCGAAGATGGGTCGCTGCGGCACGGTGCTAGACTGTGCGTTCTGGATGGGGAGCTTCGGGAGGAGGTTCTTCAGGAGGCACATCGCTCTCAGTACTCTATGCATCCGGGGGCCAACAAGATGTACAGAGATCTGAGGGAGCACATTTGGTGGTACGGCATGAAGCGCGAGGTAGCTCAGTTTGTATCTCATTGCTTAGTATGTCAGCAGGTGAAGGCCGAGAGACAGAGGCCTGGTGGGTTGCTACAGCCACTACCCATTCCTGAGTGGAAGTGAGAGTACATCACCATGGACTTTGTGTCCGGACTTCTACGATCTCCTGGAGGAAAAGATGCGATTTGGGTCATAGTTGATAGATTGACCAAGTCGGCCCACTTTTTGCCATTCAAGGTGGGGTTGTCTATGGAGAGGCTGACAGAGCTGTACGTTCGTCAGATCGTGCAATTGCATGGGGTTCCTGTGGGCATAGTTTCAGATCGGGATAGCCGTTTTACTTCCTACTTCTGGAGGAGTTTGCAGACTAGCTTGGGTACCTCGCTCAAGTTTAGTACCGCTTATCATCCCCAGACAGACGGGCAGTCAGAGAGGACTATCCAGAATTTGGAGGATATGCTTCGCACGTGTGTGCTTGATCTTGGGGGTTCTTGGGAGGACCATCTTCACCTGGTAGAGTTTGCTTACAATAACAGCTATCAGGCCAGTATATAGATGTCGCCATTCGAGGCTCTATACGGACGAAGATGTCGTACTCCTTTGTCATGGGACGATGTCGACGAGGAAGTGCTGCTTGGACCGGAGATGGTAGTAGATGCAGCTGAGAAGGTCAGGTTGACTAGAGACAGACTTCGGGTGGCTCAGGATAGGCAGCGGTATTGGGCCGATAGCCACCGGAGACCATTAGAGTTCGAGGTTAGTTTCAGTTCCTGTTTGTGATACTTGTGATTTTGTTTGTCCTGTGTGCTGAGTTTGTTTTATGTCTTGGCTGGTGCTTTGGTGTTCCTGAAGATTTCTCCGACACGGGGCATGATTCGCTTTGGCGGAGGCGAAAAGCTTAGTCCGTGCTACATTGGACCTTTTATTATCCTTGAGAGGGTCGGTGCAGTGGCTTATCGGCTAGACTTGCCAGCTACGCTAGAGGGGGTGCACAACGTATTCCATGTGTCGCAGCTGAGACGGTACGTGGCAGACCCCAGCCATGTATTGGACCATTCAACGATCGAGGTGGGGCCTACTCTTCACTATCCAGAGCAGCCAGTGGAGATTCTGGATCGTAGGAAGAAGGTGATCCGGAACCAGGTTATACCCTTGGTTCGTATTGCATGGAGACATCACTCTCCAGGTGAGTCTACTTGGGAGAGGGAGGATGACATGCGGGAGCATTTTCCTTATCTCTTCGAGCCCTGAGGTAGAATTTTTATGTTTCTGCATGTGATTTCAGTGTATGTTTGTTTTAATTTTGAGGACAATTTTTTTAAGGTGGATAGATTTGTTATCCCCAATTTTCAGGAACATGATTATTTTGGTCATTTCCACCTTAGAATTATTTTGGAATTATTTATTTATTTATGATATTATTTTAGGGTTATTTGAGTCGGGTCGAATTTCAACTCAATCCGACTTGTATCGAAAACCTGGGGTAGTTTTGACTCTAGAGGAACCCACTCATTAGTTAGTCATAGCCCATATGACATTATTTTAGTTAGTGGATTAGACTAATTATTTATGGATAGGGTGAGTTTGATTAGGGACTTAATCATGACTAATTTGACCTCAACCCTTAACCCTTTCCTAATATTAATCAATAGGATTAGTGGGGGGCTTTTTAGACATTTAAGAAGGGGGACGCCTAAGCTCCTTTGGTTGGCCACCTAAGAGGGAGGATAGGGTTGAGCCTCTTGTCATTATCCATCCATTTTCTCTCTCTTGTTCTTCCCCAAATTTTAGATAAGAGTTCCTATTGATTTCTCTATCAAATCAATCCCTTTCTCCACCCAATCTTCTTTTTTCTTCTCTACTCAAGCAAGGGAAGGAGCTAGCCAAGTTTGGGAGGTTTTGGAACTCGTTCGTGTCCATTTGGAGATCTCTACGTGTCGGTGTCGTATCGGAAGGAGTTTTCCTAGATTCGATCTACCGGGAGGTATAATCTCTTCTCTACATCATTCTTACATGCATATAGGTGTATTTTGAACCCATAGGAATGACCCCCATGGTTGTGTCTCCATTTGTGTCCGTTTCGTGTCCATTTGGAGACTTCTAGGAGTGTCCCTTGTGTGGTATTGTGTCCTAGTGGGAAATCCCTATTTTGGACACGTGTATTTTGACATATATTATGTGAACGATTTTAATTAGATTTTAATCAGAGATTTTATATTATTAGAGAGTGTGTTCTTCATGGCATCGTATAGTATCATATTATATATATATATATATATATATATATATATATATATATATTTTATATATATATATATATATATATATATATATATATATATATATATATATATATATATATATCATTTGTCAATATAATAAATATATATATATATATATATATATATATATATATATATATATATATATATATATATATTGACAAATGATAAAAAAAAATATATATATATATATATTGACAAATGATATATATATATATATATATATATATATATATATATATATATATATATATATATATATATATATATATATATATATCATTTGTCATATATATATTGACAAATGATATATATATATATATATATATATATATATATATATATATATATATATATATATATATATATATATATATATTGACAAATGATATATATATATATATATATATATATATATATATATATATATATACATATATATATATATATATATCATTTGTCAATATATATATATATATATATATATATATATATATATATATATATATATATATATATATCATTAAATATATATATATATATATATATATATATATATATATATATATTTAATGATATATATATATATAAAATATATATATATATATATATATATATATAAAATATATATATATATATATATATATATATATATAATGATATATATATATATATATATATATATATATATATATATTGTGTCTCTCTAATTTATATATAAATTTGTGTCTTTATATGTGTTTATGGTGAGTGGGAAATTCGGGAATGAAGAGAGGGATTGAGAGTATAGAGTGGTGGTGGAGTTGGTGTTAGTGTGTGTGTGTGTGTGTGTGTGTGTGTGTGTGTGTGTGTGTGTGTGTGTGTGTGTGTTTGTATAGAGAGAGTGCGATTTAGAGTGATTATTAGAGAGGGTGAGAGGGAGAATGGGAATGTATAGAAGGGGAGTGATACTGCTGATATGGACAACAACAGTAGAAGGAATCAGTCCCCGCAGGGGACTAATTAGAACAGCAGCAGCTGTAGGTAACTGTCCCCACAGGGGACTGTTTAATAAGAGACTGCAGTAGCAGCAGTTAGTAGAGGGATTAGCCCCCTAGATGAGCTGCTTTAGCAGCAGGTTTTAGGGAGTGGGCTGCCCCATTTGCACAACCCATAGGCCACTCATATCAGGCCCTATAACAGCCCCTAGGACAACCATAAAACAACAACAAATCAGCCTATATATGTGTCCTATATGTGTCCTATAGATGTTAACCTATATGTGTATGTGTAAGCCTATAGGTGTGAACCTACATATGTCCTATATGTGACATATATGTGAACCTATAAGTGTGGTACTATATGTGACCATATGTGAGTGAGTGAGTGAGTATTGTGTGTGTGGGTGTTTAGCTAGATATTAGAATAATATAGGATAAGGTAATGTTGGGATAACCAACATGTGTCCTAAGATGGACTAGATATCTAGGAAACCCATATTTCTTGGTAGGTAAACCCTAGATAGGATAGTATCTAGCTACCCTAAGGAGCCTAGTCTAGTATCTTGAGAATTAGCGGGATTTCCTTTGTAATGGGCAAGGTATCGGGAATACCTTGTAAAGGGTAAATGTAGGTAATTGCCTATAGCTAAGGTAAGTGGTTTAGGGTTTAAGATATGGTTAGAAATTATTTGTCTTGGTTGGTAATGGTCAGAAATGGTGCTCCTAGACTAGTTTTGACTTCGGTTGACCATTTTGACCAAAAGTCAACAAAAGTCAACCGAGAGTCAAACTTAACCTATAAGTGACTAGAATTGACCGAAACCAAACCAGAGTTGACCAGTTGACTGAAAGTCAACAGTTGGTCAACATTTGACTAGTTTGACCTAGGGTTGACCTAGAGTTGACTAGAGTTGACCAGTTGACCAAAAGTCAAATATAAGTCAACCTTTGACCCCGTTTGACATAGTTTGACTTGGATTGACTCCGAGTGACCTAGTATGATCTAGTATGACCTAGTCTGACCCAGTTTGACCTAGTTTGACCTAGTTTGACTTAGACTTGCATATCAGGACTTAAATTAGTTTCCCTTTTCATTATAAAACCCTGTTTGACTTATAGTATCTCATTTTAGGTCGGTGATTACTCTGAGCGTCTGTTCACCTTATCAGCTCAGGACCACAGGCGAGTACATTCACTGATAGTTTTCATTGTCTCGATATCTACTATATCCGATTAAGTTGTAGTATCTTACTTGATTCCCGACACGATGGTTCACGGACTAGTATACGTCGGATCCTGTTATGAGATGTTATTCTTGGACTTTCTTGGTATATTAGTGCATGATATTTCGTATTTCGTGTACTTATATAGACATCGATTTGGGAGTGGGCTAGCCCCCTCATTTTGAATCCCGTGTCATGACATGCCACGTCCTAATCCGTAATACTATTCGGGGATGGGGGAATTATTAGGGGTTATGTGATCAAATCCTTCTGTCACTATTTTGGTTGAGCCACTCTCACCTCACGTAGGGTGTAGCAGATTTCTCCGTGTGCTTGTTATCCAGGTTGGCCGGCATGACCCTTTCCAGAGACTTTCGTGTGATTGTCGGGCCAAGTGGATAACCAGTCTTGTCACTTACCTAAAGTCGATCACATATCGCTCTAATAATTCAAGACATATTTTACATTTATTTATCGCATCTTATATCCTGTTCAGTTCTACTTTCAGTACTTTTCTCACCATGCTATGATATTCATTTACTCACATGTTCTACATGCCTTTATGCTATACCTTGATTGGAGACTAAGTTCTGTTCGAGAAAAGGGTTATAACTCCGGTCCTTGTTTGGTTTAAGGGTTGTAACTCGGCTTTCGAATATTTTTCAAGTCATCCTATATCTTTGTCTTGTATTTTATTATATTGTCTCTTATAGAATTTGTCAATTTATATGGAACTGCTATTAGTGTTTGTACTTGCTCATTTTCCTGACAGGATATCGTTGATATATTACAGATGACTCTGAGGCAGATTGCCCGACCTATTATGGGGACGGGTTAGATGGAGTAGACCTAGACCGTAGCTTGATAGTAGAGCCACTAGACTTTGCACATCCAAAGTAGTGCAGCTTAGTTAGGTTTGCGTGGACTGCGATCCAACTAGTACTTTTAGACTGTAGTATGTTATATTATTTTCTATAACTCTGTGATGTTGTGTATATCTCTGGGCTTGTGTGGATTCTTGAACTTATTTCCTATTTTCATCTATCATATTTCCTTTCCATGCTATCAACCTTAGTTTTATTTTGTGATTGAGACTGTATTGCTATGTCACCTCCATTCGGAGTGTATATACTATACAGGTACCTTTATACTATTTTAGTCGTAGTATTTAAAGACCTTATATACAGCGTTCTACCACCGATTCTGTGGCGTAGGCTGGACGTAACCACGTGCTCGTGCCCCTAATCAGGGTGCGGGTCGTGACATGATGAGTACAGAGAAGGAATTGAAACTGATTTAGAGAGATTGTATCAGTTGTTGGAAGATTGTAAACAAGATCGCTATCTTGGAGCCCCAATTAGTAAACTTAGTTTCAATGTTCGGATGTTTCGTGGAAAATGTCTTCATGGTATTACCAATGTTGGTTTTACGGTAATTCCAGAGATTTTAAAATTTACATTTCCACAGTTGAAGTCAATTCCCAAAAGTTTTAGTGAGACTCGAAGCCTTATGCGAGGGTTGGGACTTGACTCAAATAAAATTGATGCTTGTAGAAATGATTGTATGCTGTTTTGGAAAGAATATGCAAATACAGATATTTGCCATCATTGTGGTGCTTGTAGGTGGGTCACAAATGAGGACAAAAACTTAAAAATATTGATGAAAATCCTACAACACCTAACAATATTTCATTACCTAATGGAAAAAGAATTCCAAAACAGATATTACATCATTTTCCAGTGACAACAAGACTCCAGCGTCTATTTATGTGTTAAAAAATAAGGATGATAAGTTAAGGCATCCAGCAGATTCAGAAGCTTGGAACGCTTTAGACTCCGTTGATCCTAGTTTTGCGTGCGACACTCGTAATGTAAGGCTTGGTTTATTTAGTGACAGTTTTAATACATTTAGGAAAATGAACATTCAATATAGTATGTGGCCTGTTGTGTTGATGCCATACAATTTGCCCCCTTGGATGTGTATGAAACCTCCAAATTTTATGATGGCACTTCTTATTCCTGGGAAAGAATCCCGGGGAAATGACATTGATGTCTACTTGCAACCACTAATATATGAGTTAAAGGATTGTTGGGATGTTGGGATCAAGACTTATGATGCATCAAGACATGAAAATTTTATGATGCGTGCTACACTATTATGGACAATCAATGAATTTCCTACATATGCCATGTTATCAGGGTGGAGCACGAATGGAAGATTAGCATGTCCTGTATGTTGTTATGATAATAAATCTATCTATCAACGTAATAGCAAAAAAATTTACTATCATGGAAATCATAGATTTCTTGACTCAAACCACAAATGGCGCCATGATACGAAGTCATTCTATGGGGAAAGGAACTAGATGGTGCACCGGCTTTGTTATCTGGGACACACATTTTAAAGCAGGTGGGGGACATGGAAAATAAGTTTGGAAAGACTCAATAAAAGAAAAAAAGACAGATGGTGATCCATGGAAGAAAAAGAGCATTTTCTTTTTGTTACCGTATTGAAAATTCAATATATTGCGTCATAATCTCGATGTGATGCATATTGAGAAAAACGTATGTGATAAGGTTCTTGGAACACTTTTAAATATGCAAGGAAAATAAAAAGATCATATGAAAGGTCGTCTTGACTTAGAGGATATTGGTGTTAGGCCTGAACTTTACATAAGGGAGGATGCATCCAATAACAAGTATTTGTCTGCTGCCAGTTTCTCTATGGTGTCAAAACAAAAAGAAATTTTTTGTATGGTGTTAAAAGGATTGAGGGTTCTTGATGGGTATGCATCAAGTATTTCTCGTTGTGTGCAACTCAATGGATACAAAATATCTGGGCTAAAAAGTCATGATTGCTATTTTATTGTTCATTATTTGCTTCAACTTGCTATACGAAGAGCTTTGCCTACCAATATTGCAGAACCATTGATTAAATTAGGAGACTTTTTCAGATGTCTATGTGCAAAGGTCATTGACTTGGGCGATCTATACGAGCTAGAAGGTGAAATTGCAGAAACACTTTGCAGATTGGAAATGATTTTTCCTCCATCTTTTTTCGATATTATGATGCATTTACCAATTCATCTAGCACACGAGGTTAGGATCGGAGGACCTGTTCCATATTGTTGGATGTATCCTATTGAAAGGTATGAATAAATACTAAATTTGGTACATTTCTAGATTAAGTTACAACTATTTATGTTACCTTTTTCTTATTACTAGGTACCTTGGCGTTCTTAAATCGTATGTTCGAAATAGAAGCCATCCAGAAGGCTCTATAACAGAGGTTTACATAGCCGAAGAGTGCTTGACTTTTTGTTCTAGATATCTTCATGAGAGTGTTGATACACGATTTAATAGACTATCTCGAAACTCAGAAAATGTTGGTTCTGAAGTACAAGTTTCATCCGTTCTTACGACATATGGTCAACCTTTAGGGAATGGTGAAATGTTTGTACTAACAGAGACCACTTGGGTTCAAGCACATCGATATGTATTGTTCAACACTACCAATATCAGCGCATATCTCGAGTAAGACACTATACAAGAATCTAGATTATCATTAATTACTTTATATATTTTTACTATATTTACCTTAAAGATTTGTTTTTTACATGTAGAGAAATTCTGAGATTATGGAGGGTCAATGATCTCGAAAAAGATCAAAGGAATGGGCTTCTGCACATGAACATAGCAAAGAATTTCATGAGTTGTTTGCAGAACGTGTGCGAAATGAGCAAGTGTCCGAAGAAATAAAATGGTTGTCGCGTGGCCCAAATTATGCTTCAAAAAGATTCAGGGGTTATATTGTAAATGGTTATAGGTTCCACACTCTAGATCGTGATCAGGGAAAACGAGCTCAGAATTGTGGGGTAGTCATGACTGCATCCACTTCAAGCTTTGCAAGTAACAAAGATCGAAATCCAGTTGTCAGTGAGGTTGCTTATTATGGAATGGTGAAGCAAATTATTAAGTTAGATTATTATGGACATCTAAGTTTCGTGATGTTTGAATGCAATTGGTTCCAATGGAGGCTAGATGAGTATAAACTTCCCATGGTTAATTTTAGAAAATTAATATGTAAGAATGATCCTTTTGTGTTAGCAACTCAAGTGCATCAAGTTTTTTATGTGCAAGACCCTATTGAGCATGACTGGTATAGCGTAATAAAAGCAGTACCTAGAGACTATTATGATATGGATGTTGAGCCATTTAACGATGACATGGATATTGATAATTGGTTAGGTGAGCCAGCGAGCCAAATACGAATAATGCAATAAACATTGGTGAAGAAAGTACATGAAAGATGTTCCCATATGGTAAATTTGTATTGGTCTTATTAGCTCAAACATGTATCAGTTTAATTAAGTACAATAAAGTATAATAAAGATGGTTCTTTGTATCAGTTTTATTATGGAAAGAGACTTTGGATATTGTTAATTGTGACTTTTTCTAGATGAATTAGTCTTATTTGTATTAGTCTTTGTATCATTCTTATTTCATAATCACAAATTATGGAACTTTTGATAATTATTATTTCCTAGATGGTTCTTTGTATAAGTTTTTATAGACTTTTTAATGATGAATCATTTTTTTTGTATCAGTCTTTTTAAAGATAATCAGTTTTTTATATCAGTTTTTAGATTTTGTGGAGTGTGGACCTGTTTAGATTCTTTTGTATCAGTTTTTTTGGATGGTACACTATTCAAGATCATGTTCCATAGAGTGTGGACCTGTTTAGATTCGCACCATTAACAGGGTTCATAGACTATAGCTTCTAAAGTCTGTCTTGTGAGCATCGCATTGATGAATTCATTAAATGTGAATGCAATGTGGCAATCTTCTAAGCATTTACAATTTTTTGGTTTAATGTTTCCATTCTACTGGCGCCTTGACCGGTACCAGTATGGGTCACATTTTCACTATGTGTGCTTCTCTTCCTGTACATAATTACAAGTTTAGAGTGGAAAGGAAGCAAAATTATAACCGGAACTTTCATTGTATTATTAATAGAACCTATTCAACGAGAAGAGAGGCCAGGAGAAGAGTAAATTTCTAGTTCTCTCTAATCATTAGATTCATTACAAAGTTGTTGTATTGTTAAGAGAACATTTTCACTATCGCTAAATGAAGTATCTATTTCATCAGCCTAGGGAAAGCCATCTTCGTCTATGACCTATCTTTCCTGTAACTTCTGCAACTGTCGATCCACAAGGTTCCTTGTCCTCTTTTTGCAGTTACCAACCTCCTCATAAGTAAACCTAAGCTTCACTTTTATGGTGGTAACCACCTTACGAAATTTCATCTCACAAGAAGTGGGGTTCAGGTTCGGGTTCAGGTTCAGGCTTGCCATCCGACACGAGCCCCTCTGTAGAGAAGGTTTCCTCCAATAAACTGAGGTTCCACATGTACCTATCAAATGCCTCATTCTCTGATTGAATGTTCCTTTCAATGTGCTCCTTAAACTTTGAAAATCTTAACTTATTTATATTCACAGAATCTTGAGAAATACAGACAATTTGCACATCAGGTGAACACAGAGAAAAACTTGGAGTCATACCAAATGTGAACAATTTGTGAACATTTAGAAACAACTAGATGGATTGAACCACTATTGTCCGTACCTAACAGTTAACATTCTTAATCGATAATTGTGTGAAGCGACAAACTATAAAAAAGAATAGAAGTACACGAAGTGTTTGTGAATTTTCAAAACTAACTAAACTTATGAAACTTTAAGTAGCTTATGAAGTGATTGCCAATGTAAAATAATGCAGAGAGAATTTACAACGAGAAATTGAGCAATATACCACATGTCCAAACCTTTTATAATCCAAGAAATTTAGGAACAATATAAGACATATTATCTAGCAGTTAAACAATAATTTTGACACAAGATATTACAAATATAAACTTGAAGAGCTACTGGTGACTACCTTCACGGTGAGCAGATTCTTTGCTCTAAGAGCAATGGCAACAGCGGTAGAGAATTGCTCAAGTGAAGACAGCCTCCAAGAAGCTCTGGGGTGTGATGTAATTCTGTGAGCTTCATTAACTACTGCTGCTTAAAATATTAAATATTCAAGACTTGCTGTTTGAAGGAACTTCAGGAGATGGTGCCTTATCCGATAAAATACTGGTTTGTTTTATAACTGCAGTATAAGACGACAGAGCCAATTTATATACTAAATATAATGATGTTGAAAGAGGGTGTTACTCCTCAAAGCAACAGATCTGATCCAATAGGAATGCACATATTGAAAGCAGATAATATGTGGCTACTAGTTACATCGTCTCATGCCAAAATGGCCAATCAATTCTAGCATATAATATTGAACTAACAGAGGTTTCATCATGGTTGCTACTAGTTACAATCGTCTCATGCACATATTGAACTAACAGATGTTTCATCATGGTTGCTACTGCACTACTAATTAATGCAGTCATTGGTATGATAACAACTATTTCTGTACTGTTTTTGCTTAATATTTTATGGATCTTCCAATCTTGTATTATTTCCATATTTTATTATACTTTCATGGTTTCATCTATGTTGATGTGGAAGTCCAAATTTACTCTCTCATCCAGAGTAACCAAGGAGAAATGATACTTATATCTAGCCAGATTTGTACTTTACATCTTCTAGCAGGTGTAGAGATTTCCGTCTTGGCGTAGAGCACTTATTGCTATCGTCGGTAAGTCTTTAATCAATTACTATAGACTTGAGATTATGTTGATGGCCATGCCTTTTTGTCACTTATAGCCAGCCTATTTGCTATTTACTTGGAGTAGGCTATCCCTTCATCATACACTATTCTCTGTCTAAAGCTTTTATATATGATGAAGTTAATGGGACTAGATTGCCATTCTCATTTTTCATTAATCACAATCAG
>JANAVB010030581.1:95000-113457 GCA_029216955.1 Iris pallida
AGCGTCGGTATACCTGTAATGCCTGTTGTTCATATTACGTATTTGGAATACGTATACGTTTTATCTTGTATTTGCATATCTCCTTGGTTTGGCTTGGCTTGTTTATTCTTGGTTTGGTTGGCTTGGTTCGGTTCGTTTGTGTGGGTTTGGGTTTGGTTTTATATGGTGAACCCCCTACCTACCACCACCAACCCCTTTATTAATCCATTCCTTCATTCTCTCTTCATAACTCATTCTTCTTCCCCATTACTTCCTTCACCTACCAAAGAGAGGGAGAGAGAGGTCTAGGCAAGTGCAACTTGCTTCCACAAGAGAGCTCATTTTTATTGTTCATTAGCTTCTTCTCATATTTCTAAGACATATTAGAACTTGTCATTTTCCATTTCGAGGCTTTAATTTTTGTAGATCTAGAAATTAGTTACTTTCGGATTTTGGTAGTTTTGATCTATTAAACTTCTTTGTTTTCAAGTTTTGATGGTTCTATGTTGTAGAGCATTTTATTCTACCCAATTTTGACCTTTGAAAAGTTGGATTTGGTCTTATTTTGACCAAGTTATGGACTTTTGAAGCTTTAGGTTCAACCATAGTTCTTGCTAATTTGGAGAAGACAGTGAGCAGTGCACGAGCTTTTTAGCTTGTGCCAATGAGCTGCGCGTGCTCTTTAGCGCAGCGCAGTCGACCCCATACTGCCTTTTGGGAGCGTATGACTCGTATACGCTCGCTTGCTTGACAAGGAGTCGTATCGACCCCATACGCTGCCTTTCGTGAGCATTTGAACTGAGCGTAGCTTGCCCTGAGCGTACGCTGGCTTGAGCGTATGTTGACCTGAGCGTATGCTGGCTTGAGCATAGCCTAGCCTGAGCGTAGCCTGACCTGAGCGTAGCCTGATTACCCTGGATCTTCTATAGCCTTGTATATTGATATTTTATCAGATATTTAACACCCATTTTATATCCTTACGCCTTTTGTCATGAACTTGATAATCACGAATTTATGTAATATGTTTGGAAAGGATAACTGAGCCTGACACGATAGTGACCCGTAGTGGTGCACTCCTAACATGAGTAACATGACATGACCTGATAGTGGCCTGTCGCGCGCACTCCTGACT
This sequence comes from Iris pallida, assembly GCA_029216955.1. Taxonomy (NCBI): domain Eukaryota; kingdom Viridiplantae; phylum Streptophyta; class Magnoliopsida; order Asparagales; family Iridaceae; genus Iris; species Iris pallida. Next base: position 96,112 of record JANAVB010030581.1, read on the forward strand.
AGTACACTTGACCTGATAACCTGACATGATTATCTCGAATAGCCGTTACGACGGCTACCTGACATGACATGACTTGTATAATTAACCAGGACACCATGGGTGATTGTGCTTGTATAAATAAACCAGTCCTGTCTTGCATCATGTCTAGGATGGGACTCCTGAGTACCACGGTCAGGAGTACCTATTGAAATGAACTAAGGACTAATAACTAGATTAATACATTAGTCATGAAGAGATTTCCCAGCTACAGGCAATCCCGTTACCTGGGCACGCCTTGGGATCTGTAGCCTGCCGTCGAGTAGGGCACATTTCCAGCACACTGTCATGTGTTACACCCTTCAAGCTACCTAAGGGTACATTCGTTTCCTGGACGATGTATCCACCTGAATTCAACTCTAATTTTTAACCCGGGGAACCTGGATGGTCTGCAGGGCTTGTGGCTGTGGAATAATCTTACTGCATCTTGTTAGTAATTAGGCTTGTGACAACCCTAGTTAGTAAATGTATCAAGCCGTAATTCTTCCTTGGCCGTGAAGTGATTGGACGGAGTCTAACCAGTCTAGTCTTGCCCTGAATCCTATTCCAGATTATTGAATGACCAGAACTTGTATTTATTTTTCCGATAAATGGTGAGAATTCAAGTTCTGTTCAGACGAAGGGTTACAACCCCGGTCCTTGTTTGGTTTACGGGTTATAACCTGGTTATCTGAATAGTTCCATGGTTATCTCGTCGTATATCATCCTGGTGTATTTTCTTTATTTTCAGTTCTTACTTTTTATATCTTGTGCTGATTGCTGGTTTTAGTTCTTAAGTGAAGCTTCCTTTGTGGCACTTGCTCTTTCTGGGGTCTGACCCAGCTGGTTTTGTGTGGCCAGATTTCGGAGCCGCTCCAGAGGATCTACCGACCTTCCAGCCAGATGGTGGCCACTAGACGGAACCCTGGCAACGAGTGGGTTATTTTTGGCTCTCCCACTCTATTATAAAATATTCTTTTGAGGCGTTTAGCCGACGAGCACCTGTTTAGCTCGATTGCACTTTATTTACTGTCTGCCTACGGGCTGTAACATGATTAACAGATCCTAGGGTTGATCATGTATGACTAAACTCTTGCTGGTCCTAACATTTTGTAACGACTAGTTTCATGATCAGCTGAATATGTAATATTTGGGATGCCTTATTATTGTATATTTAATGATCATACATCTTGTAAAATTTACTTACTTGCTTGTGATTGAGACACTAGGCTTGTTCATGACCATAGGAGACTGTTGGCTTGTAGTAAACCCTCATGTATCTAGACAGCCGTGACCGTATAGCAAGATGGAATCCATTTCATATACGTAGCTGGCTATGTCTGCCCCCGTTCTCCAGTATTCTAATTCTGGGGCGTGACATGGTTTAAGTGGTGGCCCATGCAGGTCTTGTAAATCAAGATATGTGAGGGTTTACCGAATAGATGTCTCAATCAGTATTCGTCTTTGATCTCTGTTCGTATCTTCTGAATCCCTGGATTCTTGTCCTGATCATATGCTTGTATCGTTGCTCTGTCCTGGTCCTTCCTTATTATTTCCTATGTCGTCTTCTTCAGCGGCATAGTACCTGACCCGGCCGATCAGCAAGGCGGAGCACCTCCCGCGGACCAGCAGCAACCTGGAGATCAAGCCCAGCATTCCGGAGTAGCCTCTAGAGTCGTGCCTTCTGGCGGAGAGCCACCAGTCCAGCCAGTTCAACCTGTAGAACATGATGACGGCACTTTGCTAGGACTCGTCAGGACCTTGATACTTCCCAAGACCGGCGTGGAGATGCCTTGCACCTGGCAGTGACGGATGCTTTGACCCGGGGTGGTCATCAGGGTAACAGCGCTGCCAACAGCTTCAAGCGCTTGAACCCTCCATTCTTCGACGGTAGTGAAGATGCTATCGCAGCAGATGCTTGGCTTTAGGACACTGAGGTGATTCTCGAAGCAGCCAGGACTCCAGAGAACGAGAAGGTGGCCGTGGTGCGCCTACAGCTATTAGATCTTGCCCGCAGCTGGTGGGCAGCACAGGCCGTTGGATTAGCAGCCCCCATTGCTTGGGCAGTATTCCGGGAGAGATTCCAGACCAAGTATTTTGATGCTGTAGCTCGGTACGATCTATAGACGAGGTTCACAAATCTGAAGTAAGGAGGCAGGACGGTCGACGGATATGCGGCCGAGTTTTCCAGACTCAGTCGGTTTGCTCCCACCTTGGTGGCAACCGAGTATGATAGAGCCCAGCGGTTCCAGCAGGGACTTCACCTGGAGATCTTATTGGCAGTCGAGCAGTTTGAGCATCAGACTTTTGATGCAGTCTTTAGAGCAGCCCGGAGGCATGAGTATACCTCCCAGAGGATTGTGGATAGGGCCGGGGGTCGGAAGAGATCTCACGGCCAGATGAATCAGTCTTCAGCACCAGCCTCGACAGCCAGGGCCTTGACTATTGGGGCTCCGAGGCGAGGAGCCTCAGTGACGTCGGTTCAGCATTCAACTCCGACGCACCCTCAGCAGCAGCAGAAGCAGAAGCAGTCTTCCGCAGTAGGATGTCTCATTGTGGGAAGCCAGGCCATGTGGTGGCAGAGTGCCGTAGGGCGCAGGGATTGTGTCTGGCTTCTGGAGCACCAGACCATAGTATTGGATCCTGTCCGAATAGGGGTGGTTCATCATCGTCCAACCTTTCTAGCTCTTCGGTGAGAGGACCAGCTCCGGTCCAGCACAGCAGTATCCATTGCCGAGGCCCTTGCCGCCTCAGACCCAAGTGTTCCAGCAGAACCCCTAGCAGTATGCATAAGTCCAAGCCCAGAGTCAGAATAGGCAACGAGGATTTCAGCAGAGGGGACCAGCCCCGAGGGCACGGTCAGGCTATGGTGATGACCGTGGAGGAAGGATTGGCACCAGAAGAGGTAGTGGCAGGTAATATTCTCGTTAACTCCTTTCTAGCTTCAGCTTTATTTGATTCTGGTGCATCGCATTCATTTATGTCTGCACGATTCGCGACACGGGTAGGATTGGAGCCCGAGTCATTATTAGTAAGGCTTAATATACTTACTGGTAACGGACTTGTGGGAGTAGATAGAGTGTTTTCCTCGTGTCGGGTCGTAGTTAGCGGTAGAGAATTCCCTGCTACATTGATAGAGTTCCCGATGGCCGATTATGATGTGGTCCTAGGGATGGATTGGTTGAGGAACCAGTATGCTAGGATAGACTACCATATTGGCAAGGTTGTTTTTAGCATTCCAGGCGAGCCGGAGTTTCTTTCTCCCGAGGCGAAGTTGAGTCATCTCCTCCAGTATTGCGGATGGCAGTAGCAGCAGTTCAGTTGCCCAGGATAGTCGAGGAGTTTCCAGATGTTTTCCCAGAAGAACTTCCAGGTATACCTCCGGAGCGGGAGATCGAGTTCACTATAGACTTGATTCCCGGGACAGCCCCAGTGTCAGAGAGAGTCTACAGGATGGCGCCGTCAGAGTTGGAGATATTGTACAAGATGATTGAAGAACTCAGAACCAAGGGATTCATTCGTGCTAGTGGATCGCCTTGGGGAGCCCCGATGCTTCTTGTGAAAAAGAAGGATGGTACGTCCAGGTTATGTGTTAATTATCGTACCTTGAACTTAGTGACAATCAAGAACAGATACCCTCTTCGAGGATAGATGACTTATTTGATCAACTCAAGGGGGCTTCAGTATTCTCGAAGATTGACTTGCGCTCAGGTTATCATCAGATCAGAGTCAGAGAGAAGGACATCCGAAGACAGCTTTTAGATCAAGATATGGGCATTGGGAGTTCCTTGTTATGCCTTTTGGAGCAACTAATGCGCCGACAGTATTCATGGACCTCATGAATCGTATCTTCATGCCTTACTTGGATCAGTTTGTGATTGTGTTCTTGTATGACATTCTGGTCTACAGCAAGAGTGAAGCGGAGCATGAGCAGCACCTCCGTATAGTTCTTCAGATCCTCAGAGAGCACCAGTTATATGCCAAGTTCAGTAAATGCGAGTTCTGGCTCGATCATATTTCGTACTTGGGTATCATCACTCGAGGAGGAGTAGAAGTGGATCGCCAGAAGATTGTAGCTATTGTATGGCCATGGCCAGCACAGTTGTAGAAGTTCGCAGTTTCCTTGGATTGGCTGGCTATTACCGGCGATTTGTTTCAGACTTTGCTCGGATTTCAGCGCCATTGACGCAGTTGACCCACAAGGATGCACAGTTTGCTTGGACAGCAGAGTGTCAGAGTTTTTGAGCAGTTGAAGCGAGGCCTGATAACAGCTCCTATTCTCACGCTTCCAGATGGGACCGGAGGATTCTCAGTGTATGATGCTTCAGGCAGAGGTTTAGGATGTGTTCTGATGCAGCATGAAAGGTAATAGCTTATGCGTCACGACAACTTCGTGATCATGAAAGGAATTACCCAACCCTTGACTTAGAGCTGGCAGCAGTGGTGTTTGCACTTAAGTTGTGGAGGCACTACTTGTATGGAGACAGGGTAGAGATTTTCACCGACCACAAGAGCCTGAAGTATGTTTTCACCCAGAAGGATCTTAATATGCGTCAGAGGAGGTGGCTGGAGCTTCTTGTGGATTATGATGTCAACCTGCAGTATCATCCTGGGAAGGCCAATGTTGTTGCGGACGCATTGAGCAGGAGAGCGGGAGTTTATTTTCTAACAGCGTAACCAGAGCTGTTAGCAGATCTTCAGAAGATGGGTATTGAAGTTTTCTCCCTTCCAGTGTGGCGTTGATGGCCAGCATGCAAGTTCAGTCCATTATAGTCGAGAGGATCCGGATGGCGCAGTCAGCAAATTCCAAGCTTCAGCGACTCAGAGCAGAGTATGAAGCAGGACGAAGACCAGAGTTATGTATTCATGAGGATGGTACACTTAGGCATGGTAAGCGTCTTTGTGTACCTAGTTGAGATATCAGACAGGAGATCATGTCAGAGGCGCACAGTTCTCAGTATTCCATCCATCCTGGCAGTACGAAGATGTACCGTGATATCCGGCAGCATTTCTGGTGGAATGGCATGAAACGGGAGATAGCTCAGTTTGTCTCTCGGTGTTTGGTTTGCCAACAAGTTAAAGCCGAACATCAGAGACCGGCTGGACTTCTTCAGCCCTTACCGATTCTAGAATGGAAGTGGGAGCATGTGACCATGGATTTTGTGACTGGATTACCTAGATCCCCAGCTAGTAGAGATACTATTTGGGTCATTATGGATAGGCTTACCAAGGTAGCGCACTTTCTCCCGTATAGAGTTGGTCAGTCGATGGCTCAGCTAGCGGAGATGTACCTCAGGCAGATTGTCAGATTGCACGGAGTGCCAGTCAGTATCACCTCGGACCGAGATTCAAGATTTACGTCACACTTTTGGCGTAGCTTGCAAGAGAGTTTGGGGACTCATCTCCAGTTCAGTTCAGCATATCACCCGCAGACAGATGGCCAGTCGGAGCGTACGATTCAGACTCTTGAAGACATGTTACGGTCTTGCACACTTGACTTCGGTGGTTCATGGGAAGATCATTTCACCTGGTGGAATTCTCATACAATAATAGTTTCCAGGCCAGTATCCAGATGGCATCGTTCGAGGCACTGTATGGCAGAAAGTGCAGATCCCCGTTAGCCTGGGATGATGTTGGAGAGAGGCAGATGCTTGGTCCAGAAATGATTGCTCAGACCATTGAAGTAGTCAGGCGAGTCAGAGATCACCTTCGAGTTGCCCAAGATCGCCAGCGCCATTGGGCCGATTCTCATCGACTCTCGAGTTTTCGGTCGGCGATCATGTATTCCTGAGGATTTCGCCTAACCGTGGCGTCATTCGTTTCGGCGTACGGGGCAAGCTTAGTCCTAGATATATAGGACCGTTTGACATTCTGGAGCGAGTAGGAGATGTATCCTATCGTCTCGCTCTTCCACCGTCGCTAAGCGAGGTGCATGACGTGTTCCATGTATCCCAATTATGACGGTACATCCCGGACCCGAGCCACATCCTGGATCATTCAGAATTGGTTGTTGGTACCAACCTTCGTATGAGAAGAGGCCCGTGTCTATATTGGATCGAAGAGAGAAGATCCTCAAGAACAAGACTATCAAGTTAGTCCGAGTTGCTTGGGGTCATCACTCTTTGGGGGAGTCAACGTGGGAGCGTGAGGATGATATCCGATCACGATATCCCGACTTGTTTGACTCGTGAGGTATAATGTTCTTATGCCTCATGCCATCAATTCCTTGCTTGCATGATTGATTGATTGCCTAGTATAATTGCCTGTGAATAGTGTAGCTTGTTCTTGTCCTTCTAGCCTCTTAATTAAATTTCGAGGACAGAATTCTTTTAAGGTGGGCAGAGTTGTAATACCTGTTGTTCGTATTACGTATTTGGAATACGTATACATTTTATCTTATATTTGCATATCTCCTTGGTTTGGCTTGGCTTGTTATTCTTGGTTGGGTTGGCTTGGTTCGGTTCGGTTTGTGTGGGTTTGGGTTTGGTTTTATATGGTGAACCTCCTACCTACCACCACCAACCCCTTTATTAATCCATTCCTTCATTTCTCTCTTCATAACTCATCTTCTTCTTCCCCATTACTTCCTTCACCTACCAAAGAGAGGGAGAGAGAGGTCTAGGCAAGTGCAACTTGCTTCCACAAGAGAGCTCATTTTTATTGTTCCATTAGCTTCTTCTCATATTTCTAAGACATATTAGAACTTGTCGTTTTCCATTTCGAGGCTTTAATTTTTGTAGATCTAGAAATTAGTTTTGGATTTTGGTGGTTTTGATCTATTAAACTTCTTTGTTTTCAAGTTTTGATGGTTCTATGTCGTAGAGCATTTTATTCTACCCAATTTTGACCTTTGAAAAGTTGGATTTGGACTTATTTTGACCAAGTTATGGACTTTTGAAGCTTTAGGTTCAACCATGGAGTTCTTGCTGATTTGGAGAAGACAGTGAGCAGTACACGAGCTTTTTAGCTTGTGCCACTGAGCTGCGCGCGCTCTTTAGCGCAGTGCAGTCGACCCCATACGCTGCCTTTTGGGAGCGTATGACTCGCATACGCTCGCTTGCTTGACAAGGAGTCGTATCGACCCCATACACTGCCTTTTGGGAGCGTAAACTCGCATATGCTCGCTTGCTTGACAAGGAGTCGTATCGACCCTATACGCTGCCTTTTGGGAGCGTATGACTCGCATACGCTCGCTTGCTTGACAAGGAGTCGTATCGACCCCATACGCTGCCTTTTGGGAGCGTATGACTCGCATACGCTCGCTTGCTTGACAAGGAGTCGTATCGACCCCATACACTGCCTTTTGGGAGCGTATGACTCGCATACGCTCGCTTGCTTGACAAGGAGTCGTATGGACCCCATACGCTGCCTTTTGTGAGCGTTTGACCTGAGCGTAGCTTGCCCTGAGCGTACGCTGGCTTGAGCGTATGTTGACTTGAGCGTACGCTGGCTTGAGCATAGCCTAGCCTGATCGTAGCCTGACCTGAGCGTAGCCTGATTACCCTGGATCTTCTATAGCCTTGTATATTGATATTTTATCAGATATTTAACCCATTTTATATCCTTACGCCTTTTGTCATGAACTTGATAATCACGAATTTATGTAATATGTTTGGAAAGGATAACTGAGCCTGACACGATAGTGACCCGTAGTGGTGCACTCCTAACATGAGTAACATGACATGACCTGATAGTGGCCCGTCGCGGCGCACTCCTGACTAGTACACTTGACCTGATAACCTGACATGATTATCTCGAATAGCCGTTACGACGGCTACCTGACATGACTTGTATAATTAACCTGGACACCGTGGGTGATTGTGCTTGTATAAATAAACCAGTCCTGTCTTGCATCATGTCTAGGATGGGACTCCTGAGTACCACGGTCAGGAGTACCTATTGAAATGAACTAAGGACTAATAACTAGATTAATACATTAGTCATGAAGAGATTTCCCAGCTACAGGCAATCCCGTTACCTGGGCATGCCTTGGGATCTGTAGCCTGCCGTCGAGTAGGGCACATTTCCAGCACACTGTCATGTGTTGCACCCTTCAAGCTACCTAAGGGTACATTCGTTTCCTGGACGATGTACCCACCTGAATTCAACTCTAATCTTTTAACCCGGGGAACCTGGATGGTCTGCAGGGCTTGTGGCTGTGGAATAATCTCACTGCATCTTGTTAGTAATTAGGCTTGTGACAACCTTAGTTAGTTAATGTATCAAGCCGTAATTCTTGCTTGGCCGTGAAGTGATTGGACGGAGTCTAACCAGTCTAGTCTTGCCCTGAATCCTGTTCCAGATTATTGAATGACCAGAATGCTTGTATTTATTTTTCCGATAAATGGTGAGAATTCCAAGTTCTGTTCAGACGAAGAGTTACAACCCCGGTCCTTGTTTGGTTTACGGGTTGTAACCTGGTTATCTGAATAGTTCCATGGTTATCTCGTCGTATCATCCTGGTGTATTTTCTTTATTTCCTGTTATTACTTTATTTATATCTTGTGCTGATTGCTGGTTTTAGTTCTTAAGTGAAGCTTCTTTTGTGGCACTTGCTCTTTCTGGGTTCTGACCTAGCTGGTTTTGTGTGGCCAGATTTCGGAGCAGCTCCAGAGGATCTACCGACCTTCCAGCCAGATGGTGGCCACTAGACGGAACCCTGACAACGAGTGGGTTATTTTTGGCTCTCCCACTCTATTGTAAAATATTCTTTTAAGGCGTTTAGCCGACGAGCACCTGTTTAGCTCGATTGCACTTTATTTACTGTCTGCCTACGGGCTGTAACATGATTAACAGATCCTAGGGTTGATCATGTATGACTAAACTCTTGCTAGTCCTAACATTTTGTAACGACTAGCTTCATGATCAGCTGAATATGTAATATTTGGGACGCCTTATTATTGTATATTTAATGATCATACATCTTGTAAAATTTACTTACTTGCTTGTGATTGAGACACTAGGCTTGTTCATGACCATAGGAGACTGTTGGCTTGTAGTAAACCCTCATGTATCTAGACAGCCGTGACCGTATAGCGAGATGGAATCCATTTCATATACGTAGCTGGCTATGTCTGCCCCCGCTCTCCAGTATTCTGGTTCTGGGGCGTGACAATACCCAACCAGCTTTGGCTCGTCACCACCAAAGGAAAGTCTCCAACCAGCAGTGCCCTGAAGATATCGTAGAATCCACTTGACCGCACTCCAATATACCCTTCCAGGATTTGAAAGATACCTGCTAACCGTACTAACTGCATGAGCAATATCTGGCCTCGTACACACCATAGCATACATAAGGCTCCCCACAGCTGAGGCATATGGAACCCGCTCCATATCTTCCTTTTCATCCTCGGTAGATGGATACTGCTCCTCAGTGAGCTTAAAGTGAGCCGCAAGAGGGGAACTCACTTTGTTCGACCCGTCCATCCCGAAACGCTGAAGTACCCGGTGAATGTACTTCGTTTGGGACAAGTATAGCAGCTTGGACTCTCTCTCTCGGCTGATCTCATCCCAAGAATAGTCTTCGCTGTGCCCAAATGCTTCATAGAGAAGGCTGCGCCCAGTTGGCGCTTCAGCTCCGCTATCCTAGTGGCATTCCGACCCACTAATAGCATATCATCAACATAGAGCAATAAAATGATGAAATCATCATCGGCAAAATATCTCACAAATACACAGTGATCCGACGTCGTTCGTGCATAACCATGCTCCCCCATAAATGACTCAAACTTCCTGTACCACTGCCTCGGAGCCTGCTTCAGACCATACAAGATCTTCCTCAACCAGCAGACCAAATGTGACTTGCCCTTCTCACAGAATCCCTCCGGCTGCTCCATGTACAACTCCTCCTCAAGATCACCGTGGAGGAATGTCGTCTTCACATCCATCTGCTCGACCTCTAAGTCGAGACTAGCTGCTAATGCTAGCACCACCCGAATAGACGAATGCTTGACGACAGCGAAAAGATCTCATCATAATCCACGCCTTTCCGCTGACCGTAGCCTTTAACTACCAGCTTCGCTTTGTATCGAGGGCGAGTAGCATCATCCGTCTGCTTCACTCTGAACACCCATCGATTCTTCAAATCCTTCTTGCCCTTTGGCAACCGCACCAGATCATAAGTGGAATTAGTGTGCAAGGAACTTATCTCCTCCTGCATAACCTCCATCCACTCCTGCCTGTGTTTGTCTTCCATTGCCTATGCAAAACTTTCGGGCTCTCCTCCGTCAGTCAATAGCACATACTCATCTGGTGAGTATCTCGTAGATGGTCGACGATCTTTGTCGGTCCTTCTCAGTGGAGCTACTGGTGCTGGCTGTATACCAACAGCCTCCGCCCCTTCAGGAACTGCCTCTCCGGCATGCTCATCCTCCTGAGGGACACCCTGACCACCATCAGCAGGCTGATGATCAAGGTTGGGAGCAACTCCATGTACCGGCTCCCCCATAACTGGATCCTCTGCGATGTCCTCTAGAAATTGCTCGAAGCGAAATGACTTTAACTCAGACAATTCCTCAGCCTCAGAAGGCGTCTCGGAATCCTGAGTGTTGGTCATGGTCTGATCCTCGACGAATACCACGTCCCTGCTTCTGTAGAGCTTTCTTTCCACCGGATCGTAGAGTCTATAGCCAAACTCATCCCGAACGTAGCCGACAAAGACGTATCGCCTCGTCTTCGGCTCAAGTTTGGTCCTCTCGTCCTTTGGTACATGCACGAAGGCCTTACAGCCAAACACTCGCAGGTGATTGTATGACGGCTCTTTGTCGTACCATACTTTGTGAGGCACATCACCCTGCAAAGGAGCACTAGGAGACAAATTAATAACATAAGCAGCTGTGAGAAGAGCCTCACCCCAGTAACTGCCCGGCAAGTTTGCTTCTGATAGCAAACATCGCCTCTCCATCAGTGTCCTGTTCATGCGCTCCGCTACACAATTGAGCTGAGGTGTCTTGGTCGGAGTCTTCTGGTGTCGTATCCCCTACTCTCTGCAATAAGCATTAAAGGGACCAATGTATTCGCCGCCATTGTCGGACCGAACACACAACAACTTCTTGCCTGTCTCCCTTTCAACAGAGGCCTGAAACTCCTTGAAAGTAGGCAGCACCTGATCCTTGGTCTTTAAGGCATAGACCCAAACCTTCCTGGAACAGTCATCAATAAAGGTTACAAAGTAAGAAGCACCACCAGAGATTTTACCTTCATATGACCGCAGACATCCGAGTGAATCAACTCGAGGAACGTCGGCTCCTTGAACTTGGGTGACTTTGAAAGACACCCAATTTTGCTTCCCAGCTAAACAGTGCGTGTACTTCTCCAACTTTGTAGACTTGAGCCCCGGAATCACCTTCCTGTTCACCAAGTAGCTCATCCCCTTCTCACTGATATGGCCGAGCCGTCTGTGCCACAACTCGGTAGACGCATCACTGACTGCGTTCACCTCCTGTGCCCCCTGTGCGCTCCCCTCCATATAGTAGAGACCGGACTTCTTGCTTCCTCTGGCAATCACCATCGAACCCCTGGAATGCTTCCACTGACTGTTCCTGAAGAGACTGAAGATCCCTCGTCATCCAACCTTCCAACCGACACCAGGTTGAAACGAATATCAGGGACATGACGAACATCTTTGAGAACAAGAACCACACCCGTCTTCGTTCTCAAATGCACATCTCCAACGGCAACCACCTTTGACACATCTCCGTTGCCCATCTTCAACACTCCACAGTCGCCTGTAGTGTAAGTGGCAAACAGTGCCATGTTGTGAGATATGTGCTGAAGCCTCTGAGTCCACCAGCCAAGAATTGTCATCGCAGGCGAGGTTAGTAATGACCTCATCACCTACGACGATCACATCGCCTCCATGCATCGAGGCCGCCGCTGTAGTGTTCTCTTCTTGCTTCCCCTTGTCGTCCTTCTTCTCTCTCTTCCAAGCGAAACAGTTCTGCTTGATGTGGCCCTTCTAACCATAATGGTAACACTCTGAGTCCTCGTAACGACCCTTGGACATCCCCCTGCTCTTGTCTCTGCCACCACCTGGACCCCTGCTTTTGCCCCTTTCGCGGCTCTCTGAAACAAGTGCCTCTGAGTGGTGGGATGTGGATGAAGTGCCCTGAGAACGTCTCCGCATCTCTTCATTCAACACCCGCTCTTGGCAAACTCCAGACTGACCACGCCCTCTGGAGCAGGAGCGATCATAGATACTCGTACGGTCTCCCACGAGTCTGGCAAAGTACACAGCAGCCACAGTCCCTGAACTTCGTCGTCGAACTTGACTCCCATAGAAGATAGCTGGTCAACCACGCCCTGGAACTCACTCAAGTGGTCCAAAATAGACGCCCCATCCTTGTATCGCAGACCCATCATCGTTTGGATCAGGAACAATTTGTTTACCCCGGTCTTCTTCGCATACAAGGATTCCAGCTTATCCCACAACGTCTTTGCGTGCTCAATATTGGCAACGTGGTTGTACACGTTCTCGTCCACAAACTGCCGTATGTATCCACACACTTGTATATGCTCGAATGTCTAGTCCTCCTCGGATTTATTACTGGGCTTCTCGGTTGCAAACACGGGTAGATGTAGCTTCTTGACAAACAGCAAATCTTTCATCTTGCTCCGCCAATAGTGATAGTTGGTGCCGTTCAGGTTCACCATGCGCACCGACTTCACGTCCATCTTCCTCTCTGGTTTCTCTGTCAACTACTGACACCCCTTCTGAATTCCAGAACCTGGCTCTGATACCACTCTGTTGGGAAAGAAATGCGGAAACCTTTCCCCAAACCGGAGAGTACCTGTGAGAGGACCGAGCAATACAACGCACGAACCCAAAAACAACCACACAAAAATCCACGCAGACACAGAGAATTTTTGACGTGGAAAACCCTTGGGAAAAACTACGGGACGATCGGAATCCAACCCTAAGAAGCCTCCACTAATGGAATAGAAGAATTACACCCTCTACAAACTCCTCCGATCCAAATCGGATCCCCACAACACTCAGAAGTAAGAACAATGATTACAAGGCTACGAAGAGCGAGAAAGACGAGTAAAGATTACCCGAACACGATCTCCTTCGAAAAACAACCTTCAATCCTCCGTCTTCTCTCCCGAAGTTGTAATGGCACTCTTGCCTCCTTCCTCTCTCTTCTTGTGTTACGTTGCGTTATGAATTAGGGTTTGGAAATCCCAACTTAACTCCCCAATCCCGCAACCAACCTGGACCGTTGGATTAGATCCAGTGGTAAAAAGTCACCCTAAAATCCACTTCAGCCCCCGACGACACAGAGTTCGGCCAGAACTCTGTGTCGGGCAACCAGCACTGGCCGACCCAATTCTGGAATGGGGAGGCAGAGTTCGGCCAGAACTCTGCCTGGGGTAGAGTTCGGCCCGAACTCGGCCCCCCTGCTTCCAACAGCTCCCTGTAGCTCCATCAGCAGCCCCGCTTCCTCCCCGAGCTTCTTCGACACACGAACGGCGCTCGTCGCACTCCGGGGTCTTCTCCACATAGGTTGGGAACCCCACCCACTCCAACATTATTTTATTTTGATATTTATAAAAATATGTGAATGATTGGTCAATGATTGTAGCAAAAGTTCATTCTTGAAGAATCTGCAAGGAGATGGTTTTTTCAAACAATTGTAGCTGATTGGCGATGTTGGAAAAGTCGTTGAAGCAAAAACATTTTAAGAGTCACACTACATTTTCAGCATGTCTAAAAGATCGTCCTGAGGCAATACCCATGAAACAATGGGACAGAGTTGTATGACGTTGGAATTCTGAAGAGGCAAAGGTACTTCTCTAGTTTAAGATTCTCTAGTTGTATTTGTAAATGTCCAATTTTAAGGATTTGTTTATATTTGGGATAATTGAGAATGTTGTACATGTTTTATTTAATTTATTTTATAGTTGTAGTTATGGAAAGTAGCTTATACATTATCTTAGAAGAATTTGTTCACAAATGATTCTAGAATGATTTGTCAATTAATTACAGCTAACAAGTGAGACAAACACAAGGAATAAGATGAAAGTAAAGTACACTCATACTATAGGTAGCAAGAGTTTTGCTCGAGTGCGAGAAGAGGAGGTACGCTTAAATCATTTTTATTATTTATTTTATTATTTTTGTTTTGCTTGTTTGATAAATTTTTATTTACTTAGAAAAAGTGAAGACCCAATGGAGAGGAGCCATCTGAAGTGGAGATGTTTGTCTTAACAAGAAAAACGAAGGATGGAACGTTAAAACTTGATGAGGATACTATAGTAAGTTATATATGTCCAATATATTGTCAATTTATCTTCTTCTTTTTTACTTTCGCCAAAACACTATCCAAAACATGATTAGATATAGGTAATAGTAAGTTCTATTGTAAACAAACGTGTGTGTGTGTGTATATATATATATAAATATATTTCAAAATGTATATATCGTGTCAATGGTGGTAATGATCTATAAGTAATATAAACCATGTTTATGTTTATGTTTATTATTATAAGTTGTCCGCAGTTCCACCAATACTTTTATTAAGATCCTTGTTAGAAGTTTGGATTTGGCCCAAATTTATTAATACCATAAATTACATCAGGGTTTTAGAGCTTGTGTGTTTGTTCTGCATTATTAATATTTATGTAGTCTTATTTTGTTAATTTTTAAAATTCATAGCTAGAATTTACTTGGTGATCAGCATTTTCAATTAAGGCTGAGAAAGTGTATTGTTTTTGTCCCAAATATAAGTTTGACATCTCATGTTTTACTATAACATGTATTACTAGCTTCTTTTTATTCTAATAATATGTTTACTGATTTTATGCCTAATTATATATAGATTGAACTTGAAAGTTTGACATCTCAAGTTTCTGATACTCCCGAAAGTAATATTGCGAGAGAAAATTTTTTGAAGAAAGTTTTTAAAGAGCCTGGACGTGCGCCTCTCTATGTTAAAGGCATAGCACCTTCTGATTTAAAAAAAAATCAACAAGTTATGTATCAGCACAAGTGCTCGAAAACTTATCTATAAGGGAAAAAAGGTAGTAGAGAAGTATGAAGCAATGATTACTAAATTGCAAACTTTTATAACGAACCTGGCAGCAGCTTATCCTAATGCTCAACTACCTTCTGGTTTGATTTCGCCTCCTTTAGTTAATGGTGGCTCACATCAAGATGAATCAAGTTTACCTCGTGTCAACGGTCAGGTGATTAGTCGATCTTTATCAACAAGAAGTTAAGTACTAACTACTGGATATTATTATTTTTGTTTGTAGTTTAACGAAGATGAGGATGGTGAAGATGAAGATGGACATGAAGATATTTAAATTTTTGATTAGTCTATAGAATTATTTCACCGATCTATCCTTATGACGTTTTGGATTAAGTTTTTTTTGTAAGCACTTTGAATTACACAAAGCTAGATAATTTATGTCTTAAATATTGTTGAATTTTGAATTAAGTGTCTTTTGTAAGCCCTTTGAATTAAATGAAGCTACATAATTTGTCTTAAATATTGTTGGATTCATGGTTGATGTTTCTTTGTCGAGTGAAGTATAGTTTATATTATGAGAATGATGAATCTTATCCATTTTGGATCAATGATGGTTTGATTAATAGTAATATCATTTATATTTATTTTTACAGGTTGATGCATCTAATGTATATTGAGAGAAATATTGATCAAATATTATTTCTAAAAAATAAATAAAAATTAATTGTAAGGGTTTTGCAAGTGTTGCAAGAAACCAATATTTCAAATGCCTACAAAACGTTGCAATATCCTTCTATAATTGTTGTCAATTTAATTCTATTCTCAAGGGTTTCTAAAACTGTTGTAGATTACTTGAATTGAATTGTTGCCATACAAACTAAACTAGTTGCAAAAGCCTGCTCGAAATCGTTGCACATTTATTATTTTTGCAACAGTTTTTCCCATATTGCTTATTCGTTTTGCAACCATTACTTACTCGTTGTCTTAAAGATTTATCTGCCATGGTTTTAACTGTTGTCTAATCCCCGTAACGATTTTTAATGTTGCATGAAATATTTAGGCTACAGTTAGTAACCGTCACGCTTTAGTCAATAGCTACAATGGTTTATTCATCGTTACCAAATAAATTATTAACAACACCATACAACCATTGCACATTAATGCCAGACCCATTGCATAATACATTATTTGCAACTATTTATTGAACTGTTGCAAATATCTTCGATAACCGCGCAAGAGGAATCTGCAACGCTCACTATGACAATGGTTACAATAACCGTTGCAAATTGATATCACAACAGTTTATATTAATTTTGAATAGTTTTTGACCGTTCTAAAATACCCATATTCTTGTAGTGAGGGTGACAGCTAGGGTTAGTAGGGAAAGAGTGCAGAGAGCTTATAAATAGAGGAGAGGGCTTGGAGTAGCCGTTCGGCTAGCTGGAGTGGGTAGGTGTCGTATGGCGTGGCCTCTACTCGCCTTCAATCTGCAGGAACAGTACCATGCGGTACTCAGCAACAAAGAGCAGCTGCTCTCGACAGCTTACGTGTTGGGGTATGCTTGGGCCTAAGTAGCGGGTTAGGGTTTTGGGCTTAGCTTATAGTAGATGCAATGTTTCCTCTTTCACAACTTAATATACATCCCACCATATATAAGGAATGGTTAAGAGGCCCAAGGCTAAGGAAGTGTTAAAAAAATTATTGGTAAGGGTTTTAAGCACAGAGGAATGAGGAGACCACAAAATTAGGCCTAACATAAATTAACAAAAATATTTAAAAGTATAAAATATATATGTGTATAAGAGAAAATAGTATATATATATATATATATATATATATATATATATATATATCCTTTTAATTAAAAATAATACTAGCTATATTTATAATTAGAATGGGGGGTTTACATCCTTCGCTTCCTAGAAGAATTTTATTCCTGAAATTAAGGTGTAGTCACGGATAGAAATACAATAAGTGGAGCTTTATGAAAAAAATGCAGCATGCAAGTTCGTACCTGGCTCCTCAAACAAATGTGGGAAGCACTCTCGAATGGAATCCTCGTGCTCCCAAGTCGATTCACCCTGTGAGTGATGCTTCCATGCAACATGGATTAGTCAAATAGTCTGCCCCCACAATACCTTCTCACTGGGTATTCCGAAATAAATAAAATGAGAATGGTTTAGTCACTCATAATAAGGCTCGATCATATCTCAAGGATACAACCAAGAGGAAGGTATGGACTACGATGAGATCTATGTCCTGTTGTGAGATTAGAATCCATTCGCATGTTGTGTGCATTTACATTTTCATAACTTCAATCTTTTCAAATGGATGTAAGAGTGCTTTCTATGGTTTCAAA
>JANAVB010030582.1:0-5000 GCA_029216955.1 Iris pallida
GGAGAGACTATATCGGGGCAGAAATGATATTTAATTTTTTTTCCCATAGTCAATGCTAGGTTACCTATGATCTTTCGTGTTTGTACCATGCATCCATTGCGCAGATTTGTCATATGCGAACTCTTCGCACGCATGTTGGCGTAGTTTCTTTTGAACGATCTAAGGTTCGATCTAGGTTTTGTGATAGATCTAATCTATCCACGAGTCTTTATCACCTTGATCATTTCATGAGATACGGTCGATATTGGACTCGACACATATCCTTTAACTCATAGATTGACACGATCATGATATGATAACTAAGGACGTATTTTACACATGTTATGTTCAGCAAACAAATAACATACACGTTGCAATTAAGATTAATCTAATTGATTTTTTTAACTACTTTAGATTCTAGGGCTTGTCGGTATACCTTTACTGATGTTTTAATCACACAATTTTCCGATCTCTAATAGTATCCACAGAGTAAGATGACCACCGAGCGATCCAAATCACGAACACCTTCCTGAATATGTAAATTAGTAACCCAATGATCACCTTGTAGTCCTCCTCGAAACGGCACCAAACTTGTACTCACTACTGTTGTATTTTGTGCTAGTCGCAGTTGATCGGAATTCTGGTTGGGGGCGGACTGACCGGGAATAGGGAAGAGAAGTATAGAAAAGGGAGAGGGTTTTAGGGTTTCTCTTGTTAGGCTTGCATGAATTTGCAAGAGAATTTTTTATGATTTCAACGACCATTGTCCTCTATATATAGGCTTTAACAAAGGGTGAACTTAGGAAGTTGCTAAGTCTCCTAATTAGGATACAATTAGAATCCTTATTCTATACACATACCCATAGATTCTCCTAGATCTTCTAGAACACTATAGATACTTATCTAATTCTAATTAGATTTGCATTAGGAGTTGACCAAGTCAACATCTAACTGAACTCACGTGCAACATGAATCGATATATTTGACTTGGGTCAATCGGGTATGGACCAATCACTATTGGACCCAACACGAACCTTAAAATAATGCTCTTGTGATCGACCAACTCTTATGTGTTTGACCCATTAAGCTCAACACTACGATTTTTGCACAGATGAAACTATCCCGCTTTTGTTGGAGAAACAATACCGAATTTTGGTTGGAATTCTGCCCGAAATTTTGTACAAAATTTCAGAAACTTTTGTCATTCGTATACTTTGTGTTGGCCAAGATTGACATCTAGTCGTGTGTTAGGCCCCCATTTGGTGTTAGGATGTGAGAGGTATTTACTCAAAAACCTTTTGATGTTTAGCTACCGTACAATAAAATCTTTCTGTCATACTATGTTCCGACTTGTCTTACGACACATAATATGTCAAATCGTATTCGTCATAGTAACTGTGTTTCAATCACGTCTGTATAACTCGTGTGTGCCAGCCAAGTAGGAGTCTACTACTCACACATCACCGTACAAGAATTTTTTGCGTGTAAACATCGGACCACACAGGACGTTATTCTACTCATCAATGTTAGGAGTGACCGATTCCTTATTGGTCAAATACCACCACACCCAATCTATGGCCGCCGTAATCTTTGGGTTTACTAAAGATATATAGCCAAAATGTAGATGCACACCTATAAGGTACCGTAATGATCTCAAGTTCGAAGACCACTTGCATCATTGACATGAACATCTCTATTGACTAAGGTTCTAAACTGCGGTATGTGGGTGAGCGCTAGAGGGATTCTGCATACCGTCTAGACGCTTGATACATTCTAGATATTTTACTATTTTACCGCTATTTTTTTTGTTTTTGCATAATATGGCATATTTTAAGGATGTTTCATGCATGACTAAGTTCTAGAACGAAGATTTATGAAGTTTCAGTCTTGTAAAATTGAAGCATAGGTCCATAATGCTTGTTAAATTGTTTTGTTAAATCTAGTCAATATTGCTTCGCGTAGGCGGGCATACGCTGCCTCACCTCCGGCTACACTGTCAGAACCTCCACTGACTGCCTACTCCACTATCTACGACAAAAGCGGTGCCGAAGGCGGCCATCTAGCGCCTAGGCGCCACCTCGACTGCCATTTGGAACACTGCTATTGACATTATCATACTTGATACATTAGATATTCCTTTGTGTCGTGTCCAATGAACGCGTTCAATTAACTAAACACCCATGAACTCGTTCAATTAACTAAACACCCATACTGGTGAAACTGGATATTCTCATTTAAGTGTTTAATGAGTTCAATTAACTAAACACCCATGAACTCGTTCAATTAACTAAACACCCATACTGGTGAAACTGGATATTCTCATTTAAGTGTTTAACTCGTTCAATTAACTAAACACCCATCTATACTCATCCATATCATTTTTATGACAAAATACGAAATCCATTGTCTTTGCCTTTGAGAATATCATATATTAAACACTTAAATAAGAACACAATATGATAAATAAAATGCCATTATATTAATAACCAAAATGTTCGTAACACAAGTGATACAATTGAAACAACTTTCTAATTGGCTACTAGGACATATCAGTATCAACTCTTTAGTTGCATAAGCTTAAACCCAAAAGATAGGTCTACCTACATGTCAACTAACCACATAGGTTTTATGGTATGACCCTCGTACGCTCATAGCTAATTTAGTTAGGAATTTGGCACCAACATAGAGGGTTGGCGTCAGAGGTCTTGATGTCAGGTCAGCAGCCGGTCGTAAGTCAAATATGTATGGAACTTTCTTATGCTCCATATCCGACACCATTTCGATAGGAGAAGGCTTGGATGATGACGAGGTTGTTGTGTCTCGAATACATCACTATACCTAAGTTTTCTTCCATTATCCTACTTCATCTGTGTTATTCATCCTTAAACTAGAAAATGTTTCTCTATTGTCCTAGTCCAAATCTGATACTTGGTTCTTATAGATTAACTTGTAATTTATGGATGCAGTTACTCAAGACTTGGACAATCCTGGCTCACTCTAAACTAGGACAGATTTTGTGATGGTTTTTTTTAGAAAAACAAATTGGTTGGCTTTTATGCTTAATGATTCCACTTGTAAACTTACAAAAGATTTATTAACATATTTTGTCAATTGCAGCTTACCTCTTTCCAAGCAGTTTAAGCCCTGAAATTCTTGAAGGCTTACTTGGAGCAGGTTCTTGCTATATGCTGACATTAGTCATAATTTAAAATTTCTTTTCTTCCTAACATATATTTTTTATGTAGTTGGTGGTGTTATGGCTTTTCTAACTTTGCATGAAATGCTACCTCTGGCATTTGACTATGCTGGTCAGAAACAAGCTGTCAAAGCAGTCTTCTTTGGAATGGCTTTCATGTCTGCAAGGTTTGTCCCAATGAATAAGGAGTTCTTTTATTACATCTATAACAATGAATTCAATATCTTGGAAGAAAGTAAAGAAGCAATACTAGAAGTTTCCTACTGCACTGTTGATGCATGCCTTTGATGAATGGAAAATGACCAAATACTTGCAACCTCTCTCCCACTCCTTACACATGGGTCCCACCGGGTCCATCTCTCTCACCCCCTGCTACATGGGCTCCAGCCGACCCCACCACTTCCTCCCCCGACACGTGGCGGTTGTAAGGGGATTGTAAGCATTTGGTTGTAGGCATAGCAAAGCAAAGCTGTGGATGAATTTGTTTCATTAGTCATGCCTCTATGGGTTTGCACTTTTGTGCTTAGTCCTGATGGCCACTGGCCAGTCCTTGCCGTATGATTTGTGCATTTATAGTTCCATATATAGTGCACAAATTATATTCCTACTCTGTATTTTGGCCCCTTTAATATTACTGTTATACTGTTCCAATATTGGTTATAAATCTTTACAAGTTTCACTGCTGCTTTCAGCTTGTACTTTCTAGAGATCAGCTTGCCAAAGGATATGAGCTTGTGATTATTGTCGACAAAATGCATGATATGTACGATCACCCGAGCAGGTCTTTCTCAATCCTACTTTCAGAAGTTGTACCACGTTCGTCGGAAATATGAAAACAACTATCACCATAGCATATTGGATACGGGACTTCGTCGCCCAAATGATCGAAAATCACAGGATCTTCTGTCAGATGTTTCTTCTGTAGGAGGCTTTATATTTCATTATATGTCTATTGTTCTCAAGACTTTTGCCTCCCATGAAATAGAAGGCTAACTGCTTACTGTTCTATTTCATAACTAGTATGATTGTCAAGACTATTCAATATGGGTTGGCAGTGATCATTAAGCATAATGTTGGACTTTTTTGCAAACCCATGTGTTTTTTTTGTTGTCGTCATTTTAATGTTTTTTTTGACCGGTTTGACTGCATCTCGATCAAGCGATATAAGTACTTTGTTAGATAGTGCATACCGATGGGTACAATTTTATCCTTGATGATTTCGTCTAAGTTGTCGATATGACACATCTTTCTATGGTTGACGACTCTAATTATCCACCCGGTCTCCTTAAAAAATAGATACATGAAAAGAAATTAAAACTAATAAATTATATTTTAAATGGAAAAGCATAACATAATATACTTGCCTTTTCGTTCCACATTTATAGGCAATAAGGTCCTCAAAGGATTGTAGGAGATATCAACCACTAGGACGAGTCTTGTTAGAATGTTCGAATCCATCTCGATGTTCTTTGGTGGATGGATACTTGTTCGTTTTTATAGGAAGAAGTTGAAGTAGGAGGTGTAGGAGCTCTTCTCTTCGAACGTGTTTGGACGGTACGCGATCGAAGTGATCTGAAGTTGTCGTCGGCTCTATTATATTTAGGGGTATTTCATGTATGTGTGATTACCGTGCTCTGCGCTCCGACATTATTGAAGGCTTCCTTTTCTTTCCTTCAAATTGTCCCTTTGAGGGGTTTTTCCTCGTTCACTTTAACGATTGTAGATTGCCAAAATCATATATCTTAAGATTGTAGATTGCCAAAATCATATATCTTAAGATTGTCAAAGTTTCGACAGTTCTAACCACAGTAAAGAAATAAAAGTT
>JANAVB010030582.1:7500-30672 GCA_029216955.1 Iris pallida
AAGTCACAGCATGTGAAACAAAGGGCTGCCCATTTTTCTGGCAGTCCTTACTGTATGTAGGGCTGCCAGAAATTTGGGCAGTCCTTGTTTGCACTAGTGACTTATACCAAAGAGTGGGATAGCCCTGATCAATTTCTTGAATGACAAACTTGTAAATAATACAAAGTTTAAAATGGGCTAGCCCTGATAAAAAAATGAAGTGCCTTTATAAGGAACCATATATAAAAGATCCTAAAACTAAATAACCCAAGAAAATATATTGGCTAATCAACAATAACTGCCATAAGGGACGATCCATAATCACCCACCGTCCGATTGAAATCAGACGGTCCGTAGCTGACGTGGGCAGAGAAAGAAAACCCTAGAATCTCCTCTCTCCTTCGTATAAAAAGAAAGGAGTGGCGGAGACGAGCGCAGTAGCCATTTTCCTCGTCTTCTACTCCCCGATTCCGAAGGGTGAGCCTCTCCATTTCTTCCATTCCTTCACTTCGTTTAAATAATCGCTCGATTCTCATTGTTACATCAGTCTTTCGTTAATTGTTCGATAATTATAATTATAGTTATTATAATTGTCTCGATTAGGTTTGTAAGCTCTATCGATCTTGTTTATTTCTGTTGTGATTTTTTTTTTTATAGATTTAATTGATAGATCTGTTGTTGTGCTGTGTGTGAACTCTCTCTCGTTATATGCTTTTAATTATGAATCGATTGAAGTTTATATTTTCATCGTCAGATCTGTGCTGTAACTTGATCTGTTTTTGTTGCTTATATGAAGTTGTCTGCATCAATTAATCATGGAATTTATTGTGTTTTTGATCTAAATAGCAAACGATCGGTAGACTCTTTTGCTTGCTTTTTGTCTAGATTGCTGCAGCGTAAATTAGTGCTATTTTTAGTTTTTTTTTTTCCAATAATTGTGTATTCATGGTTGATGATTTTCTAGGTTTAGTTATAATGTTTTGTTTTGATTTTCTAGGTTTAGTTAGCTAATTTGTGAATCAAAATAATTATTTTATATGGTTTCGTCTTATTCTGAAATTTCTTTGATCCCCAAAATCTATTGATTCTGTCATTTCTTATAATGGTAAAACAATATCTATATTTTACAAACATGCATTTCTTTATTGACAAGCACTAGGCGCTAGTCGGCCGGGCACCTAGCCCGCCTAGGTGGTCGCAGTTAAAAAAATATATATATAAACCCCCAAAAATATACTGAAAGTTGCAGAAAAGTCCATAAAATCCAAAAACACGCACAGTCGGGGGTTGTTGGGGGGGGGGGGGGTTGGGTCCTAGGTGGGCACATAGGCAGGCAACCAGGCGCCTACCGCCTAGGTGTCGCCTAGGCCGATTTTTAGAACAGTGGACCCACTGTTTTGCAAATAGATTACTGATTTTATATGAAGCTATATTTTTGCTGAGATGTCTTTGATCTACGAATCATATTGTAGTTGTGTGTGTATATATATATGGTTTTAAGAAGGTGCCCGCAGCCCTCCACCATTCTCCTAAACCTGCTGTTGATGCTGGCATCGGTCACCTACTCAATAACATATATATTCTTTTGTTACTAGAAGTTATAGTTTAACAAGATCTGGAATGAATATCTGTTATTTATCATTATTTATGTATAATTTTTATTTATTTACCTGAAGCATATTTTCGAAAAGAACATAATTGAAATCAACAGTTCATTGGTTATTAGTCGATGTCTAAGCATTTGGGACCCGAGTTGCTTCTCGATCCGATTAAGTAGTTCGATCACCCATATTTTTGTACGACAATGCTAGGTGGCCCGCTGGCCACGTGTCGCCATGCAATTGGAGGAGGGGGTGGGTTTTGCGGGCGTGGGCCCGGGGCTAACAGGGGGGCCAATGGGGGGGGTGACACGTGCGCGTGTGGTCACGCGCGGTCACCTCCCCTCCGGGCAAAAAAGGAATTGGAGGAGTGGGTGGGTTTTGCGGGCGTGGGCCCGGGGCTAACAGGGGGGCCAATGGGGGGGGATGACACGTGCGCGTGCGGTCACGCGCGGTCACCTCCCCTCCGGGCAAAAAAGGATTCTCGATTTTTGTATTACATCTATTTCTTACTGTTATTTCTCGAGTGAGAAGGGATCCCTATTCCATAAGTGCACATCATATATATAGATGAACCTGTTGTTAGTTTAGAAGGATGAATTTTTTTTTCATCTACTAAATATCTGTACGCAATCCCAATTTCTATATTTGTAACCTTGTCATGCTTGGTTTCAGGTTGTTAGTCTGTGTCTGACTCATGGCGGATCAGGTTAATCACCCAACCGTCTACCAGAAGGTTTCTGGACAGTTCCGTCTTGGATCTGGCTTTTCCCAAGACCTCCATCAGAGCAACTACAACATCTACAGGCCTTCTCTGTACGAGAGGCGGTACACCACTAGCAGCTATGTGAATGGTGGGATAAGGATGCCATTGTCGCAGGCTTGCGGAGCCCCTGGTCTTTCCATTGTGTCGAATGTTTCACCAGTTTATGCACAAGCCCCGGCGGAGAAGAACTTTATGATTGATTTCCTTATGGGTGGAGTCTCTGCTGCAGTTTCCAAAACTGCTGCAGCTCCCATTGAGCGCGTGAAGCTTCTCATTCAGAACCAAGATGAGATGATCAAGTCCGGCCGTCTATCTGAACCCTACAAGGGAATTGGAGACTGTTTTAGCCGAACCATCAAGGAAGAAGGGTTCGGCTCCTTGTGGAGAGGGAACACAGCTAATGTCATCCGTTATTTCCCTACCCAGGTGCTTCTTTCTACCAGTTGTGAAACATGTTTAATTTTTCCTGATGCTTTTTAGGTCTGTAGATATAGATAAAAATGCTGTTGATTTTACTGTTGAAATTTCATTGTATGTACTAATATACTACTCTAATTGGAGGAGTCTTGAATTCTGAAAATTTGGACATGATTATTATTGATTATTTATTATGCAGTTACAGTTTATTTCTCAACGACAATACTGTTCCAATAAAAACACTGCTGCTCATAATCTTGTTTCTTTCTCTATCAGATGGGTTTTTAAGTATAATACTTCGCCTCTTTTATTTATTTTGTTTTTTCCCCTTTGTGAAATGTTGTCTGGATTAATTATATTTAAAATTGTACTAGTGGTGTTCATTGTCTGTATGCCATGTTTACCCATATAAGCTTTCACTTAAAAACATAACCTACAGGGAACATCACATTTTGCTCTTTTGTCATTTCTACTATTTTAAAGTAGACCTCTTTTTTGCCGTTCATGCTTCTACTGATTTTCATTAATACTACTGTATTAATTTGTCTAACTTTTGTTTTGTACCAGGCTTTGAACTTTGCTTTCAAGGATTACTTCAAGAGGTTGTTCAACTTCAAGAAGGACAGGGATGGATACTGGAAATGGTTCGCTGGCAACCTTGCTTCAGGTGGTGCTGCTGGTGCATCCTCCCTGCTCTTTGTGTACTCTTTGGATTATGCCCGTACCCGTTTGGCAAATGACGCCAAGGCAGCTAAGAAGGGAGGGGAGAGACAGTTCAATGGTCTTATTGATGTGTACCGTAAGACCTTGAAGTCCGATGGTATTGCTGGACTTTACCGTGGTTTCAATATCTCTTGTGTTGGAATCATTGTGTACCGTGGTCTGTACTTTGGACTGTACGACTCCATTAAGCCTGTAGTTTTGACAGGAAAAATGCAGGTATTTTTCATTTCACTTGGTGCTTATTAGATCTTGTTGCAGCATATATTATTCTTTGTAACTCTACCAATTAGGTTCACATGATTAATCAGTTAGCTTGTCACGGTCATATTTATTCAGTTGGCATATGCCGAATTAGATTTTGCGTAGGGTTAGATTTATTTTGAAGGCTTAGACCATCATAAGCTGTAGCTCTGTTTTCTATAAATATCAATCTGTTTTTAGTCTGCGTCGACCTGAAAATACTGTTCAAGGTTTGGTTGGAGCTTGGGCTCCCTGACACATATTGAATATTATATTATAAATGTAAGTAGCTTATATAATCTTGGCGAAAAGTAAGCTTCACCGTGGCGAAGTTTTTATTCCAAAAATGCCCTCATCTATATTTACTAATTAAAATTGTTCATTACATTTAATCTGAATAGTTATGTAATTACGTATAGAAAAAAAAAAAAGGAGGTTGTTTTCTCTTCCCAAGTATTAAAGAATACGTGCATATATACTAGTTTAAATAAACAAGATAGCACTGCAGATCTGATTTCTAATATCTTTCGACTTCTCTCTCTTTTGAGCCAAGATTTATGTCATGATAAGTGCAAATGTAATGTTCTAAATCATCTATCCCTGTTTTAAATACGTATATAGTAAGCTTGTATTGTGTTATTAACATGTATGGAGTGTAACAAATGAATTAATATAATATGCATAACTTTTACAATTTATATTTATCAGTTCAGATCTGATGATGTGTTTTTTTGCTTACAATTTAAAACTTTTTGTAATACATTCATTTTGTTTTGTTTTAATGGCCTACAGGATAGTTTCTTTGCTAGCTTTGCCCTTGGTTGGGTGATTACCAATGGTGCTGGTCTTGCATCGTACCCCATCGACACTGTCCGCAGAAGAATGATGATGACCTCAGGAGAGGCTGTCAAGTACAAGAGTTCTCTTGATGCCTTCAACCAGATTCTGAAGAACGAGGGGCCCAAGTCCCTATTCAAGGGTGCTGGTGCGAACATTCTCAGGGCCGTTGCTGGTGCTGGTGTTCTTTCCGGCTATGACAAGCTGCAGGTGATCTTCTTTGGAAAGAAGTATGGCTCCGGTGGAGCTTAAGCAGAGTGTTGTTGCCATATATAGACGGTGATGAAAAATCAAGCTTTCTAGGTTTCTGATTCCTAGTTTTGCAGGAATCCTTCAAAGAATTTCAAATAATTTGAGTCTGTAGTGGGAAATTCTTCCTCAATTTTTCTCATGGTGATTATTCTCCAGAACTTTGAGTACTTTAGTTGGTGACTTGTGGTTGTTTGCAGAGCACTGTTGCCTTGAAACTCGTTTAATCTAAGTTATATATAGATTGTTATTACCTTATCTTTGCACTGTTCAATTGTCTACTTTATGTGTTAATTATATTATTTATTGCGTGAATTGGTCATTATAATTGTGTTCGCGGGAATGCATGTCAGGTAACTCAAGTGGAATCAGGATTTGCAGTTGTGTTGCCTGCTACTGATAATAGTGTTTTCCAGTTGGAACTGATTGTAGTGTAGTGATTGAGGAAAAGTCTCGATCTGGAATGTTAGGAAAAGGCGTCTTGCTGAATGTCATTTGGTTATTTTGAGACTGGATGATATATATGTTCTTCAGGTTTGGAGTTTGCCTGCGTAGTAGTTACTGGTTTTGCTAAGTAGCTTTTTAAAATCACATTTGCAGGGATTTATGATGATATTAGGATACTGGTTTGGAACGTCACTTTGCTTGTGGCACAGATTAGTTCCTTAAATTTATTAAGATATATAGTTGCGTAATTATTAGTTTGTTGATCGTTCGCGCGTAGATACTAGGCTTGGTGAGATTGATACGACGTGCGTATCGATATTACTCCGGAGGTTGACATCGTTTTAATTCGGTCAGACCAGACCGAACATTTGTGACAATGGCTCACCATCTCACGAGCCTCCTTGCTTCATTCGCCTATGGTGTTCTGCCCACTCGCTCATGTTAGGGATGATATAATAATTTATAGGGGACCAATACAAGAAGTAAATATAATTTATAGAGACACGATATGAAGCTATATATATATATATATATATATATATATATATAATATATATATATATATATATATATATATATATATAGTCGTAGTCCTTGGGAACGGCAAGGCACCCCGGCGTGGAGGGTGCAGGTCGAGCCTTCTTGGAAGCATGTTCCCAAGCTCCATTAAGAAGTGGATAGGGGGTGAGCATTATTCGGTTTTGGACCAAAACCCGAATCAAATCGAACCGAATAAGAGATACGGTTCGGTTTAAAAAAAATTCGGTT
Source organism: Iris pallida (assembly GCA_029216955.1). NCBI lineage: Eukaryota > Viridiplantae > Streptophyta > Magnoliopsida > Asparagales > Iridaceae > Iris > Iris pallida. The sequence goes on from JANAVB010030582.1 coordinate 13,525, forward strand.
TGGTTTCGGTTTTGAAAATACTAATTTTTTTTTTTCGGTTTCGGCTTTGAGTTTCGATCCAAAGCCGAAAACCGAATAAAAAAAAACTTAGTTTATATATATATATATATATATATATATATATATATATATATATATATATATATATATATATATATATATATATATATATATATACACTAAATGAATTTAGGTATATTTAGTTACTATATATATTAACCAAAAAAAAGTGCAAATAAACCGAAAAATCAAATAAACCGAAAACTGAACCGATTTAATTCGGTTCGGCTTGATTCGGTTATGGGCCAATTCGATTCGGTTTTGCTTATTCGGTTTTCGGTCCAATTTGATTTTCGGTTTGGTTTGAACCGAATTAACCGAATGCTCACCCCTAGAAGTGGACACCCAAAAAATAATAAAAAATATAAAAATAATATATATATATATATATATATTCACGATTATATATATATATATATATATATATATATATATATATATATATATATATATATATATATATATATATATATATATATATGAGAGAGAGACACCTGTTAGATATGTTCCTAAAAAAAGACATTGGGGCATGTTGTATATGAGAGAGAGACACCTGTTATATATGAGAGAGAGACACCTGTTGAAGTTTTGGAAGGAGGATGGTAAAATCGACATGCAGATTTTTGACGAATTCTACAATGATTGGAATTGTGTGTGGCAAGCATCTACGATTGCCAGTTACGACGCCGCATGGTACTTGTTCAAACAAAAGTGGGAGGCGAGGGAGCCGGCATGCATTTCTTACATCAAAGATACATGGCTTGAACCGCACAAAGAATAATTCGTCTTAGCATGGTCGAATGTGGTGAAGCATTACGGCACGACAACTACCAACCGTGTCAAAGGAGCACACTCTTTATTGAAGAGGCACCTAAAATTATCTCTCGGCAACTTCGTCTCTGTTTGGCAATCTATACATTTATCAGTAGACCGGACGGTGAATGAAATTAAGGCATCATTTGAGATGAGTTTGAATATAGTCAAGCATGAGCATAGAAAGGAAGTACTCTTAGATGCTTTAATGCGCGTGGTATCTCAAAAGGCGTTGGCCTTAATAGCTGATGAGATTGAAAGGTCAAAGTTTGTCGGGCTTGATCCCGAGGTTTACGGGTGTGTATATCGACATATACTGGGCCTCCCTTGTGCACATCAGATTAATGAATATCGTCGTGAATCCATTCTTATTCCAGTAGATGCTGTCGATCAACGTTGGAGACAGTTGTCTATGATGCCCCTGGTAAAGACGGACGATGATTTATTCTCTTTGCCACAAGTGAAACTTCTCCACGCAAGGTGGTGTGCCTCAGTAGGAGCGGAATGGATGTCCATTGAGCTTAAAATCCAAGAAATTGCATGTCCAGTGACTACTAGAATGCATGAGCCGTCCGTTGTTTCCAATCCTAAAGGCAGGCCTCAAACAAGATTGACTAGTTCACCGAAGAGAAGGCTGGAGTCGACTAAGAGAGATCTATCGTCCTTTGAGCATGTTGAACGAAGCTTACAGCAACCTTCGCCTGCACGGAAGGACAAGCTTGTCGTTCGTCGAAAAATGGAGAAAATGGACCTCCCAAGAAAAGATACAGTTGCAAGCCAAACAACGAGTTTGTATATTGACAAATTTCAACCTGTGCTTCGAAGTTACATTTGGTCTATTGTCGATGTCCCCGGTGATGGTCATTGCGGATTTCATGTCCTTGCAAGGCATCTTGGTTATGATGACAAAGACTGATGGAGACGGGTGAGGCAGGAGCTGTACGAGGAGTTAGAGACTCGTCTTCCATTCTACTCCCGCATCCTAAGCGAAGAAACGGTTGTAAGTTTGTTGTTAAGTATCCCTTGCACCGACAGTGTCACGCCCCAGAACCAGAATACTGGAGAGCGGAAGAATGACTCAGCCAACTACGTATTACGGGTAGATGAATACCGTATAATACGATCAATGCTGTCTAAAAGACGAGGGGGTGCATACTACATGAAAGTCTCACTATGGTCACTTCACATCTATTGTCTCAATCATTCGAACAAGAAACAATAATAGAGAACATGTAAGATAAAGCAGTAAGGCGTCCCAAACGCTCTGTCAAAATGTTCTTGATATCTGGCTTTACAAAACATAGCCAGATGGATGTAGCAAAAGTATACACAATTGTTATCAGCTGCAGCCTGACTTTAGTTACAATCATGTAAAAAGTAAATACCAGACAATCCGACTAACATGTCGGTGCCAAACGGCAAGGTATAAAGTAAATAACAAAACGAGCGGAGAAGTAAGAAACCCACTCGAGTCCTCCTGCGATCATCCCTCTAGTGTTGACCATCTTGAAGGTAGAAGTAAGCTGGATCCTCGGGGACCGGCTCTAAATCTGGCCATGCAAAACCAGAGAGGTTAGACCTCTAATAGCAAGTACCACAAGGAAGCACGACATGAGAACTAAAACCAGTAATGTAAGAGAATAATACTAATAAATCTCTGTTTGCTACTAGGATTCACATCACATCACGACACTTTGAACCAACCTCCCAACCAAACAAGGACAGAAGTTGGCCCGTCATGTCCTGACATTCTGATTATCCCAGTTAGGTAACAGAGTAGGTACAGTGCACAAATAAATCATCTTGAACGGCCAATCAAATCCTACGGCTTGCTATTTTGAGTCCCAAGTTATCCTAGAATTTATGCAATAGGGATTCCTCAGTTCTTACTATGTGCAAGCAAGGCTAGTCTATCCAGTTAATCATGTGCGCCATGCATGAATTAGACGAGTCCTAGCAGGACGCCCGTCATCAATATACAATATACAATAATAATATAAGCAGATACTGTTCCTTGCCCGTGTGGCAGGTTTACAGTATCTGTGGGAACCAGCCGGCCCGTCGGGTACTACTTGTCCCAAGGGGGCTGCCATGTAAGAACTCGGGAATCCATTCTCTCCATGCAATCATTATTTTATTTAACTTAATAGTCTCTACGTTGAGCGAAATCCCATGCCGTGGATCATGGTCATTCAAATGAGTACTTTCGTACGGGGTACGATATGCACAACTCTACAACGATACCAGTGCGGTTAGGTTGCAGGTCTTACATAGCGTAATGCAGCAATCAAATCTAACCACGGTAATCATGCCTTGACCATAAAGTACACATGCTTCTTTTGTAGAAAATAAATAAGTAAATAAATAAATAAATAGATTGAAGCCTGCATGTGCATGTATGCCAATATTCGGGATTAGCCAGTCGATTTCAATATTTCATATTTCATATGAACGTGTCTCATTCATTCAATTCAATAAGACGACTAGCCAGTCTCTTAGTTCCAACTAGGAACGCATGATCAATTATTAGTCAAGGTCACAATCATTATCAATGGTGACAAGGCATGAAAGTCAACTAGTATTCAGTGGGGTCGAGTCTACAACTCTCAGGATTTAATTCCAGTCAATCGGGGTATCTATAACTCAATTCACGACACATGGTACATCCCACGTAACAATCTATATTTAACAGAAATATCAACATATCATGATTATATCAAGTTTACGCAAAAAGGCGTAAGGATATAAATGGACGTTAAATATCTAATAAGATATCAATATACAGGGCTATAGAAGATCCAGGGTAAGCAGGCTACTCTCATGGCAGCCTACGCTCATGTCAGCGTACGCTCAGGTCATGCTAGCGTATGGACTCCATACGACTCCTTACTATCCAAGTCAGCGTACGCAAGTCATACGCTTCCAAAAAGGTAGCGTATGAACTCCATACGACTCCTTACTATCCATGCTAGCGTACGCAAGTCATACGCTTCCAAAAAGGCAGCGTATGAACTCCATACGACTCCTTACTATCCATGCTAGCGTATGCAAGTCATACGCTCCCAAAAGGCAGCGTATGCAAGACACACGCTACCTAAAAAGGCAGCGTATGGACTCCATACTGCGCTGCGCTAAAGAGCACGCACAGCTCAGTGACGCAAGCTAAAAAGCTAGCATACACTGCTCACTGTCTTCTCCAAACAGCAAGAACTCCATGGTTGTACCCCAAAGTTTCAAAAGTCCATAACTTGGTCAAAACAAGTCCAAATCCAACTTTCCAAAGGTCAAAATTGGGTAGAATAAACTTCTCTACAACATGGAACCCTCAAAATTTGAAAACAAAGAAGTTTGATAGATCAAAACCACCAAACTCCGAAAAATAACTCATTTCTAGATCTACAAAAATTAAGACTTCGAAATGAAAAATGCCAAGTTCTAAACTCTCTTAGGATCTTGCGAGGAAGATAAATGAACTACAAAAACATGGGTTCTTATGGGGAGCAAGTTGTACTTGCCTACGGTTTGGTAGGTGGAGAGAGTAATAAAGAAGAAGAAGAGGAGTAATGGTGAGAATGAGTAATGAGGAGAGAGAATGGAGAGGGTGGCTTTAAATATGGAAGGGGTGGTAGGTGGAAGCTAATGGGCCGGGTCCAATGGGTCGGGTTGTAGGGGATCCAACCAAAGCCAACCCGAACCCAAATAAGCAAGACTAAGGCAGAGAATAAAAGCAGGAAATAAAGTGCAGAAATAAAATTGCAGAAATATAATTGCAGGAAATAAATTAACATGAAAATTTAAAGAGCAGATTAATTGATTAACATGAAATTAAAGAAATTTAAATACAGGATAATACATGATAAATATTAAATAAATACATGATAAATACTAAATAAATACACATGAGTTGTACATGTATAAAAATACGCATTCCGGGAACGGGGAGTGACATCTCTACCCTCCTTAGAAAAATTCCGTACTCGGAATTTCAAATCCAAGTAGGATAGAAACATCGGGGCTAAACTAATCTAAGTACAAGCAACTTAAACAAGCAATCATTTTACAATGTCCATAGCAAGTAACATATCTATATTCAACAATCTACGATATCAAGCAATTCTACCCAAAAGGTGATAAGCATGAGGAATCAAGACAATCAGGTACACAGAAAAAGATATACCTTGTGAGTCAAACAGATATGGATACCGTGATCAGATATCATCCTCACGTTCCCACGTTGACTCTCCCAAAGAGTGATGACCCCAAGCAACTCGGACAAGGTTAATTGTTCGATTCTTGAGTATCTTCTCTCTTCGGTCCAAGATGGACACAGGCTGCTCCTCGTAAGACAGGTTGGTACCAACAACCAGTTCTGAATGATCGAGGATATGGCTGGGGTCCGATACATAACTTCGCAATTGAGATACATGAAACACGTCATGCATCTCTCGTAACGAAGGTGGAAGGGACAAACGATAAGCAACATCGCCTACCCTATCAAGAATAACGAATGGTCCTACGTATCTCGGACTCAACTTCTCGCGAACGCCAAATCTAATGACCCCACGGGTAGGTGAGATCCGCAAGAACACGTGGTCTCCAACAGAAAACTCTAGCGGCCTACGATGCTGGTCCGCCCAATGACGATGCCGATCCTGCGCAACACGAAGTCGCTCTCTAATTCCCTTAATCACTTCAACTGTCTGAACAATCATTTCCGGGCCTAACATCTTTCTGTCCCCAATATCATCCCATGCTAGTGGCGACCTACACTTCTTACCATATAGTGCCTCAAATGACGCCATCTGGATACTGGCTTGATAACTGTTGTTATATGAAAATTCAACTAAGTGCAAGTGGCTCTCCCAAGATCCTCCAAAATCTAGGGTGCAAGCTCGCAACATATCTTCCAAAGTCTGAATCGTTCTTTCTGATTGCCCATCCGTCTGTGGGTGGTAAGCCGTGCTAAACCTCAACTTGGTACCCAGACTATGATGCAAGCTCTTCCAGAAATATGATGTAAAGCGGGTATCCCGATCTGACACAATACTGACCGGGACTCCATGCTGCCTGACTATCTGTTGCATATATAACTCTGCCAACTTTTCTGTAGATTGTCCCACTCTGAAAGGAAGAAAGTGTGCTACCTTTGTAAACCGATATACTATCACCCAAATAGCGTCCTTACCACTTAGTGATCTCGGTAAACCGGTCACAAAGTCCATTGTAATATGCGATCCCATTTCCATTCCGGGATGGGAAGCGGTTGCAATAACCCAGTTGGCCTCTGCTGTTCTGCCTTCACTTGCTGACATACCAAGCAACGGAAAACAAATCTAGCTATCTCTCTCTTCATTCCGTTCCACCAGAAGTGCTGCTTGATATCTTGGTACATCTTGGTCCCTCCAGGATGTATAGAATACTGGGAACTGTGAGCTTCTGCCATAACTTCCTGTCTGATATCTCCACTAGGTATACATAGACGTGATCCAAATCTAAGCGTACCATCTTCGTGGATTTGCATCTCCTTCCTGAGCCCTGACTCACATTCTGCCCTAAGCTTCTGAATCCTTGGGTCCTGTGCCTGGGCTGCCTTGATCCTATCTACCAAGTCAGATTGGACTTGTAGACTCGCCAGAATTCCTACATCACTAGGAAGTATAATTTCAATGCCCATCTCCTGAAGGTCTTCTAAGATATGCCTCTGTGTTGTCAACATAAATGCGCCGCCCCTTCTGCTGAGAGCGTCTGCTACCATATTAGCCTTGCCTGGATGATACTGAAGCTCCACGTCATAATCCTTGATCAGCTCTAACCATCTTCTCTGCCTCATGTTCAGCTCCTTCTGAGTAAAGATGTACTTCAGACTTTTATGGTCTGTGTACATGTCCACTCGGTCACCATATAAGTAATGCCTCCACAGCTTCAAAGCAAATACTACTGCTGCCAACTCCAAATCATGAGTTGGGTAATTCTTCTCGTGGTCCCGAAGCTGCCTAGATGCATACGCTATCACCTTCCCGCGCTGCATAAGGACACATCCAAGTCCTTTACCCGACGCATCACAATATACAGTAAAACCTCCGGGTCCAACTGGCAATGTAAGAATGGGTGCTGATATCAACTTCTGCTTCAAATTCTCAAATGATGCCTGGTATTCTGTCGACCAGACGAATGGTACATCTTTTCGTGTCAAGCGGGTCATAGGTGCTGAAAGTCTTGCAAAATTTGACACAAATCTTCTGTAATATCCTGCCAATCCCAAGAAACTCCGTACATCAGCTACGGTCTTGGGTATTGGCCAACTCTCTACTGCTTCTACCTTCTTGGGGTCCACTGCTACTCCAGCACCTGATATGATATGACCCAAGAATGAAATGTGATCCGTCCAGAACTCACACTTGCTGAGCTTGGCATACAACTGGTTCTCTCTCAGAACCTGTAACACTTTCTTGAGGTGGTCTTCATGCTCCTCTTCACTAGCAGAGTACACAAGAATGTCGTCGAGAAATACTACGACAAACTGATCTAAGTACGACATAAAGATGCGGTTCATCAAATCCATGAATATAGCTGGAGCATTGGTCAAACCAAACGGCATTACTAAGAATTTATAATGTCCATACTTCGACCTGAATGCTGTCTTGGGAATATCTTCCTTTCGAACCCTCACCTGATGGTACCCTGAACGAAGATGTATCTTGGAGAAAACTCTAACTTTGCTCAACTGATCAAATAAGTCATCGATCCTGGGTAATGGGTACTTGTTCTTTACTGTTGTTGCGTTAAGCTTCCTGTAGTCGATACATAATCTGGATGATCCATCCTTCTTTCCCACAAGTACCACTGGTGCTGCCCATGGTGACACGCTAGCTTGGATAAACTTCTTCTCCTTCAATTCCTCTATATGCTGATATACCTTGACCTGCTCTGAATCTGCCATTCTGTAAACTCGATCTGATATCGGTTTAGTTCCTGGTGCCAATTCTATGCTGAACTCAATATCTCTAACTGGTGGCAGACCGGGAAGTTCTTCAGGAAATACGTCTAGAAATTCTTCAACTACCTTCGAAATCTGAACTTCTTCCATTGCCGTTATTACTCCCTGCCCTTGCTGAGTTACCTCTGATCTGACTAAGGTGAATTTCTTCATGCCTGGAATATCAAAAGATACACTCCCTCTACGACAATCTATTGTCGCATGACTGTCTTTCAGCCAGTCCATGCCTAAGATAACGTCGAAATTTCCAACAGGAAATTCTATCAACTGGGCGGGTAAGGAATGCCCGCAAACTACAACACTACACGCTAGAATAACTCTACTAACTCCTACGAGCCCATTACCAGTGAGTATATTCAATCTCCCTGGCAATGTCTCGAACTCCATTCCTAGCCGTGTCGCAAATTGTGCAGATATAAATGAGTGTGATGCTCCCGAATCAAACAATGCTACTGCGGGATATGAGGCGACGAGAATGTTACCTGCCACAACATCTCCTGATGCCAATGCCTCTTCCAAGGACAGAGTGAATGCCTGCCCTCGACCTCCTTGTTGGTTCCCATACTGTGGCCTAGCCTGGTGCTGCTGCTGGCCCCTGCCTTGATGATGCTGGGGTGGTCTATGCTGGTGTTGCTGCATCGGCGGTCCCTGCTGCCGAAATATCTGAGCCTGCGGTGCTAATGGACGCTGGGCCAATGGTCTCACTGCTACCGCTGGTCCTCGATACTGCCCTGCCCCTGGTGCTGGCAGAGCAGAAAACTGTTGCCCTGGTCCTCCTGACCTCGAATTCAAGGGACATGTGGTAACCCGATGATCTGGATTTCCACATATCAAACACAGTCCGTTCAATGCTCGACACACATCTCTAGTGTGCCCCATCTTCCCACAATAAGTACAGCCCGCTGGGGGTTGCTGGTTCTTCTTCTGTTGCTGCTGCCTGGGTGGTGGTGCTGGCCCTCGCATTGCCACATCGTGAATGCGAATGCCAAGGGATGGTACTGTTGTTCGGGGTGCTGCTCCCCCTCCTCATTCAATCTGACTGTGAGATCTCTTCTGACCTTCAGTCATTGCCGCAAGCCTCTGAATGGTGATTTCATGCCTTCGGGTTGCCGTCAATACTTCATCAAAAGTTTGGTAATTGTGCCCCTCTATCAATTGCAAGAGCTCAAGATAAAACCCTTGCTGGAACCTCATCGCCCTCTGGCGCTCCGTTGCTACCATCTCTGGGGCAAACCTACTCAATCTGCAGAACTCTGCTGCGTAAGCATCTACAGTCTTGCCGGCCTGCTTGAGGTTGATAAACTTCTGTTGTAGCTTAAACTGCGCCACAACTCTATAGTACTTCATCTTGAACCTTGCAGTAAAATCGTCCCATACAACAGGACGTCTGATGCCTACTTCCTCTACTTCCCACCAATCACGTGCGAGATCCTGAAGTAACAACTTCACTAGATCCACACGTTCTTCTGCCGGCACCTTAGCGGCTGTCAGAATAGCCTCAATGTCCTTAAGCCATGCATCTGCTGAGATGGCATCCTCCGTGCCTTCGAAACGGCGGGGGTTGTACTTGCAAAACCGGGCTGACGCTCCTGAATCTGGCCTCGCCCCTCTTTCCAATGTCGTCTGTAATCCTTGGTTGAGTAGTACATTCTGCTCTTGCAACTGAGCGTGCATGCGCTGCTGGGCTAACATCTGGTGTTGCTGAGTGGCCATCATCCCTCTCATGATCTCCAGAAGAGCCGGTGTGTCTATCTCCACAGGGGTAGGTGGAACTGTTGGTGGTGGTGGAACATCTGGATACTGCGATCCAGCTGCTGCTTCCACTATCACTTCTTCTTGAATAGCCTCATGAAGTGGTTCTGACCCTTGTTGCTGACCAACCTGGTCAGGTTGTCCATGCTGCCCTTGTTGTTGTTGCCCAATCCTGACAGATGCGGACGAGATGTCCCTAAGAAAAGGGACAAGAGAACAATCAAACGACCGGACATGAAGGATCAATGAAGTCAAAGGATACCGGAATGTTAAGCAAGAGTTGAGAATAATGAATCAGGAGATCAAGGGAAACATGTGTGATTGAGACATCCTATAAATCAAAACACCCCACAAGTCTGAAATCAGACCTGCATGGGCCACCACTAAAACCTTGTCACGTCCCAGAACCAGAATACTGGAGAGCGGGGGAATGACTCAGCCAGCTACGTATTACGGGTAGATGAATACCGTATAATACGATCAATGCTGTCTAAAAGACGAGGGGGTGCATACTACATGAAAGTCTCACTATGGTCACTTCACATCTATTGTCTCAATCATTCGAACAAGAAACAGTAATAGAGAACATGTAAGATAAAGCAGTAAGGCGTCCCAAACGCTCTGTCAAAATGTTCTTGATATCTGGCTTTACAAAACATAGCCAGATGGATGTATCAAAAGTATACACAATTGTTATCAGCTGCAGCCTGACTTTAGTTACAATCATGTAAAAAGTAAATACCAGACAATCCGACTAACATGTCGGTGCCAAACGGCAAGGTATAAAGTAAATAATAAAACGAGCGGGGAAGTAAGAAACCCACTCGAGTCCTCCTGCGATCATCCCTCTAGTGTTGACCATCTTGAAGGTAGAAGTAAGCTGGATCCTCGGGGACCGGCTCTAAATCTGGCCATGCAAAACCAGAGAGGTTAGACCTCTAATAGCAAGTACCACAAGGAAGCACGACATGAAAACTAAAACCAGTAATGTAAGAGAATAATACTAATAAATCTCTGCTTGCTACTAGGATTCACATCACATCACGACACTTCGAACCAACCTCCCAACCAAACAAGGACAGAAGTTGGCCCGTCATGTCCTGACATTCTGATTATCCCAGTTAGGTAACAGAGTAGGTACAGTGCACAAACAAATTATCTTGAACGGCCAATCAAATCCTACGGCTTGCTATTTTGAGTCCCAAGTTATCCTGGAATTTATGCAATAGGGATTCCTCAGTTCTTACTATGTGCGAGCAAGGCTAGTCTATCCAGTTAATCATGTGCGCCATGCATGAATTAGACGAGTCCTAGCAGGACGCCCGTCATCAATATACAATATACAATAATAATATAAGCAGATACTGTTCCCTGTCCGTGTGGCAGGTTTACAGTATCTGTGGGAACCAGCCGGCCCGTCAGGTACTACTTGTTCCAAGGGGGCTGCCATGTAAGAACTCGGGAATCCATTTTCTCCATGCAATTATTATTTTATTTAACTTAATAGTCTCTACGTTGAGCGAAATCCCATGCCGTGGATCATGGTCATTCAAATGAGTACTTTCGTACGGGGTACGATATGCACAACTCTACAACGATACCAGTGCGGTTAGGTTGTAGGTCTTACATAGCGTAATGCAACAATCAAATCTAACCACGGTAATCATGCCTTGACCATAAAGTACACATACTTCTTTTATAGAAAATAAATAAGTAAATAAATAAATAAATAGATTGAAGCCTGCATGTGCATGTATGCCAATATTCGGGATTAGCCAGTCGATTTCAATAGTTCATATTTTATATGAACGTGTCTCATTCATTCAATTCAATAAGACGACTAGCCAGTCTCTTAGTTCCAACTAGGAACGCATGATCAATTATTAGTCAAGGTCATAATCATTATCAATGGTGACAAGGCATGAAAGTCAACTAGAATTCAGTGGGGTCGAGTCTACAACTCTCAGGGTTTAATTCCAGTCAATCGGGATATCTATAACTCAATTCACGACACATGGTACATCCCACGTAACAATCTATATTTAACAGAAATATCAACATATCATGATTATATCAAGTTTACGCAAAAAGGCGTAAGGATATAAAATGGACGTTAAATATCTAATAAGATATCAATATACAGGGCTATAGAAGATCCAGGGTAAGCAGGCTACTCTCATGGCAGCCTACGCTCATGTCAGCGTACGCTCAGGTCATGCTACGCTCAGGTCATGCTAGCGTATGGACTCCATACGACTCCTTACTATCCAAGTCAGCGTACGCAAGTCATACGCTTCCAAAAAGGCAGCGTATGAACTCCATACGACTCCTTACTATCCATGCTAGCGTACGCAAGTTATACGGTTTCAAAAAGGCAGCGTATGAACTCCATACGACTCCTTACTATCCATGCTAGCGTATGCAAGTCATACGCTCCCAAAAGGCAGCGTATGCAAGACACACGCTACCTAAAAAGGCAGCGTATGGACTCCATACTGCGCTGCGCTAAAGAGCGCACACAGCTCAGTGACGCAAGCTAAAAAGCTAGCATACACTGCTCACTGTCTTCTCCAAACAGCAAGAACTCCATGGTTGTACCCCAAAGTTTCAAAAGTCCATAACTTGGTCAAAACAAGTCCAAATCCAACTTTCCAAAGGTCAAAATTGGGTAGAATAAACTTCTCTACAATATGGAACCCTCAAAACTTGAAAACAAAGAAGTTTGATAGATCAAAACCACCAAACTCTGAAAAATAACTTATTTCTAGATCTACAAAAATTAAGACTTCGAAATGAAAAATGCCAAGTTCTAAACTCTCTTAGGATCTTGCGAGGAAGTTAAATGAACTACAAAAACATAGGTTCTCATGGGGAGCAAGTTGTACTTGCCTACGGTTTGGTAGGTGGAGAGAGTAATGAAGAAGAAGAAGAGGAGTAATGGTGAGAATGAGTAATGAGGAGAGAGAATGGAGAGGGTGGCTTTAAATATGGAAGGGGTGGTAGGTGGGAGCTAATGGGCCGGGTCCAATGGGTCGGGTTGTAGGGGATCCAACCAAAGCCAACCCGAACCCAAATAAGCAAGACTAAGGCAGGGAATAAAAGCAGAAAATAAAGTGCAGAAATAAAATTGCAGAAATATAATTGCAGAAAATAAATTAACATGAAAATTTAAAGATCAGATTAATTGATTAACATGAAATTAAAGGAATTTAAATACAGGATAATACATGATAAATATTAAATAAATACATGATAAATACTAAATAAATACACATGAGTTGTACATGTATAAAAATACGCATTCCGGGAACGGGGAGTGACAGACAGTGTTACCGGGACAGACCACTACATGTCAGTCCCGTCTGTCGGCTATTTATTTGCTAATAGGTACATGATACCTGTTGTACTTATCTCGCCGGATATTAACAATACATTCTTTCCGATGTGCGCTCCTCCGACGGACCACGGAGTGTGTAACCTATGTACTATAGGTCTGATCGGGGATCACTTCGTTATACTAAAGATGATCGCTCATTCTTCGATTCCTCCACCTTCAACAGTTTGGTACAAAAGAGCACCGGTCGAAGCCATCGCTTGGACCACACCTTTCGTTGACCAGATCAACCATTGTAAGAAGTTGTTGAAGATTGAGGAGCCAAGAGACTTACCTGCTGACCACTATGACGTCGAAATCGACTAAGTATAGATATATTTACAGTTTGACATTTTGTATATGGAGGACCACTTTTGTATACAGTGAAATATGAAGTCCAGTAATATATATGGAGTAAATTTTGAGTTATATGTGTTTACCTGTGCCTACCTGTGTTATATGTGCCTACCTGTATTATATGTGCCTACCTGTGTACTATATGTGCCTACCTGTGTTATATGTGTTTACCTGTGCCTACCTGTGTTATATGTGCCTACCTGTGTACTATATGTGCCTACCTGTGTTATATGTGTTTACTTGTACCTACCTATGTTTTATGTGCTTAACTGTGTGTTATCTGTGTTATATGAGTGTTCACTGTCACATCGTTTCAGTTTGAGAAACTCTGTCACAGAGTATCAGTATCAGGACTGCCACACCCATGGCAGTCCTACACTGAAGTAGGACTGCCAGGGTGATGGCAGTCCTAACTAAAACTTGCTGTTAGTTAGGACTGCCAGCACCCTGGCAGTCCTAGTTCAGTGTAGGACTGCCATGGGTGTGGCAGTCCTAACTGTAATACTCTGTGATGATTTTCATGTGTGAATCAAATCATCACAAAGATTCATAGTTAGGACTGCCACACCCATGGCAGTCCAACACTGAAGTAGGACTGCCAGGGAGCTGGCAGTCCTAACTAAAATTTGCTGTAACAGCAAGTTTTCGTTAGGACTGCCAGCACCCTGGCAGTCCTACTTCAGTGTAGGACTGCCATGGGTGTGGCAGTCCTAACTATGAATCTCTATGATGAATTTATGTGTGAATCAAATTCACACAGAGTTAAGAAGTTAGGACTGCCACACCCATGGCAGTCCTACACTGAAGTAGGACTGCCAGGGTGCTGGCAGTCCTAACTAAAACTTGTTGTTACAGCAAGTTTTAGTTAGGACTGCCAGCACCCTGGCAGTCCTATTTCAGTGTAGGACTGCCATGGGTGTGGCAGTCCTAACTATGAATCTCTGTGATAAATTTATGTGTGAATCAAATCATCACACAGAGATTCATAGTTAGGACTGCCACACCCATGGCAGTCCTAACTATGAATCTCTGTGTGAAGATTTGATTGTGTGAATCAAATTGCCACAGAGTTAAGATTCATCACAAAATAACAATTTATCACAAGTCCTGATACAGATACTCTGTACATTAAAAAGAACAATTTATCACAAGTACATAAACAACAATAACTCTTCACAACTTAAGATTCATCACAAAAACTTAATAATCCAACTACAATAAATTCATCACAACTACAATAATTCATCACAACTACTTAGTCTCGAACATTCCACATCCAAATTAAGTTTTAAACAAGTAAAATATCCACAATAATTCATCAAATGTACGTAACTATTCCACATCTAACTTAAGTTTGAAACATGAAAAATATCGAAATCCATCTACATATCATACCGGGCCTTTGAACGAGACTCCCTATTGTTCATGAAGGGGAAGTCGACCACGTCGTCGATGCGATCAAGCTCGTTGGCGACCGCGACACAAGTGTCACTTTGGCAACCTCTTCGGAGTGTCTGTGCCAATTCCTTCACCCTTTGAGACTAAAAATGAAAGTATAAATGAATTAAGTCTACAAACATGGAAATCTCAGTCTTATTACAAATACGAAACTCACCATTCTCACCAACCCAGCATACAAGGCATTTTTGGAAGGAAGAGCTCCAACTGCTCCGACGGTCACGGGACCCGGGTTGGTAGGGTTCGACAACTTAGGATGTCCAACCCCCAGGAAGTACTGCATGTAGTCCTCGCTGCAGTCGGCCATCTGGGTGACCGGTCGTCTTTCAGATTCTCGAAGTACATGTCGTTGCCACTCCGAGTAAAAGTCGGTCACCCAGTCGAATTCTGCCGGTTTGTAACTTAAAGGTTGGGTTCCGTGCGGAGGCTCCAACAGTCGTAGTGTGCGCTTCGGCACAGTTGCACGAAGCCAAACTAACGAAGTACTCTATTGGGCATGTACGGCTCCGTGATTTCATAGCATGTGATCATGCCATGAAATAAAGAAACTGGTTGGACCTCACGATTTAGCTCACGTAAATCCCGGTATGGATTCCAAAAAATCTGTAGGAAAACAGTTAACAACAAAACAAAATCAACATGAAAAAGTTAGTCAAAAATTAGTACCTCTTCTGGCACCAAACTGTCTAATACTTCACGAATGGAAGCCAGTGTTTGCCAATTTTTGGTTTTCAGCTGGGATGGCCTCCATCGACACTCTAGGAAGGTGTTCAAGATACTCTGGGTTTTCGTCAGCCCGTCTAAGCATCGGAAAGTGCTCGTATATCAATGCCTATTCAATTATAAATGAATAGTAAAAATTAAAACAACAAATTTAAGTATATAAGATTAAATTGTTAGAAGTTTTCTTACATGTGGCAGAGTCTGACAGCCGGCCATTGTCTTAGTCCCGACACGGGATGCGATGCCGAGCTCGCGGTAAAGATTGGCCAGGATACTGCTTTCCCAGGATATATCGATGAAGTCATCCACTTCAGATAAGTTTAGCATGTACCGAGCATGTATCGACGTTCCGAACTTGTCCGGAATGTCGACCGTTCCTAGGACGAACATCATATACGCACGGGCCACCGCGTCGACCGTATCATCGTCATCGTCATCCACCTCCATATCCATGAACTGGTCCACCAGAAATGATAGAGAAATTCTGTACGACTTCTTGAAGCCTGGTAGAGTTGTAAAACTCGTAGCCGGAACTTTAAGGTGAGTTGAGACGAACTTGACGATCTTTTCGTACCATTTCACGAATTTCTCATTCGTGTAATGTTCTTTGGTCATTACGTGTTCGGTCACTGGCAGCTCCAATATCTGGTAGACGTCGTCAAGTGTAATGGTCATCTCCCCTGCTGGGAGATGAAATGTGTTGGTCTCCGGGTGCCATCTCTCCACAAAGGCGGATATGAGGACACTATCCATTGTCCGGTAGGCATTTTGTGCCAAATTGTGTAAGCCGCTCGGTATGATTTTGCTCTGGACGGCCTCCGATAAGCTTGCAAACTGCCAGGACACGGTTTTTTTTTTCCCGTGACTCACAGCCCTAAGGATACGATATGTCCTCTGTATATCGAACAAAAAAATATATCAATTATGAAATACATATATATATAGTATACTAAACTGGTAGCTTACAAACGTCATGTACATACGGGGTTCTTTCATATTTTGTACGCAATGTGGTTCTCAAAAGAAACCAACATTGAACAACCGGGCGGACGGACAGGCGGCTCAGAAGGACCGGCCTCCTCAGAAGGACCGATCTCCTCAAATGGAGCAGAACCGTCTTGACGTGATAGGAGTCGGGCAATTAGCACGTCGTCGTCGGAAGGAGGCGTAGGAGTAGGAGCTCGTTGCTTCGACCGAGCTTGACGTGCCGGTGGCGATGTCCGAGATCGAGCTTCGGGCGCCGGTTCGGTAATTGTTATCGGACGCTCGAGAGGACGTTCCGCACGTTCCTTTCGCTTTGACGCGGTGGACCGTATTCTTTTGTTAGCGGCCGGTGGACTGCATGACAACATACACTATTAAGTAATAGAAACAGCATGCACTTACCCAACTCCCATATGTCATAACATTAGGACTGCCAGGCATGTGACAGTCCTAATGAAAATTAGGACTGCCACAGACCTGGCAGTCCTCTTTCACAAGGACTGCCAGGACTGTGGCAGTCCTAATTTTCATTAGGATTGCCACATGCCTGGCAGTCCTACTGTCGTGACCCAAACTGCCACAACGATATCCTACTTTGTCGTGTTATAGGGTTAGGGTTTCAACATAAATT
>JANAVB010030583.1:0-53861 GCA_029216955.1 Iris pallida
TGATTAAATGAATTAATTCATATTAAATCTCAGATTTGAATATGTAGAGATGTGTTCTTGAGTACTTTACATTTCATTCATGTATCTCTTATAGATGTGTTCATGTAACATATATAGATTTGTGTATGTATATATTGTAATGAGAGTGTATCTATATTTATATATGTAATAAATGGTTCATGATGATTATATAATCAAGTTTATGAGTGTGGTTCCTCATATTATTATTGTCATTATTGTTGTGGATAATTAGGATATATTGTGTATTCTTTGGCTCAAACTATCTAAATCCGTCATGATTTTTATCCACGTTTTTAATTTCAGCCCTAACTTAGAAATGTCATAACTTCTAGCTCAAAGCTCGGTTTAATCTTCCGTTTTTTTTAAAATAAGGGTATTGAAGTTAGCTTTCCAAAAATATGTATTAATAGGCCTAATTCTTTCTGTAACTTTCTGGAGAATTATTTGAGTGTCAGTTGTACGAAAGACAAATGCGTTCTCGGTGTTTTCGCGATTCCGGGAGTTTTCGGAAACGAAAACGCGATCCGTTTAAAGTTTCGAAAAGCTAACACATAGATCTATAACATACTTTAATCCTAGATTTTAATTCATGCTGAGATGGTACAGTATTGATTATTAGTAGGAGTTACTATTCAGCATATGCATTTTGTGCACCCTTGTGTGTAATATAATATTCTATTTGATTTTAACCCATGTTAATGTATATACATTATGTAATTAAATAGAGAATGCAAGCATGAGTAAATGGTTAAATAAATGATGTATGAGATGTAAGTATCCTATCTAATGTAAGCATGTATAAGTATGACTTATAATGAATATGTAGGTTCCATAGTATGTAATGTATGGTGCATATAGTAGTACAAGAGAATAAATGAATGATGAATGAATGCAAGCATGAATGTAATATATAATAGATGTAATGTATACAATATACAAGTTAATGAGATGTAATATTCTATGTTAACACAAATCCTATATTACCTCATGTACCCCTTACACTATGTTGACACTATCACACTTGACACTTTGTTCACTTACACTTTGACACACTTTGATATGTATACACTATGTATGCCCATTTAACCCTCACTTGCCCCTTTGCCATGTTCACCTACACACACATAGCCTCTTAAATAAGTATTTATGAATATAGTTAACTTAGCTATGTATGTATATTATATATATGTTAGCATATTGTGTTGTAATATATAAGTTTATATAACCATTTGAAATGCCATGATTATAAACCTAATGTTGAATACCAATATATGCATGTGTATATATGTGTAGACATATATAGCTTAAAGTAATAGATTACCTAGTGTATATCCAATGTGAATTCTTGCCTATTTGAGTATTGAATAATTGCATGCTATATAGAGTTGGGTGTATGTTGGCTTGTATAGCCTTGTATTGATGTGTGCTTGCTAGGATAGTCTTGGTTAGACCTAGTAAGACTTGCTGGGTTAGGACATTACCTAGTTTAACCTAGTTTGATTAGTACAGTTGACCAGAGTTGACCAAGGGTTGACTTTGGCCTAGTTTGACCTAGATTCATGTAGAATGCATTGTAGTACTTTATATACCCTTCTGGATATGTTGTGACTTGTTCTGTTCTAATTAGGAGCCAGACACCTCTCCTCGGACAGTATCTTTACCTTGGACATTCAGATATCAGGCGAGTACATTCTCTGATCATTTTATATCCTGTTTAGAATTATTTTCCTGCTTTAAATTACTTTACTTGATACTGTCACGTTGGTCACACGGATTGGTACTATATGAATCTTTTCATGAGATGTTATCCCCCTCGGGAGCATCGGATACTGCATGTTTTGTGCGTTTCACGAATCATCATGTATCTCTATGCTTCCTCTGATTCACGAATTGCTTGTGACACATGTACTCTCATGTTCACAGAGCCATCATGAATCACCTTCACATATCACTCATTTTATGAGCCATGTGAAGTTTCACGAATCTTAACATAACTTGAACAGATCCTTGTGTATTGATTGGGGATGGGGGAGTAGAAATAGGTATGTGAATATTATCCAAGTAGCTGTAGTCATGAATCACTCTCTTAGCTATAGTCATGAATCTCCTATGTCATTCACATGTTTATATTTTACTCTGACTCACTAGTCACTATTAGCTCTCTACTTATAGTAGATATTTCTATTACAGTTCTCTCTCTGTTTACATACTGTATTTCTTCAGTTCATGTATCTTACTTTACTGCATGATTATATTTTCTAACCTGCTATGATCTATTGAGATGTACTGTGCTCGCTCCAGTCCTGACTGGACCCGTTGATAAATTTTACAGATAGCCTGGAGGTTGTCTGCTAGCCTAGAGGAGACAGTAGAGGTTGCATAGATAGCTAGGATTTTGCTTATAGTTTATTTTCAGTCATCTTGAGTTGTATTTATGGATTACTGTATTTGAGTTTTGAGATGTATTCTGAGTTTGTATCTTAGACACTTAGACTTCTATCTGTTGTATCTCTTTTCGATTTCATGTTTTATCTATCTTCCTTTATGCTCTACCTTAGATGTGATTGAGTTTACATTCTGCTATGTCACCCCCATTCGGGGAGTATAAACTATTTAGTCTTATACTGTTAGATGCATTGAGACCTAGGACAGCGTTCTACCGCCGACACTGCGGCGTAGGCTGGGCGTTGTTACGTTCTCGTGCCCTAACTCTAGGGTGCGGGTCGTGACAGTTTTTAGTAAAATTATACTTTCGTGTAATATGGTAATTACACAAAAATGCTAATTTCTATAATATAATATTTTCTTACCCTTATCCATTATGGTAAAAATATTTATTTTCTGCTAAAATGATTATCTTGTTACTTAGTGATAATAAATCCACATATTCTAAAATATAAATATTTTCCTTGTTGATAACAAAATTTTGTGATTTGCAACCCGACCATACTTAGCCTTAATAACCAGCTAGTGTTGTCCTGAAGGATTAGGGTTTAGTAAATGCTAGTTAATAAATCCCGGTGTTACGATTATGTAGGGTTCAGGACCTAAAGTTCGAGGACATCTACAGTCGTCACCTATAGTACTGGAGACATCAAGGCAAGTCATACTTATCTAAACTCGTGTTTTAATTGGTAATTAATTCTATTGCATGATAGAGTTACTGTATCGACACCTGACTCATGGGATCCTGCTCGGATCATATCGACTGCTTTACTGAATCATTGACTTGACTGCTTACTGAATCATTGACTCGACTGCTTACTGAATTATTGACTCGGGGATTGGGGGAGTAATGTTAACACCTGTGGTCAAAGCCCCTTACTGAATCACTGTGGATAGCGGAAGTCCAACTCACTTGGGCCGAAGCCGGACCGTGTTCATTAGAACACTTACCGCCTCCAACCTTAGCCAGCCACAGGCTGTTACGTGCTCTAAACACTACTGTAGCTAGATTGTATCATTTTATTTTTCAGAATTTTTACTGCATAACTGTTTTATTATTATTTAGAAAATCATATTTCCATTATAAACTGCTTCTTGTCTCGTCTTTTAATTATTGAATAAAATGCTGGAATGGATTTGTGTGTCTTGTTCCCTCCTGACTTGAGACAACATTTTTAGGTGACTGCGACGATGATGAGCTGGCTTACACTTTCTATTATGGGCCCGACTTGGGTTCTGAGGACTTAGCTGAACCAGGGCAGAGGAACCATGAGTCATAGTTGCACCCTTTTCTGATTAGTTCACTTTTCCTAAAATTGTAATAAACAAACCTTTGTGATGTTGAATATTTTTGCTTTGTCTTTATTTTCATTTCGACTTAGTTGTACATCAGAATGTTTAATAAAATGTTTTATTTTCGTTTAGACATTTGTACTGCTTGTATTCACTGCTTGATACAGCTTACTGCCTTCGTCTCACAACGGTACAGGCTGGGCATGATCCGACTAGATCCAGATTATTGGGATCGGGTCGTGACATGTTTTCAGTGGTAGCCCATGCAGGTCAGTTCTACAAAATTGGTCTAGTCAACTTAGCCTAGACCAGCATGCAGTCCTGTAACTTGACCTAGGTCTAGATAAGACTTTAGAAAAATAAACTCTAGAATCAACTAGAACACCTAGATTATTTTCACCCTATTACATCATAGGGCCAAAATTATCTATCTATGATATCTATTTTTGCTTGCTTATAGTTTTGTAGGCTATCTTGCTTATGTTTGTACCTAAACCTTTTAGATAATGACTAATATTCCAAAGTTATTCCTTTGTTGGTTTTATTAAACCATTTCAACTTGACTTTCTTTGAACCAATGGACTAGCTATTTAGCTCAATTCACGTAGCAAATTCTCGAGCTTTCATTGGTCTTAAGGAATTATTTTTTTAAAATAATTTCGGTAAAGATCAGTATTCTCGAAGTGTTCTGCTAGGAATATTTTTATTTCTTGACTTCCTCCAATCAACTTGAAACCTCATTATCTTTAGGTAACTTCTTGATCAATTCAAGGCCCAAAAAGCTTCTAAACTCAATGCTTGAGTATCATGAAGCATGAACGGTCAGAAAATTGATTCTATTCTATTATTGAGCTTCCTTTAGTCATTGAAAAACTTTTGAATTATTGAGCTATCCCTTTGAAATTCCTATGGACAAAGTTGAAAAAATATTCAGTGACCAAATATGGCTTCACATATATGTGTTGCAGCCATTTACCTGAATTATTAAACTGCGAGTTTAGTGCAGCTAGTTGTGCACTGGCGAGGCATAAACTCTAAGTTGAAGTGATTTTAGGTGTTCATAGGTTTTTCGGATATTATTGAGATTAAGTCCTAAATGCATCATATTTCTCTCCTATGTGTTCAGCCATGAAATGGATAAAGTGATAGACTACTCGATAACCTATCATTATTTAAGTTATGAAGCCGAAAATTTACTGCAGTCAGGTGCACTTTGGCGAGACATGAATTTGAGGCAAAGTAATTTCGAGTATATTTGGTTTTCGAATATTATTAAGACTACATCCATACCATGGTTGTCTTTTTACACCATCTAATTATTCTGATTGTTGTCCGATTAATGGATTTGCATTTCTAGCGATTGTCTCCATTTTTAGAAATATCTTATCTGATTACATTTTCTATCATAGATATCCTAATCACCCTCTGTGAAACCTATTGTTTTCGTATTTAATTATTAGTGTTTAAGTATTATTATTATTAGCATTTTCTAAAATTATTATTATTAAATATTACTATTAATTTTTTTGGGTAAAAAGGTTTTTTGAAAAAAAATAAATATAACAAGGATTTTGTTTTCAGACCCAGACCCGAGTCCGAGCCCAGACCCAGGCCTAAGCCTGTATCCAACCCTTTTTTCTATTTTCCAAATCTTGGTTAACTAATAATAATAAAAAAAACCAGTCTTGGGGCTGGTCCCGAAGGACTAGCGTTTGGAGTGGGGACTTTTTCTCCTCCACACGTTTTGGTTAACGTTCAATAGACCCCCCTTTATTTACTCCATGTTTTCCCCCACTCTCTCCCACACTCACGAGTTGTTATCAGAGAAAGGGAATTAATTTAACTCTCTCATCTCACTCTTTCTCCAAACAGCAAACCCACTCCTCTCCTCTTTATACTCTCCCCACTCTCCCATTTTCTATCACAGAACACAGATTCCCATTTTTCCCCCTCTTAATACTCAAACCCCCAAGTATTAGAGAAGAGACCCCCTATCTCTCTCGTACTCATCTACCTAACCCCTTCACCAGAAACCCTTTTTCCCGACCCCGACCGACGGAAGGCCGCCCGGCCGACCTCCGCGCGCGACCGACTCCCCGCGGAGCTGCCAACGTCCGCGCCCCGTGGCCCCGCTGCCCGAGCAACGCCCCGCGCTTCCCGTGGCCCCTCTCCCGCGGTCGCCCGCCGGCTCCCAGCACCGCCGGCCGAGCCTTCTGCGCCGACAGCGCACTCCGGCCACCCGAGGCCGAGCGCCGACGCTCTCCCCGCCGTCCAGATCCGCAGCCCCCTTTGCCCCTCCGCGCCGACTCCGGCGTGCGCCAGCTCTCCGGCGACAGTCCCGTCTTCCCTGTCGCACGCTTTCCCGCGTGCCCTAGCCGTTCTCGGCAGTACCTCTGGTACTGTCTCTAGCCGAGCTCTTTTCTCTTTGGGCGAGTGTTCTCTGGATTTGTTCTGCTGTGTCTATTTTGGAGTTTTCGACGTTCGACGTCGACGACGTTGGGTCAGCATCATTCCGGAACGTCGCTGCTGGATTATTCTTCTTTTTATCATCTGAGAGCTCTAGCCGAGCACCCGAGGTATAAATTCTCTGTCCCGTTGCTTTTCTTTGGTAGTCTGTGATGATAATCGTCCCCGGTTTCTCCTTCGGAAATCCGGTTAGCTATGTGGTAGATTCGGTTAGCTACGTTAGCATATTCTGTGATTTTGTCTGCTGAGATTTGTGTGTTGCTGGTTTGATTGCGAAAATCCTGGGTATTTCGGAAGGTTCTGGTGATTGGAAATTACTCGGTGGTTATATTTTCGGGATTATTATTTGGTTGGAACAATTGCAGGTTTTTGTGGCGCATTTCCCAGTTTTGGGTTGTCCCGAAATAGAGGAAATGCTGCCCAAATTTTTACAAAACTTTATTTATTTTGATTTCAAATCGGTTTTCGGAAAATGAATTTTAAAACTGATTTTCGGGCGACGACCGTACCGGTCTGTGGGCCCTAGCGAAATGCAAACGCACGGTCCGACCGGGCGTTGAGGTATTAGCTAGACTTGATGATGGACCGAGTCTGAGACTCCAACTTTATTTTAAATTATTTTATTTAATGTTTAAGCTATTATTATAGTTATTTATTTACTGCATTTTATTTGGTAATTAAATCATTTCCTCTTATTTGATGTAAAAGAATTGTACCGGGCATAAGCCCATAACTCTAGGATGATTAGCTGTGCCATGTATTGTTTAGCGTAGGTTTTACTTTATTTTCTGGATGGATGTTGATCTTGGGTGGTATTTTGATTAGACGTATAATCGTAGTTAGAACGTAATCATTTTATAATTAATTGAGAATTAATTAAATGGATAAAATATTAGTAAGATAGCTAGTTCACGATTTATCACTATAAGAAACTATATTTTTATAGATATATTACAAAAGCACAAAGTTTTCCAAAGTTAATCGGTTCTCGTTATTATTTCCAAATAATCAATTAATCGGTTTAATCAACGCACGTAGTTTGCGACGTAATCGTTAGCTGTAGATTAATACAACTAAAACCTGATTAGGACTTGCTACTAGAGATTGCAACTAGCACACTTAGCCTGGTTATTCAAGGTTCTAAGTCGAGTTCTCAACTGTAGGAATTCGAAGATACACCTGACGTTCCTCCTCGGTATCAACCCGTCTTTCCAGTCATTCAATTGAGGCAAGTATAGTTTATGTTAGTTTACAGTTATTTACTTAATCGTTTTACTGCATGTCTAAACCACGACTCAAACACGAAACTCTCACCGAGAGTACTGTACTGTAACTACTGGGGACTGGGGAATAGCGTAATGATTATGACCACTACTGTAACAAAACCCATTATCCCTCCTGTAACAAACCCAAGCCGGTCATATGTCATTACCTGTTCAAAACACTGTTTTCTACTGTAACAAACCTGTTTTAAAAGCTGTTTAGAACTGCATGATTCTATTTCTTATTTAACTGTTTAATTAGCATGAATTATACTTTGCTCCCTCCTGACTGGAGACAACATTTTAGGTAACAATGAGGATGACGAGCTATACTATAATAGCTACTATGACCCGGTTCTCTTCCCTGCGACGGTACCGGAGCCTTCTCCGGAGGACGCTGAACCTGGAACAACTGAACCTGATGCTTAGATAGTTTCCCTTTTCTGCATTTTTCTTTTATTTGGAGTTTGTAGTTTTATTTTCAGCATTTCCTTTCCAGTTGTTTTTGAATATTTTATCAAATAAAGTTTCAAATTCCGAATAGAACAGTTGTGACAAATGTACTTTGTGTTGTGAATACCTGCAATGGAACAGCTTACTGCCGCCGTCTCACCACGGTGCAGGCTGGGCATGGTCCGGTTCGACCCATTAAGTTGGGATGGGTCGTGACATGTTTTCAGTGGTGGCCCATGCAGGTCCACAACAAACAACAACTTAGGAAAACATACCTAGAAACAATTAGAACACTAGAACATTGATTTGTCACGACATAGGTCCGATTCATATATAAATAAATATTTTTGCTTGATTATAGACCGGTAGGCTACCTTGCTTATGTGTGCGTCCTAAACCTTCCAGAGAATGACCATTGACCAAATCCTACTGGCGATGAGGTGTCATCTCCGGATCATACCCCATCTCCTCAACCAAGCCCAGGGTCTTTTCCCTCGCGGCTGTTTGACCGTCCTCATAGTGCATCCAGTGAAGTTTTTCCTACACTGGCGATTCCTACCTCATCTCAAACTGAATTGCATTTCCCTGGTGGAGTATTCATTTTTGTTGCTCCACCAGTACCAGCAAACACCTTCCAAATGGTTGCCCTATTTCAAAAACCCTAGAGTTCCAGAAAGCTCAAGATGAAGCCCAGCAGGAACAGAAGAATATCACGAGAGAAGACATGAAGAACGTCATGATGTAGCCTTAGTTATCTCCAACCAAGTTAGAGCAGAACTTTTGCCCTAGGAAGGATACCCCTGAATCTAGAAGATATTCGGGTCCCATCAAGTACTCTACTTTCGGCAGCCTTGTCGTAAGAAGCTATGGGCTTGTAACTATTGCAAGAGGCCTGGTCATCAGGCCGTTAGTTGCCGCAAGAGATTGGGACAATGTTTGGCATGTGGATCTGCTGAACATGGGTAAAGGACTGTCCCTTATCTTTCCATCAAACCAGAGCTCATATCCCAGCAACACCTGTTAGGCCACAACCTAGGGACCCTCTTCCTATCCAGCAGACCCTGCCCTTATAATGAGGCATGATGCATACTCGAGGTTCATAGAAAGGAAGCAGTTGGAGACTGCTCATACAAGAGCCAGAACCATGAGGAATAGTACCTAGAACCACTGTATGCATCATCTTTTTGGAAGTTGTAACAGGATGTCCTTAGATCAATCATAAGAGTTTTGCTGTAATTCTCCACAGGGATAGAATTTTTTACACCCTTATGGCAGATGTTTTCCTGATAGTCTCCCCGGATTATCCCAGATCTCTAGACATAGGATTCACCCTTGACCTAGTCCCTGGCTCTTTCCCTAATTCTAAAGGATATTACGGAGTCAACCCGAAGGTGGCCAAGAAGATGAAGGACCAGATCAATGAAGGCTCTAGGATTTATCAGAGTGGAACTTTACCTTAGGGAGTATCTATCTTGTTTGTGCCCCAGAAGGATGGAACAAACGGATGTGCATCAATTACCAGACACTAAAGAACAAGTACTTTCTGCCCGGATCGAGGATCTGTTTGATCTGGTTGTGTGGAGTTAAGGTGTTTCGAAGTTTGACTTAAGATTTGACTACCATCAAATCAAAGTCAGGAAAGAGGATATTTCCAAGACGGCGTTCAAACACCAAGTATGGGTAGTTTTCTTGGTCATGACGTTGGACTGACAAATGCTTCTGCTGTGTTCATGAATCTCATGAACATAGATTTTCATGAGTATTTGAATCAGTTTATCTTCTCCATAGATAACATTCTGATATATTTGAAGACTGAAGAAGAGCATGAAGAACACCTGAGGAATTTTGGAAACTTTGAGGAAAAAATTTATGGTAAGTTATCTGAACGTGGATTTTCTTTGACAAGGTGGACTTTTGGCCATGTTGTCAGAAGAAGAATTTCGATGGAAGATAGCTGCTGTTGAAAAGTGGTATACCCCAAGTTCAATTCGGAAGTTTCTTGAACTTGGCTGGCTATATCAGAAGTTCGTGAAGGATTTCGCCAAGATTGCTGAGCCGATGACGAAGCTCACTTGGAAGAATGAAGAGTTCATCTGAACGAAAGATTGCCAGCGGCATTGAGGAGCTGAAGAAGAGACTTACCACTACACCAATCCTTGCGCTACCCGCAGGAACCGGGGTTCTCAATTTACAGTAATGCCTCTGGAAAAGGACTGGGCTGTGTTTTCAACAACATGGAAAGTAATTGCTTACATGTAGGCAACTACAGACTCATGAGAAGAATCATCCACGCCTAATTTAAATTGCTGCAATTATCTTTACTTTGAAGCTATGGAGCATGATTTTTATGGAAAGGGAGTAAAAATATACGGACTACCAAAGTCTGAAATACGTCTTCACTCGGGAAGGGCTGAATGTTAGACTAGGAATCTGGCTGAAGCAGATGAAGGATTTCGACCTGCAGTACCATTCAGGTAAGGCTAATGTGGTCGCTGATGCACTTGGTCGATATTGATGGCGAAGTTCTTAACCAAGGACTAGCACCTGCTAGAAGACATCGAGAAGTTTGGACTGGAGGTTATACTACCTGGAGATAGAAGGACGGAGCTGGATGCTGATTCAGTATTGATGAAGTTCGAGGCTGAGGGACAAAAATCAAGAGAACGTAGTTTCAAACGAGGCATTTTGCAGGCTTAGAGATCGAGTGTTGGCAGGAACACTTGAGGGTTTCTAAATTGATCAGCATTGGAACTCTGAAGGATGGTGCGAGACTTTGCGTACTGGCTGACAAACGGAGGAACGAGTTGATGAAAGAAATACCAGTCGCAGTATTCCATAAATTCAGAAGATAATAAGATGTATCGGTATATGCCTCCATTGATTGGTGTTATGGAATAAAGAAGGACAATTCCAGGTATGGGATTTGATGTGAATTTGTCAACATGAGGAATTTAGCAAGAGGACAACAAGTTTGTTGGAGCCGTTGGGCATTTCAGACCGGAAGTAGAAGCACATAACGATGGACTATGCGTTAGGTTTGCCTTGATTCCAAGGAGAAGAACACCATTTGGATTATTGTGGACCGACTGACTAAGTCAGCACACTTTATTCCCTTCAAAGTTGGTTATCCACTAAGAAGTGGGCAGCATTGTACGAGAAGCACATCTACCGGATTCATGGAGTACCGCGGGACGAGCAAGCAGAGAAGTCAATCTAGACGCTTGAAGATGTATTGAGATTTTGTGTCTTGGATTTGGTAGGTCTTGGGAAGACCAAATTGCTTTTGGTGAAGTTTTCTCCTACCAGAGGAACAATCAGTTTTGACGGAGCTGGAAATTGAGGCCAGGCACATCAGCTCAGACGCTACATTTCGGATCCGAGTCACGTTTTGGATAATTCAGAGCTGAAGATTGGACTTAACCTTTCAGTGCCAGAGAAACCAGTTGCAAGCCTAGTCAGAGGTAAGAAGAAGATCAGTATTTGAGCCATCACTTTTACTCCTACCTTCTTATCTTTTCGTTCTAAACTTGACTGATGCTAACGAAGTTAGCCTAGTTTTGCAAGCTATCTCTTTATCAAGCTTGATCATGACAGTATTTTATTGGGTGCACCCACTAATATTTGTATAATCAGGACCGGTGCATGATGGTCTGATCAACCTCGTGTACTTTGGTTCGCTTTTGTATTTTTTGCGTGGATAATATCATAAATAAAAACTTGTCTCTAAACCGTCTCATCCACGACTGCCTTGGAAAATTCTTATGGTTGGACCTGAGTTACGGGCGCAGTACCCGTACATGTTTGTTTTCTACCCTACCTTTAAATTTCGAGGACGAAATTTTCTAAGGAGGGAAGATTGTGAAACCCATTGTTTTCGTATTTAATTATTAGTGTTTAAGTATTATTATTATTAGCATTTTCTAAAATTATTATTATTAAATATTACTATTAATTATTTTTGGGTGAAAAAGGTTTTTTGAAAAAAAATAAATATAACAAGGATTTTGTTTTCAGACCCAGACCCGAGTCCGAGC
This sequence comes from Iris pallida, assembly GCA_029216955.1. NCBI lineage: Eukaryota > Viridiplantae > Streptophyta > Magnoliopsida > Asparagales > Iridaceae > Iris > Iris pallida. The sequence goes on from JANAVB010030583.1 coordinate 11,975, forward strand.
CCAGACCCAGGCCTAAGCCTGTATCCAACCCTTTCTCCTATTTTCCAAATCTTGGTAAACTAATAATAATAAAAAAAAAAACCAGTCTTAGGGCTGGTCCCGAAGGACCAGCGTTTGGAGTGGGGACTTTTTCTCCTCCACACGTTTTGGTTAACGTTCAATAGACCCCCCTTTATTTACTCCATGTTTTCCCCCACTCTCTCCCACACTCACGAGTTGTTATCAGAGAAAGGGAATTAATTTAACTCTCTTATCTCACTCTTTCTCCAAACAGCAAACCCACTCCTCTCCTCTTTATACTCTCCCCACTCTCCCATTTTCTTTCACAGAACACAGATTCCCATTTTTCCCCCTCTTAATATTCAAACCCCCCAAGTATTAGAGAAGAGACCCCCTCTCTCTCTCGTACTCATCTACCTAACCCCTTCACCAGAAACCCTTTTCTCCGACCCCGACCGACGGAAGGCCGCCCGGCCGACCTCCGCGCGCGACCGACTCCCCGCGGAGCCGCCGGCGTCTGCGCCCCGTGGCCCCGCTGCCCGAGCAACGCCCCGCGCCTCCCGCGGCCCCTCTCCCGCGGCCGCCCGCCGGCTCCCAGCACCGCCGGCCGAGCCCTCTGCGCCGACAACGCACTCCGGCCACCCCGAGGCCGAACGCCGGCGCTCTCCCCGCCGTCCAGATCCGCGGCCCCCTTTGCCCCTTCGCGCCGACTCTGGCGTGCGCCAGCTCTCCGGCGACAGTCCCGTCTTCCCTGTCGGCACGCTTCCCCGCGTGCCCTAGCCGTTCTCGGCAGCACCTCTGGTACTGTCTCTAGCCGAGCTCTTTTCTCTTTGGGCGAGTGTTCTCTGGATTTGTTCTGCTGTGTCTATTTCGGAGTTTTCGACGTTCGACGTCGACAACGTTGGGTCAGCATCATTCCGGAACGTCGCTGCTGGATTATTCTTCTATTTTATCATCTGAGAGCTCTAGCCGAGCACCCGAGGTATAAATTCTCTGTCCCGTTGCTTTTTTTGGTAGTCTGTGATGATAATCGGTCCCCGGTTTCTCCTTCGGAAATCCGGTTAGCTACGTGGTAGATTCGGTTAGCTACGTTAGCATATTCTGTGATTTTGTCTGCTGAGATTTGTGTGTTGCTGGTTTGATTGCGGAAATCCCAGGTATTTCGGGAAGGTTCTGGTGATTGGAAATTACTCGGTGGTTATATTTTTGGGATTATTATTTGGTTGGAACAATTGCAGGTTTTTGTGGCGCATTTCCCAGTTTTGGGTTGTCCCGAAATAGAGGAAATGCTGCCCAAATTTTTACAAAACTTTATTTATTTTGATTTCAAATCGGTTTTCGGAAAATGAATTTTAAAACTGATTTTCGGGCGACGACCGTACCGGTCTGTGGGCCCTAGCGAAATGCAAACGCACCGGTCCGACCGGGCGTTGAGGTATTAGCTAGACTTGATGATGGACCGAGTCTGAGACTCCAACTTTATTTTAAATTATTTTATTTAATGTTTAAGCTATTTATTATAATTATTTATTTACTGTATTTTATTTGGTAATTAAATCATTTCCTCTTATTTGATGTAAAAGAATTGTACCGGGCATAAGCCCATAACTCTAGGATGATTAGCTGTGCCCATGTATTGTTTAGCGTAGGTTTTACTTTATTTTCTGGGTGGATGTTGATCTTGGGTGGTATTTTGATTAGACGTATAATCGTAGTTAGAACGTAATCATTTTATAATTAATTGAGAATTAATTAAATGGATAAAATATTAGTAAGATAGCTAGTTCACGATTTATCACTATAAGAAACTATATTTTTATAGATATATTACAAAAGCACAAAGTTTTCCAAAGTTAATCGGTTCTCGTTATTATTTCCAAATAATCAATTAATCGGTTTAATCAACGCACGTAGTTTGCGACGTAATCGTTAGCTGTAGATTAATACAACTAAAACCTGATTAGGACTTGCTACTAGAGATTGCAACTAGCACACTTAGCCTGGTTATTCAAGGTTCTAAGTCGAGTTCTCAACTGTAGGAATTCGAAGATACACCTGACGTTCCTCCTCGGTATCAACCCGTCTTTCCAGTCATTCAATTGAGGCAAGTATAGTTTATGTTAGTTTACAGTTATTTACTTAATCGTTTTACTGCATGTCTAAACCACGACTCAAATACGAAACTCTCTCCGAGAGTACTGTACTGTAACTACTGGGGACTGGGGAATAGCGTAATGATTATGACCACTACTGTAACAAAATCCATTATCCCTCCTGTAACAAACCCAAGCCGGTCATATGTCATTACCTGTTCAAAACACTGTTTTCTACTGTAATAAACCTGTTTTAAAAGCTGTTTAGAACTGCATGATTCTATTTCTTATTTAACTGTTTAATTAGCATGAATTGTACTTTGCTCCCTCCTGACTGGAGACAACATTTTAGGTAACAATGAGGATGACGAGCTATACTATAATGGCTACTATGACCCGGTTCTCTTCCCTGCGACGGTACCGGAGCCTTCTCCGGAGGACGCTGAACCTGGAACAACTGAACCTGATGCTTAGATAGTTTCCCTTTTCTGCATTTTTCTTTTATTTGGAGTTTGTAGTTTTATTTTCAGCATTTCCTTTCCAGATGTATTTCTGAATATTTTATCAAATAAAGTTTCAAATTCCGAATAGAACAGTTGTGACAAATGTACTTGTGTTGTTGTGAATACCTGCAATGGAACAGCTTACTGCCGTTGTCTCACCACGGTGCAGGCTGGGCATGGTCCGGTTCGACCCATTAAGTTGGGATCGGGTCGTGACACCCTCGCTACCCTACTATCATGCAATTTGTTAATTTTTCCTGAGTCACAAACCCTTATACCCCATTCTAATTTGATTTGGAATTTGTCCCTCATCTCAGAATATTCTATTACTTTCTGTCTTCTCAATAAACTATTGACGTTCGTTTCTTTTTGCCTTTTCTATTTCACGAGACCTCATTTATTTTTCCATATTCTATGATCATATTTTAATCGTACCTAAATTTTACTTATGCCAAAAAATAATTTTTGATCACGACAATATTCCAACTCTATCCCAGATCATATCTAGACAATTCTGACCGTACCTATATTTTATCATTGTACCTAGTGATCATGCCTCGAATCTGTTTGTGCCTGATGATTTAAATCTGTAACGATCTATAGCAGGGATTTATAGAGTACATGAGTTTTGGGATAAAGATGAGATAATATGAACACTTGTGATTTGAATCAAGAAAGGGATGATTAATAATATGAATACCAAGCAAATCGACATTGTAGATTAGAGGTGGTTAAAGGATAAGCATGGGGATGCACTTTAGAAAGATGCATGATGAATTAAAAGATATATAAAGGACGATCGAAACAAATTTTTTTGACTTAAGGTGTAACTAATTAAGGATGACAATCGTATGAATTGAAGAGTGTAAAAGATTTTAAATCAGAAACCAGAGATAGAAGGATTATAAATAATACAAGGTTGGGAGATGAAAAAAGAAGAAGAAGATTTTAACAGAGAAAAGTTTAGTAAAAAAAAAACAGTAAAATCAAGATGAAGGATTCGAACTTAAACATGATAATTAAATTTTATTGAGAATTCAGAATCAAATATGTAAACGAGAATTGGAATCAAGATATACACATGTTGCTGAAAATGGACGTCTAAATAAATTACAGAGTGATCACATATGAGTAAGGAATGATAAATTTTTACTAATCATGACAAATTGGAGTATAGAAGCGTGATGTTGGATTTTAAGTGTGGTATTGGGTTACTGAGTTTTGATACTAGATTATTACGACAAGATGGAGCGTACCAAATTATAATATTTTGGTCAAGAACGAATAAGAGTTATAAGAACGTGATTGGAACACATGAGTGGTATGTCTTAGAATTAAAATTTGGATATATATTAAAAAGCTGAAGGAAGTACATAATATATTGCAGAAAATATTATATTGTTTAGTAAGAAAATGTGGAAAGACAAATTTTCTAAGATGATGACGGTAATTGACAATTCAGGGATGAAAACAGAAATCCATAATTGTGGATAGTGACTGTGTTTCTAAGGAGGAAAGAATGTTATTTGAGAATAGTGGATAATATTAATAAAGATATTGTGCTAGATGTATTTGCTATAGGACAGTTAGCCTAGTTAGGCATCATAAGGCTGTTGAAGAAGAATACCCAGACTGGTTTGAGGCATGATTGCATGATTGTACCCCGGCCCTCATCTTGAAATTTCGAGGACAAAATTTTCTAAGGAGGGAAGGTTATAAAGCCCACATATTTACTATATGATTAATATTGTTTGTCTGTTATTTTTAATTAGATTATCTTGGGCTTAATTTAATTAAGATTGGATGACCCTCCATTTCAGCCCATGGGAAGTCCAACCCATTTAAACCAACTTACCCATTCCTCCACTCATCCGGTTCTCTCTCTCAGATCCCCACATCTCACGCAGACCCCCACGTCCCTTTTCTTCTTCCTCTCACGTATTAACACTCAGAAAGAATCAGAACCCTCACAGAAGTTATTCATTTCCCTTCTTCACCACAAAATCTATAACTTCCTCCTCCCTCCACCAAATCCAAATCCGAGACCACCGTCGCGTTTGTCTCGTCGTCCTCTCCGAATCCAGACCCCATTCCTCCACCTTCCAAACCCGTCCCCGTGTCGCTCCCGCGATAGCGCCGGCCGCCACCGCCCGCGTCGCACCCCACCGCGGCCCCCAGTGCGTCCGCACGCTCCGTGCGTGCACCCATGCCCGTGTCCGACCTTCCGTCGATTTTTTGACATTTCGTTCTGAGTCTGAGGCATCCCCTCGGTGCTCCTTCTCCGTTTCGGTAAGCTTCTGTTCCAGAAACTCTCTTTCCTTAAAGTCAGAATCCAATTTCTGTTCCGGCCAATTGACAGAATAAAGCTCTGTCAATTGGAATAGTTAGTTTAGAATAATTATTTTAGTGTATTTGTGGTGTGGATTAATTAATTAAATAGTTTAATAGTTAAATTATATTGATTAGTTACTTGTGTATTATGTGTAGATTCATTAATTAATGTATTGCTAATTAAAGAGAATTATAGGGTTTAGAAATTATTAATGAATTTTAGGTGTATTATTAATCTGTTAGCAAATATTAGTATTATATATTATTAGGATGACTATATGGCAAACGAGTTTATATAAAGCTTATTTGTCACATTTGGTTAATTTTAATAAGAGAAATGAATTTCATAAGAAATTGATATTAATATTTTTCTATAAGTAAATTTTGGCCTATAAAAGATTTTTAAAAATATTTTATATGGATTTTTCATACCAGAGAGTAATTATTTATATTATTTTTCAAAAAGTAATTACCTATAATACCTCCCAAAAAGTAATTATTTATAATATTCTATTTTTGATTAAAATGAAGTTTTGCCATTAAAAAGTGTTTATTTTATTAAAGGATGACTTTTGGGGTAAAGTATAAATGTGATTAAAACTATTATTTTCTTTATCTTGTGAATAATAGTCAAAGATGGTTTTTAGTAAAATCGTACTTCCGTATAATATGGTAATTACACAAAAATGCTAATTTCTATAATACAATTTTTTCTTTACCCTTACCCATTACGGTAAAAATACGTATTTTCCGCTAAAATGATTGTCTTGTCACTAAGTGATAATAAATCAACATATTCTAAAATATAAATATTTTCCTTGTTGATAACAAAATTTCGTGATTTGCAACCCGACCAGACTTAGCCTTAATAACCAGCTAGTGTTGTCCTGAAGGATTAGGGTTTAGTAAATGATAGTTAATAAATCCGCTGTTACGATTATGTAGGGTTCAGGACCGAAAGTTTGAGGACATCTACAGTCGTCGCCTACAGTACTGGAGACACTAAGGCAAGTCATACTTATCTAAACTCGTGTTTTAATTGGTAATTAATTCCATTGCATGATAGAGTTATTGTATCGACAACTGATTCACGGGATCCTACTCGAATCATATCGACTGCTTTACTGAATCATTGACTTGACTGCTTACTGAATCATTGACTCGACTGCTTACTGAATCATTGACTCGGGGATTGGGGGAGTAACGTTAACACTTGTGGTCAAAGTCCCTTACTGAATCACTGTGGATAGCAGAAGTCCAACTCACTTGGGCCGAAGCCGGACGTGTTCATTAGAACACTTACTGCCTCCAACCTTAGCCGGCCACAGGCTGTTACATGCTCAAAATACTACTGTAGCTAGATTGCATCATTCCATTTTTCAGAGTTTTTACTGCATAACTGTTTTATTATTATTTAGAAAATCATATTTCCATTATAAACTGCTTTTTGTCTCGTCTTTTAATTATTGAATAAAATACTGGAATGGATTTGTGTGTCTTGCTCCCTCCGGACCGGAGACAACATTTTTAGGTGACTACGACGATGATGATCTGGCTTACACTTCCTATTATGGGCCCGACTTGGGTTCTGAGGACTTAGCTGAACCAGGGCAGAGGAACCATGAGTCCTAGTTGCACCCTTTTCTGATTAGTTCACTTTTCCTAAAATTGTAATAAACAAACCTTTGTGATGTTGAATATTTTTGCTTTGTCTTTATTTTCATTTCGACTTAGTTGTACTTCAGAATATTTAATAAAATATTTTATTTTTCGTTTAGACATTTGTATTGCTTGTGTTCACTGCTTGATACAGCTTACTGCCGCCGTCTCACAACGGTGCAGGCTGGACTGATCCGGCTAGACCCAGATTATTGGGATCGGGTCGTGACACAACGTCTTCCAGCTTTCCGGCAGAGAACTCAACAGCTGTAGGGCCTGAAGCTCATCATCAATCACTATCTTCATTGCAGACAGCTAATTGATGATACCCTAAAACTCGTTCAGATGTTGTGACACCGAGGCACCCTTCATGTAGTTCGAGTTGACGAGTTGGCGAATAAGAAATGCCTTGTTGCCTGCCGTCTTCCTTTCGTACAACGAATGCAGCTTCTTCCATAATGCTTTTGTCGAACTCTCCATAGATACGTGGTGAAACACCGAATCATCCAACCATTGGTGGATGAATCCGACGGCCTTTCGATCAAGTCGTTTCCAGTCTTCAGTAGCATTGTCTGTTGGCTTTGCGCTGTCGCCCTCCAACGGACCATGCAAGTCCTTGCATCAGAGTAGATCCTCCATCCTTGGCTTCCAAATCGTCCAGTTCCTCCCTGTGAGGGTGATCATACGAGTGTTCATCTGCTCCATAGACATGGTTGCCAGAACCTCCAAAGTTTTGATACCAATTGTTGGGTATCAGACCAGAACGAACCTCGCTCTGATACCAATTGTTGGACGCATGCGAAAACGTTTGCCAACCCATCTAATCAAAACCAAACCCCGTCTAACGGACACCAAGCACAAGATGAAGACAAGTATATGGCGGTGACATACGTCACCTAGACAAATCCCAACCTTTAATAACTCAGATGAAATTACAAGATTTCACGTTGAACCCTTTGCCCTAATAGGTTCAACCCCCTCACCACTCTTAAGAAGAAAAACAGAAGATTACAATTTGATATCACTCACCAACCCGTAGCAATCTTCCTAACCGAAGTTGACGACTCCTCGATTAGATATTTTTCTTCCTTTTGTCTTGGATGGCGAAGTCCTAAGAGCAAAGTACGGACTTTCTCTTAGATTTTCTTGTGGACGAGCACCCCGAATCTCCACTTTTTGTTGTGTGCTTATTCTTTGTGCCTCCACCCTCACCCTATATATATAGGATAAGAAAATCCTATTTTAGGTCATAATATGATATCTTAAATAGGAAGCCCTCAAATAAGAATCCTATTACACCTAAAATAGCTAATCAATTATCCTATTTTAGATCATAATATGATTTCCTAAAATAAGAATCCTATTATATCTTAAATAGACCAACACATCTAAATCTAATCAAATCAAATCAAATATTTAATTAGATTTGGATTACACAAATATGTTTACTAAATCCAGACTAGACTCTAACATATAATAATAATATTGTATACCCTTTATCTATTGTCCTGGAATACACCCACATATAACTTTCATTTATAAGAAAAATATATATTCCAAAAGTAATTTATCTAACTTGTGATGCCATTGTTTATAAGCTTGCTTTAAACTATAAGTGGCCCAAGTAATGCATATAGGTTATCTCCTTGTTGTCCCAAAGTAAGTTGATACATGTATCTATATTATTAAAATACCAACATTCAAGTTACATATTTTTTGTATTGAAGCAGTAAATTTGTCATCAACTTTGCACTAGCATCTCTTTTAATATGTTTATATAGTTATGGACCGTTTCATCACAAATTCGAGACAAGCATTCAAGACTAATTGTCAGCCTAAGCAGAAAAGAAATGATGCCCTGACAGAGTTAATCTATTCATAAAAAATACAATTAACTTAGTTTAACCATTGAGAAATGCACCAACATTAAAATACAAAATCGTAATGACTTTGAGATGTTTATAAAGAAAATCTTCTGGGCGGTACTAATTATTCAAATAAAATAAACCAAATGAGAAGGAATAAGAAATGGCCATGTCAAATTTTTGTGGCTGACATGGTCCTCACGAATCTAGCATGTCCACAGGTCTATATCATATATTATTGACCATATCGCCACAGAATTCAGGAGTGGAGAATATTGGACATAATTTTCATTTTTATTGAACTTCCCTCCTGAAATCTGAGTTCAAGTAATTACTTGAAGTACTTGTTTCTTCCAGCAATAAAAAACAAGAACAACTTACTCAAGGAGGTATATGCTATAATTGTCAATTACAGTTTCAATTAAAAAGATAATAAATACTTTTTGATTTTTCTGTAACGCTTCATGTAAATTATCAACATACATACAGCTTGGGAACTTTGTGACAATACCGTCTTTATAAATAGAAAGTTCAAATGTTTCAAACACTAAGGGAACCCGATTAGTGCATTCTTGCCTGGCCCTATTTATAACATTTATTTTCTTTTTCTTTTGAGGGGAGAATAATGTACTTTATTGATTACTAAGAGGATTCTGTAGTACATTTCCAGTTGAAGGGGATGAGTCCTCATCCAGGAGATGGGAGATACAACTAGGGGAAGAAAGTATTAGAGGAAGTTCGCAAGGAAAATCTGCTAAAGTGTGAGCAACTTTGTTTCCTTGTCTGCCTATATAGAGGTAGGAACTTGCAAGCTGTGAGGGAACTTCTGCTACGATGGAGGAGACGAGGTCATGCAGTCGCCAAGGAATAAGTGAATTCTCACCCTTGAAGATGCGGATAGCTGTCGAGGAGTCGCCTTCGATGAGGATTGGTCTCGGGCCATGGGTAGAGAGAAGTTCATTAGCAAGGAGAAGCCCCTGGTAAATAGCATGGATCTCGGCTTGAAGACTAACATCCATTAATTCTCGAACGAGCCTGGGGACTCTGCCACGTTTGGTAATCGGAGCAGTCCAGACGGATTTGTTTTGTAAATAGATTCCTTTTAGCATGCGAGACCACAGCTGATGTGGGTTCTCCACAAAACGCCTTTCCGATGAGGGACTCGTTCAACCATTCAGGTTTCCTGAAGCCCGAACCACCATCTGCTTTCGGTTGTGTGAAAGCATTCCATGCGATCCCTCTTGGGAGTTTGTACGCCTACATAAGATAGATAGGAATTGCGCCCAGTGTGGATTTAATGAGAACAGAGCGACCCGCGTGAGAAAGTAATTTCGCCTTCCAGCCATGCAAGCGGGATATATATTTGTCAATCAACGAATTGTAAGTGAGCTTCCTCGATTTGGACTTGAGTAGTAGATGCCCTAGATGCATGTCTACGGATTTCATATGAGAGAGACTAAGATCATCTCCAACACTATTATGACTTTGGAAAAAAGTTAATGCCACATAGGAATGACAAAATTTTATTCAAAAGTTCTTCTCCAATGCAATTGTCAAGTCAATTGTGAAGCTTATGTGGCAAAAATTAAAGAAGACATTTGTGAAGTTGATTGTCTTGTTCTAGACAATGCACTTGACAATGTCTTCTCTTCCATGTCATCAATTATGAATAAAAAATATTAGAAAAAAGAAAGAAGATGAGTAGTTGTCTTAAAAGTTGTCTTGGAAGTTGGAAAAAATACTTTTTATTGTCTTCTTAATACTTTTGCATTGGAGAGAGTTTTTCTATCTCATTGTCTTTTGAAATATAATTTTGCCACATAAACAAGATATTGTCTTGTGGCTCATGCCACATAGGAGCCACCTAAGACTCACAACACTTAACAAGACAATAGGGTTGGAGATGCTCTAAGCATGGCTGCTAGCGAGTTTTGGGATCTGCTGTCGACATGCTTACTGAAATAAATGCTGGACTTGTCCACGTTGATTTGTTGGCCTGACCACGAGGAGAAGAGTTCAAGCATTTTGGAGACTTGGGATAGGGCGGGAACTGAAGCCTGTCCAAACCCTTGTTAGCAATCACCCAAATAAAACTCGTATTATACGCAAATTTTTTCGTATCTTTCATAAACGTATAATACTTGCGTACTTTTGACAGATCCAATCAGTACATAAATTTTAAGCATGCGAAGTTTTAAATGTGTTCTGGATAAATTATTGAAAAATTTGGCACAAAAACGTGCTGAAAACTTGTTTAATTAATCAAATTTGACAACATATTTAAGAATGTGAAGTTTCTAACCTCAATATTTCTATTTTTCGAATATTTGACCGAATTTTTGAACGTATTCTATTTGCACTTAGCCGATTTATACTCGTACTTTTGCCGTCCCGAATTTTTTCCGTTTGTCGAATTGCTAACAAGGGTCCAAACACAAGGTTGTCATCTGCGAATAGTAGATGCGAGATAGATGGAGTGAACCTGTTTATGCGGATACCCCAATATATGTTCTCCCTCTCGTAGCCATGGAAAAGGCGAGACAGTACTTCAGTGCACATGATAAAAATGTACGGAGAGAGCGAGCAGCCTTGACGGACGCCTCTTCAAGGCTTGATGAGACCCTTTGGAGATCCGTTGAGAAGGATGGAGAACGAAACCGAAGTAATGCATTCCATAATGATCTCGTTTGTGTGTCCTTGGATGCCCATTCCATGAAGTACGCTTTTAATGTGTTGGGAAAGAAACGCGGAAACCTTTCCCCAAACCGGAGAGTACCTGCGAGAGGACCGAGCAATACAACGCACGAACCCAAAAACAATCACACAAAAACAATCCACGCAGACACAGAGAATTTTTGATGGGGAAACCCTTGCGGGAAAAAACCACGGGACGATCGGAGTCCAACCCTGAGAAGCCTCCACTAATGGAATAGAAGAATTACACCCTCTACAAACTCCTCCCGATCCAAATCGGATCCCCACAACACTCAGAGATAAGAACAATGATTACAAGGCTACGAAGAGCGAGAACGACGAGTAGAGATTACCCGAACACGATCTCCTTCGAATAGCGACCTTCAATCCTCCGTCTTCTTCTCCGAACTTGTAATGGCACTCTTGCCTCTTTCCTCTCTCAAAGTTGTGTTTACTTGCGATATGTTGCACACTGAATTAGGGTTGGGAAATCCCAATATAACTCCCTAATCCCGCAGCAAACCTGGACCGTTGGATTAGATCCAATGATGAAAACTCATCCAGAAATCCGCTTCAGCCCCCGACGACACAGAGTTCGGCCAGAACTCTGTGTCGAGCATCCAGAACCTCACGCCACAATGCTGGAGTGGCCAGACCGAGTTCGGCCCGAACTCGCCATGGGACCGAGTTCGGCCCGAACTCGGATCCCCTGTTCCAGAACCTCCCTCTGGACAGTAACAGTAGCAGCGACTCCGCGTCGCCTACTTCCCGAGCTTCTTCGACACACGAACGGCGCTCGTTGTACTCCGGGGCCTTCTCCACATAGGTTGGGAATCCCACCCACTCCAACAAATCTCCCCATTCATAACTATGGGGAGGATGTCGTCATCCCGACGACCTGTCTGCAGTACTCAAACTTCCCCCTTGGTATAATCTTCGTGAACATATCAGCTCCGTTGTCATCTGTATGCACCTTCTCAAGCTCCGCGTCCTTCTTCTCAACCACATCCCGTATCTAATGATACCGGGTCTCGATGTGCTTGGACCGGCTATGGAACGTCTGATTCTTCACAAGGTGGATCGCACTCTGACTGTCGCAAAGCAAAGTATACTGCTCTTGCTTCAGTCCCATTTCCTGCAGCAGCTTCTTCATCCACAACAGCTCCTTGCAAGCCTCCGTCGCCGCAATGTACTCTGCCTCTGTCGTCGACAAGGCAACACACTTCTGCAACCGCGACTGCCACGATACTGCTCCTCCTGCAAACATCATCACGTAGCCCGAAGTCGATCACCTCGTGTCTACATCTCCAGCCATATCAGCGTCGGTATACTCAACCAGCTTCGGCTCGTCACCACCAAAGGAAAGTCTCCAACCGGCAGTGCCCTGAAGGTATCGTAGAATCCACTTGACCGCACTCTAATGTACCTTTCCAGGATTTGAAAGATACCTGCTAACCGTACCAACTGCATGAGCAATATCTGGCCTCGTATACACCATAGCATACATCAGGCTTCCCACAGCTGAGGCATATGGAACCCGCTCCATATCTTCCTTTTCGTCCTCGGTAGATGGACACTGTTCCTCAGTGAGCTTAAAGTGAGCTGCGAGGGGGGAACTCACTTTCTTCGACCCGTCCATCCCGAAATGCTGAAGTACCCGGTGAATGTACTTCTTTTGGGACAAGTGTAGCAGCTTGGACTCTCTCTCTCTCTCGGCTGATCTCCATCCCAAGAATAGTCTTCGCTACGCCCAAATCCTTCATAGAGAAGGCCGCGCCCAGTTGGCGCTTCAACTCCGCTATCCTAGTGGCATTCCGACCCACTAATAGCATATCATCAACATAGAGCAACAAAATGATGAAATCATCATCGGCAAAATATCTCACAAATGCACAATGATCCGACGTCGTCCGTGCATAACCATGCTCCCCCATAAACGACTCGAACTTCCTGTACCACTGCCTCGGAGCCTGCTTCAGACCATACAAGTTCTTCCTCAACCGGCAGACCAAATGTGACTTGCCCTTCTCGCAGAATCCTTCTGGCTGCTCCATGTACAACTCCTCCTCAAGATCACCGTGGAGGAATGCCGTCTTCACGTCCATCTGCTCGACCTCCAAGTCGAAACTGGCTGCTAATGCTAGCACCACCCGAATAGACGAATGCTTGATGACAGGCGAAAAGATCTCATCATAATCCACGCCTTTCCGCTGACCGTAGCCTTTGACTACCAGCCTCGCTTTGTATCGAGGGCGAGTAGCATCATCCGTCTGCTTCACTCTGAACACCCATCGATTCTTCAAAGCCTTCTTGCCCTTTAGCAACCGCACCAGATCATAAGTGGAATTGGTGTGCAAGGAACTCATCTCCTCCTGCATAGCCACCATCTACTCCTGCCTGTGTTCGTCTTCCATAGCCTCTGCGAAACTTTCGGGCTCCCTCCCGTCAGTCAATAGCACATACTCATCCGGTGAGTATCTCGTAGATGGTCGACGATCCCTGTCACTCCTTCTCAGTGGAGCCACTGGTGCTGGCTGTATACCGACAGCCTCTGCCCCTTCAGGAACTACCTCTCTGGCATGCTCATCCTCCTGAGGGACACCCTGACCACTATCAGCAGGCTGATGATCAAGTTTGGGAGCAACTCTATGTACCGGCTCCCCCATAACTGGATCCTCTGCGATGTCCTCTGGAAACTGCTCGAAGCGAAATGACTCTAACTCAGGCAATTCCTCAGCCTCAGAAGACGTCTCGGAATTCTGAGTGTTGGTCATGGTCTGATCCTCGACGAACACCACGTCCCTGCTTCTGTAGAGCTTTCCTTCCACTGGGTCGTATAGTCTATAGCCAAACTCATCCCGACCATAGCCGACAAAGACGCATCGCCTCGTCTTCGGCTCAAGTTTGGTCCTCTCGTCCTTCGGTACATGCACGAAGGCTTTACAACCAAACGCCCGCAGGTGACTGTATGACGGCTCTTTGCCGTACCATACTTTGTCAGGCACATCACCCTGCAAAGGAGCACTAGGAGACAAATTAATAATATAAGTAGCTGTAAGAAGAGCCTCACCCCAATAACTGCCCGGCAAGTTTACTTCTGACAGCAAACACCGCACCCTCTCCATCAGTGTCCTGTTCATGCGCTCCGCTACACCATTGAGCTGAGGTGTCTTTGGCGGAGTCTTCTGGTGTCGTATCCCTTGCTCTCTGCAATACGCATCAAAGGGACCGATGTATTTGCCGCCATTGTCGGACCGAACACACAACAACTTCTTGCCCGTCTCCCTTTCAACAGAGGCCTGAAACTCCTTGAAAGTAGGCAGCACCTGATCCTTGGTCTTTAAGGCATAGACCCAAACCTTCCTGGAACAGTCATCAATAAAAGTCACAAAGTAAGAAGCACCACCAAGAGATTTTATCTTCATAGGACCGCAGACATCCGAGTGAATCAACTCGAGCAACGTCGGCTTCCTCGAACTTTGGTGACTTTGGAAAGACACCCTATTTTGCTTTCTAGCTAAACAGTGCGTGCACTTCTCCAACTTTGTAGACTTGAGCCCCGGAATCACTTTCCTGTTCACCAAGTAGCTCATCCCCTTCTCGCTAATATGGCCGAGCCGCCTGTGCCACAACTCGGTAGACGCATCACTGACTGCGTTCACCTCCTGTGCCCCCTCTGCGCTCCCCTCCATATAGTAGAGACCGGACTTCTTGCTTCCTCTGGCAATCACCATCGAACCTCTGGAAAGCTTCCACTGACTGTTCCCGAAGAGACTGAAGAAACTCTCGTCATCCAACCTTCCAACCGACACCAGGTTGAAACGGATATCAGGGACATGACGAACATCCTTGAGAACAAGAACCGCACCCGTCTTCGTTCTCAAATGCACATCTCCAACGGCAACCGCCTTCGACACATCTCCATTGCCCATCTTCAACACGCCACAGTCGCCTGTCGTGTAAGTGGCAAACAGTGCCCTATTATGAGATACATGTACTGAAGCCCCTGAGTCCACCAGCCAAGAATTGTCATCGCAGGCGAGGTTAGTAATGACCTCATCACCTACGACGATCACATCGCCTCCATGCACCGAGGCCGCCGCTGTAGTGTTCTCTTCTTGCTTTCCCTTGTCGCCCTTCTTCTCTCTCTTCCAAGCGAAACAATTCCGCTTGATATGGCCCTTCTTACCGCAATGGTAACACTCTGAGTCCTCGTAACGACCCTTGGATTTTCTCCTGCTCTTGTCTCTGCCACCACCTGGACCCCTGCTTTTGCCCCTTCCGCGGCTCTCTGAAACAAGTGCCTCTGAGTGGTGGGATGTGGATAAAGTGCCCTGAGAACGTCTCCGCATCTCTTCATTCAACACTCCGCTCTTGGCAAACTCCAGACTGACCACGCCCTCTGGAGCAGAAGCGATCATAGATACTCGTATGGTCTCCCACGAGTCTGGCAATGTACACAGCAGCCATAGTCCCTGAACTTCGTCGTCGAACTTGACTCCCATAGAAGATAGCTGGTCAACCACGCCCTGGAACTCACTCAAGTGATCCGAAATAGATGCCCCATCCTTGTACCGCAGACCCATCATCGTTCGGATCAGGAACAACTTGTTTACCCCGGTCTTCTTCGCATACAAGGATTCCAGCTTATCCCACAACGTCTTCGTGTGCTCAATGTTGGCAACGTGGTTGTACACGTTCTCATCAACAAACTGCCGTATGTACCCACACACCTGTATGTGCTCGAACGTCCAGTTCTTCTCGGATTTATCACTGGGCCTCTCGGATGCAAATATGGGTAGATGCAGCTTCTTGACAAATAGCAAATCTTTCATCTTGCTCCGCCAATAGTGATAATTGGTGCCGTTCAGGTTCACCATGCACACCGGCTTCGCGTCCATCTCTCCTCTCTGGTTCCTCTGTCAACTCCTGACACCCTTTGAACCCAAAGCTCTGATACCACTCTGTTGGAAAAGAAACGCGGAAACCTTTCCCCAAACCGGAGAGTACCTGCGAGAGGACCGAGCAATACAACGCACGAACCCAAAAACAATCACATAAAAACAATCCACGCAGACACAGAGAATTTTTGACGTAGAAACCCTTGCGGGAAAAAACCACGGGACGATCGGAGTCCAACCCTGAGAAGCCTCCACTAATGGAATAGAAGAATTACACCCTCTACAAACTCCTCCCGATCCAAATCGGATCCCCACAACACTCAGAAGTAAGAACAATGATTACAAGGCTACGAAGAACGAGAACGACGAGTAGAGATTACCCGAACACGATCTCTTTCGAATAGCGACCTTCAATCCTCCGTCTTCTTCTCCGAAGTTGTAATGGCACTCTTGCCTCCTTCCTCTCTCAAAGTTGTGTTTACTTGCGATATGTTGCACACTAAATTAGGGTTGGGAAATCCCAATATAACTCCCTAATCCCGCAGCAAACCTGGACCGTTGGATTAGATCCAATGATGAAAACTCATCCAGAAATCCGCTTCAGCCCCCGACGACACAGAGTTCGGCCAGAACTCTGTGTCGAGCATCCAGAACCTCACGCCACAATGCTGGAGTGGCCAGACCGAGTTCGGCCCAAACTCGCCATGGGACCGAGTTCGGTCCGAACTCGGATCCCCTGTTCCAGAACCTCCCTCTGGGCAGTAACAGCAGCAGCGACTCCGCGTCGCCTACTTCCCGAGCTTCTTCGACACACGAACGGCGCTCGTCGCACTCCGGGGCCTTCTCCACATAGGTTGGGAACCCCACCCACTCCAACATAATGAACCTCCATGATAGTCTATCATATGCCTTCGACATATCAATCTTGAGAGCGAATGAATTATCCTTCTTGGAGAAAGATTTCATGGCATGGAAGATTTCTTGGGTGATTACGATATTGTCGGATATATGACGCCCTGGCACAAAAGCATTTTGAGTCGGTGAAATCAATTTGCTCATGAACGGCCTCAGGCGATTTGTAATGATTTTTGTAACGACTTTGTAGCAGACGTTGCAAAGGGCTATTGGCCTGAAGTCCCCCGGAGTTGCAGGTAGTGTTTTCTTGGGGAAATATGCGTATGGTTAAAAGACGGGGGTGAGTGAGCATTCATGAAGAATTGTTGGACAGTAGAGGAGAGGTCCTTACCCACTATGTGCCAAGCTTTTTGATAGAAGAGGGCGGGAGTCCCGTCTGGACCAGGCGCTTTCGTCGATCCCATGCTATTTATGGTGCTTTCGATCTTCTCCATAGAAGGGATCGCTCCCAGTGAGATGTTCTCCTCCTCCGTTAAAGGAGTGGTCGAGGTAGTATAGGTGAAATCGATGGAACTAGTGTCGTCCTCACAGCATATAGACTCAAAATGTTCAATGAGTACAGCAGAGATTTACGAGCGATCTGTCGTCCAGGCCCCGTCTTTGAGTTGTAGAGCGTGAATGTCATTTTTCCTCTTTCTGTTACTGGCTCTGGCATGGAAGTATCGTGTGTTTCTGTCACAATCAGTGATCCATTTACATTTTGCCTGCTGTTTCCAATAGGCGTCCTCGATGAGGAGAAGATCATTGAGTTCGGCACTCACCCTTTTCTCCTTAGTGATAGACTGAGTGGTAGGTTTCGTGTCTTGAATAGCCAGCAGAGATTTTTGAAGAACAGATGATTTTCTCACTTGTTAGTTGTTGCCACCTTATATATTCAGTCATATCACTACAAAAAAAGTGTATTTCTGGGACGCCAAAAATTCGTCTTAAAAAGGCCAAAATCAGTCCTAAATCGTAATTTGGGACGAATTTTAGGACGAAATGTAACAGTGCTATTAGGGTGGCGTGGCAAAAAGTTTTAGGACGGAAAATACCGTCCTAATTTGATTTTTGGGTCGAAAAATCTAACCGTACCAAAAGGGTTTGAATTATTATATGTTTATGACGGTTTACTAAACTGTCCCAAAGAAAAGAGTTTGTGACGACTAACATCCGTCCTGAAAAATTTTGCCTGCGTCACAAAAGGATAGTTTATATCTAGGACAATTACATAACCGTCCCAAAAGTAATACTTACGAAATTATTGTTTGCATTTTCCAACTATAAAATATACAATTTAAATACACATATAACATAATTCATATGATCATGGCCATTGTCGAGCTTGTCCTTAGACGTATCTCCAGGAATCGGAGCTCTCATACAAAAAAAGCTTAACAACATCAAGCATTCTTTACTATCATTTACAAAATAGAAAAACATATTACATTAAGTAGAAGACAATAAAATCCATATATAACTATAAGGTTCAACTAGTAAACAATAGAAAAACTTAACATTAAGCATCATTTATCATCATTTACAAAATAAATCCAAAACACAATACATTACCCACACCATCACATACAAAATGAATCCATCATCTCCACCATTACATACAAAATTATGAACCCAAAACATTAAGCACTACACCCTGGTTTTCCATGACAAGTGTCGTCGCCCGTCATTTAAGTAAATCCAGAATGCTTTTGAAAGACCTACAAATGAAATTAAAACATGTCAATATATTAGCAATGACCTGCTAACTGTACAAATTACCAGAAAATAAAGACAAGCTGAAGTTCCAAACTGTACAGACCAATTTGTAACAACTAGACTACATTATTTTGTGAATGTTTAAATCATACAAGCTTCAATAAATTTTACATAAAACCCTAACAGAAAAATGCAACCAGAAGCTAATTAAAAGGGCATAAATTATAAGCATTATAGCAGCAAGATGTGCAATACTTGCCATTGTAGAAACTAAAAAGACATTGAAAGCTATTAATCATAACATGATAATTGCATAAGATCACAGGTAATGACTTGATTAGTTTTTATATCAATTAGGGATTGAATTTGTAGTGGAACATTAAATGTTGCAAGTGAACAGTACTACCTGTTGTTCCGTATCCTCATGACCAAGGTGTGCCATGTAGATTAGTGTTTCTCTCATGATCTGCAAGAATGTGCCATAAGGAAACACGTTTAGATTCGAGACAACAAAAGATCGCAAACAACAGAAATACAAAATAAAGAGTTGCATATTAATCGCCTTGGATATAAAAGACGGTCACCATTTTAGTTGATTCTCTAAAACATTAAACTTGAGATTTTATAGACAGTTCTTGGTGATGTAATAACTTCCATTTTCTATATACAATAGATTAATAATAACAGCTTGTATATTTTAATAAAGCAAAGCTTCAGGTTGTATGGAACGTAGATGATTCAAATGAGAAAAATGAAAGAAAATTACTAGTTTACCAATAAGCAAATAACCAAAACAAACATAACAGAGAAAACCACAAAACTTATTTCAGAAACTGCATTACAGGAAATAGATAGAAGAATCAAGTATCTGTCATTCAAAGTTGTAGTATAACATAAACCTTATACTGGACAAGGACATCATTGTCTTTCAAAGTTTCTCGGATAATATTGCCATTTTCATCTTCAACAATTAAAATCTCTCCAGGCTTGGCCACACGACAAATCATGAGCATTCTTAACTATTGTAATGCATTTATGCCATCGTGTGTGGGGTTATATAGATTATGTTCATATGATGCATTCGTGCCATCGTGTGTGGAGTTATATAGATTAGGTTCATAACTATTGTGGCTTGGGTGTTAAAATGATTAAAACACAAATCTAGTGACGAGGATGGGAAGATTAGGAAGAGATATTTTTTAGATAAGCTACTTCTAAACGCAGACGCACCCTTGGCGCTTGGATAACTAACATTTGGGCCAAGACTTCACCTAACCCCATGCACACCGCACCCTACCAACATGTGGAAAGATACAAGGACTGAGGACCATTCAGAATCATAGTTTGCAATATCGATCGATACTAAAACTGTTGAAACTATCAAAACCAATCGATTCAAAATAACCAAAATGGGGCCGATAGCGGTACTGTGGATGCCTTGTCCAAAAAGTAGCAGTCGACAAGAGAAATACTTTTCAGACACTTTCTAAACGCGTACGTGACACTGGATCAGTGACATCTAATTTTCAGATGAACAAGCTCACAACTAACATCCTAATATAAGCTAAAATTAATGCAACTATCACCAAACTAAAAAAAATGGAGGAACGTAGTCGAATTTATACTAGCAACTTTGATGTTCTCGATGATGTCAAGAAAGCTGTCCTCATTGATCTCCCCCTTCCTCTCCGTGTCGAAAAAGAGATCTATCGCGCACTCGAGTTTCCTGGTGTTGTCCGTTGGGTTTTGTCAGCTTCATGTTCCAACATGAATACGTCAAATACATATTTTAACAGTTAGTTGTTAACACAATATGGACACGAGGACGGACAAGAAAAGAAAAAGAAGAAATAGCAGTGACAGGAGGAGTTTCACATTCTACAGTCCTCAATGAGAAATGATGATTAGCTAGAAAGGGTTAAAAAATTACCTCATCATCAAACACATTGAAACTTATCTTCTTTTAAAATTTGCAATGATATGTGTACATTTTTGATAAAGTTGGTTACAGCTCAGATTAATATATATTAAGGTGCTATTTGCATTGTGATCTAGCTATACTAAGATATCAACCCTTTATTGGCAAGATATCACTTGGAGTATCTAATTGTGTATAAAGCCATTATTCTATTAGAACTTTCAGAAAGAAACCATCCAAATAACAAAGCAACTTGAAGAAAACACACAAAATCCTCAGAATATGAGCAATATAAACTGCGAATATGGATACTGATACCAAATGTGCCATGTGATATTTAACTATTTAATTTTTTTATAAGCACAAGTTGTTAATCAAGGTTAGGATTGGCAAAAGAAGGGAACATACCTGTTCTTTCTCAGAACTAGAAGGGCCATTATTGTTAGCCTCCATGGGGATGATCTATTACCTGACCAACTTAAAAGATCACAGGAATATAGATTACGAATGATATGTCAAGACAGAAACACAAAGACAGTGAAGAAAAACAAAAACATACATTCTAATACTCAATCGAAAAGGGAGAAATAAAATTAATTTATAAAGTTCAACTGAAGAATTTCTAATGATCAAAAAACATTAAAATCCTTGAAAGAGATACGCAATAAGGAAAAAAACATTCGAAGAATAAAATCGTTGATTCTTTTATGAGAAAATATTCGAAGATTAAACTAAACAAGCCGAACCATAAAATTTCCTGCCATGACATTGGTCATGATATCATTGATTGTACTGACATAAACTGCAGCGATAGATATGTATTCGTGGACTGAATGAGAACAAGTATCCCATGATTTCGTCGACTACACAAGAAAGCAATGCAGTGCAATTCACAATTCAATCTTGTTAAGAAAAAACCAAACAATAGTAGAGTAACTGGAATTAATTTATAGCTTTTGGAATACTTGTAGTAGTAAATAAAGTGCATTTGTCACGACCCGCACCCTAGGTAGGGGCACAAGTGCGTGACCACGCCCAGCCTACACCGTAAAAACGGCGTAGAACGCTGTAGGTCTACTAGCCAACAAACAGTATATAATAACCTGTCATCTCCGTACGGAGGAATATAGTATGAAATACTGATAAACTCAATCACAATCTAGAAGGAAGAATTATGGCACAAAAATTAGATAGATAAAAACCACAAGTGCAATATCCAGCTCAATAACGAGAGAAAGAGAGAGAGTCACAAAGTAATATGGTTATACAATCCCAAATATAATATAATAATATAAGTAGCAAGCTGGAGACAAGGTCCAGACCAAAATGTCTATTCTAACTAAACTAAACTAGAGGCTCGTCGGGCGGAGCTAAGCCCTGCTGAACCAAGGTCTCCAAGTCTAGGCCGACTACGTCATGAGAACCGTAGTAGGTAGGACAATCCTCCTCGCCATAATCTGTAAAATTTTGTCAATATATCCAGTCAAGATAGAACGAGTACAAAATCTCAAACAACAGTTCTAGTTATATAATATTGAAAATGTAGCAGTAGATAGAGAGAATATACAAGGTAAAATAAGGTGTACATGAATCATGGTAAGGTATATCAAGACTGTAACTGAAAGTAAGAACAAGAAATAGTATGTATCATGTACGAAAATCTGGAACTATATCTATGTGAGTTTAGCACTATTTTCAACATGTGATCGGCTTAGAACTTGATACAATGTTTGGCCTGACTAATCATACGTGAGTGTATGATTAACACTATACAATGATGATACAATATAATACTGTGGGGTATTGATCACATATCTACGCTAACACCCCCATCCCTGACTAATATAGTGGATCCAGTCATGACACGTCATGACACGTGATTCTCTGAGAAGGTAGCTAGCCTTCGCAGGAATCCTGTCTATACAATGCACAAGAAACTAGGAAGACTTGCACAAGGTATACCATATATAAGAGGAATAACATCTTATGACGGGATCCAGACAAATACCAATCCGTGTGAACAATGTGTCAAGAGAACAAGGATATCTACACTAAATACTAGAAACAAAGACGATATCATAAAACAGAAATATTATCAGAGAATGTACTCGCCTGTGATGTGATGGGATAAGTCGACTGAGTCCAAGAACAGTGCCTCGAGGACCTATAGATGGAATACTGTATCAATATAATGGTTTGGAAGTGAAATTAAGTCATACTGAGTCAAACTAGGTCAAGACACGTCAAACTAAGTCAATCTAGGTCAAACAAGGTCAAACTAGATTGTACAGGGTTAATCTAAGTCATATTAGGCCTAACAAAGTCATACTGGGTCAATGCAAGTCAAACAGAATTAAACTAGGTCGATTTAAGTCAACGGTTGACTTACAGTTGACTTTTGGTCAACTGGTCAACTCTGGTCAACCCTAGGTCAACTCTAGGTCAACTTTAGGTCAAACTTAACTAATATTGACTAACAGTTGACTTTGGGTCAACTGGTCAAGTTTGGTCAAGTTCTAGTCAATTTTAGGCTTCGGTTGACTTTCGGTTGACTTTTGGTCAAAATAGTCAACCATGGTCAACCAAGGTCAAAACTAGTCCAAGTCCACTATTCCTAACCATTACCAACCATAATAACCTAATTTTAGCTATATCTTAAAGTATTAAACCCATATGTTGTGAAATGGATATTATCCCAACTTATCCCGTTTACCCTTTCTACTCTAATACTAAGGCCAAGTAGCTTCTCCTTAGGAGTTCCACTCCCGGCTTCCTAGGGTAGTAGGATACCAACCTATACTAACATTACCTACCAAGTTTCCTAGGTAAGGTGGACATTCAGTCCATCTTACGGTCCATGTTGTTGATTTACCCATTATCTTGGTAAAAATCCCACTTTAGCTTCTAACTCCCACTCTAGGCTTTCCTACTTCACCCTAAGCTTTTCCCCACTCTCTATTATGGTATTTAAACCCTCTCCTAGAATCTCGATACCGTATTACAGTATCTTGATATCTAAAAGTCAAAAAGGGTAAAAATCTCATTATCTTGAGTATCGCAAGATACTCAATGATATCTTGAGATACCCTCCTCCTAATCTCCAACGAAATCCCGATTTTAACTTAGGAGCCTACCCACAAAATCTAATTTACATATCTAAGTCCCATCTCAAATTTGGACGCGTTCCGACACTCGGAACTCAAAATCACCCTTTCTTATCTTTCCATGGTAATCTCATTACCTTAGCCTCCAACCCATACTCTACTCATCCTCCAATACTCCACTAAGGTATTCTAACTCTTACCCTTGTATCTCGATACCATACTTTGGTATCTTGATACCTTACCTTGCCAATAAGGTAATTATCCAATTATCTTGAAGGTAAAGGGCAAATCTTAAGATACCACTCTAACCTCTAACTCTAATATCTAATTCTAATATCTATCTAACATATCCAACATCCTAACATTTCATTCTAACTAATCTTAACTCACTATCCTAACTTATTACATATCTATCTAACATTCAACCTTCATCTAATATCTAACTAACATATATATCTACATATACTTATCTAACATCCTACTTATACCCTCATTGAACCTCTCTAACATGTTATCTAACCTCTCATTCTAACATATCCAAACTCATATATATACCTATATGTAAACGCTAACTTAACTCTCTAACCATCTAATCCACATGACTCACTAACTCACCACTAACCCTCACACTAACACACACACACGATGGAGGATTAGGGCTGCCTAGTGCAGCCCCCTATAGGCTGCTGTTGCTCCTGAAATAGGGGGGAAAGCTGCTGAATTTCAGCAGCAAACTGCTGCTATGCAGTCCCCATATTGGGGCTGCTGCAGTGTGAAGCATAGGGGCAGCACATGCTGCTGTGGTGGCTGCCTAGTGCAGCCCCACATCCCCCTCATTCCCCCCCCTCCTCAACACACCACACATACCCTCTAATAACCCCTCAAACCACTCTCTATAATCCCTCTTCTAACACACTCAAAACACAAACAAATACTCACATCCAACACAAACAAACATCCACAAACCCAACCATGAGACACTCACACACATGACCACATACAAATTCACACTCTACACAAACACTAACACCCTCTCATCTCATGACACAAACAAACACATACATATATATATATGCATACTACCAACACCACCACTACCACCACCACCACACACACACTCCCCATATAAATATACACACATACACATACACATATACATATACTCCTAAACGATCCAAAACCTTATCCGAATACCCAAATCTTTGAAATTCTACCCTCTAGGACCTAGACACGTGCCCCACACAAAAATCTAACTCGCGCATGCGAGCGGAAACGAGAAACGAGGCCCGAATGGCCAAATGGCCATTTTGGCGACTTCGGGGTGTCCGATTCGCGATACAGCGTGATACGGACACCAAACCTATCCGGATTCGACCCAAACTCTACCTACGAGTTCTAAATAATGATTAGAACCTATTCTAAGTACTAGCTTGCCGATTCTAGGGTCGGTGCAAAAAGTCACCCGTATGTTGGAACCCGAAAATTCCGAAAAAAGCCTATTTTTATGATTTCTCGCAAAACGACCCCACGTATCCAAATATGGACACGTACCTAGCCTCATCTCACCCAAACTAACCTAATTAGGTCTAATTAGGCTAGGGATAACATCCAAACATGTTAATTTAGGGTTTTCCCCCAAAATTGGCACTAAACCTAGCCCAAAAGTCCCAAATTGAGTCCAATGGATTCCAAACCTCTTCTAATGGGTTGTCCTACGCCTCGGATATCCTCTAATATGCAAATAACATTAATTAGGAGCAATTACAAGAGTTAGAGTTAGGGTTTACCTCTTGGGAGTTGGAATCCCAAGAAAAAGCCCCAAAATTGGTTCTTTTTAGGTCAAGAGCCAAATCTAAGCTTTCAACCCCTCCATGCTAGGTTCTACTTAGATAAAAATCGCAAATAAGAGATAAACAAGGGTTAGCACCAAGATTAAGGAGAGACCTAGAGTATGGAAGAGAATTAGAAGAGATTTGACTTACTTTTGAGCCTAAAATCCAAAGGGGAAGGAAAGGGATCCTTGTAGAATGAGAGAAAGGAAGAGAGAGAGAGTTTTTCTTGCAATGAGAAGAAGGGAGGGGGTGTTTGCTGCTGTGATGGACCACATTTAGAGGGTTGGGGGCATTTAGCAATTTACCAAAATGCCCTCCAAGTCAAAGAGATGAGTGGTTTTGAGTTGGGGTCAAAAAGGTAACTTGAAAACTCCAAATTCCAAGTTCTAAATCTAATTCTAATCCCTAATCCCACTAAAATCAAATGGGATTAGTCAAATATAATTATCTGGGTTTGGTCATGACAAGTTGGTCGGTTCTAGTTGGGTCCCGATCAGAGTCTAAGCTACCCCGGGTCCCCGATACAAGTCGGAATGAGCTGAAATTTGAACCCGACTCTAAAAATCTCCAAATAACAATATAATTAAATAAAATTCCTAAAATTCCTAAAAATGCAAAAATGACCATTTTACCCTAAAATTTGAAAACAGGCAGTTACAGCATTAATAAAAAATTAGAACACCTTCCCTTATATATATCTCTGTTTTTACTCCATTGCTAACATTTCAGGTCTCTAATGAAGAGACCTGAATAATTTGCCATGTTTACAAGACATCAGTCAAAACATTTTAAGTGCAAATCAGTTTGATGGCGTTGCGTAGAATGATCAACTGACATTTCCTGGAATAATCCCATGCTTCATAAGATACAGAGAACTTACTTCTCTGTATCTTCCACATCAATCACCAATAAAGAAAGAGACATAAAAAGGATCTTGGCAACTTCAACTTGCAAAATAAAAGGTATTCTAATTCAACTTCAACATGCAGGCATGAGCAGTAAAACAAAAAGTATTCTGATTCAGATGTTATGGAATTGATATGCATATGAAGAATTAACAATCCTATCCAATGTATTATTTTTTTTGTTCATCTTGAACAGACTATTTTACAAAATTCTTCATATCAAAAATAAATAATCTGAATGCTCAAGAACTCTGGTTTGCTTACCTATCAAGCACATATTGCTTCTTCAAGAATTCTTCTTCAAAATCTCTCAAAACTGGAAGTTCATAGATGTAGAGGGAGAATATTGTATGATACTCTGTATATGGTGTTGTCTCAGATCTAGAAAAAAGAAAGGAACAAGTGACACCTACCCATTATTGTTATGATCTAACATTTTGAATGCCACAAAGAAGCTCGATTTAGGGATGCTAAGAAATTTGACAAAAAATACTGGCCTCTTGCTGTCTGTATGCATAAGTAAAATTGATTCGAGTGACGAGTTGCAATTTCACTGTCATGTCTATCCATTTATTTTACCTTTAGTAGAAGCATTTGCTAGAAAAATAACAAAAACTTAAAAGCAAAGCATCTTTTCAACATCAACCCAACATGTGGGGGGATGTTTGCTTTAACGTGCATATGAAGAGAGGGGTCTGATCAAAAATGTTCACTCATGATAACACAGGATGTGTCGGTTGCACCAAAGCTGACAACAACATTTTGGGAATCTCAATATAAGCTATTTTATTGCAACAAATTTATACATTGAGCATTTTCATAGCATCGAAATACTAAGCATACAAATATAGATCATCATCGTGGATGCATTGCAGTTTTCTGAAGCAAGTCATTAATTGCTAATTACGGAGTTTACTCGTAATGGTTCCTGCAGTCTTTCAGTCACTTGTACATGTTGCTTTGGTACTGATTAGGTATTGATTTACGAGGAAACTAGAAGGAGTAGATCATATTATTGAGTTAAATGAGTGTGGGTTCAATTTGAATCAGATTCAGATTCCACCTAAACCAGTAAGAACTTTTAAGCAGAAGCACACAACCATTTTTTCACTGAGAATACGCCAGAGTTGTATTACTTTTTTCCATGTCTGATACATAAAAGTCACATACAATAGGCATGTAGAGAGGTGCATGCTTCATTTTCTTTCACTTTTTGTATTGCCTTGGTAGGGCTAACGGTGGAGATGACGGTATAAGAAGCAAAAAATAGTATGATTCATGCTTCATTTACATTTTTCCATGCTTAGTATTTTAATTAACTTAAGAAGCAAAAAATTGTTTTGACCAAAGCATATGGATCTGCACGAAATGTTTTCCAGGAAAAGATTGGAATTACCTGGCATCCAAATCATATAAGAAACAAACTTAATAAAAATTGACAGCAATCGTAGTATAATTCATGCATACCATAAATAAATTTTAACTTTATGTATAAAAAATCACCATATAATTAGTGGGGAACATATGGAATATGGATTGATGGTTTTCCATATGTTATCACCTAATTTTCATTGAACTAAAATAAGAAAACACAAAGCCAAATTGTTTTCTGACAGGTGATCCAATCAGCAAACTAATGTGCCAAAACTGCCTCCATCATATAAAACAATTCCAAACTACAAATTCCCATCATCATAACCAAAAGAATTGCAATTTGAAGGATATCCATCATTAAATGCTCCAAATTAAGTAATGGCCACAACAAATTTATTCCAAAGAACCAATATTGACCACATGAAAATATTCAAAATATGAATTAGGGGGAACAAATGTATACCCAACGGACGATCTTTCGCATGTGCCCTTGCGGATGAGATGTCTGGAGCTCGGCTGTCGAGTTCAATCCCAGCTTCGATATGCTCGGCCCGTCCATCTGCTCCAGACCCTAAGCAATAGACATGTTCCTGAAGTAGAACTGTTAATCGTTCATGAAAATGATACAAAAACTAAGATGGGAGTCCCAAATAGATCAAGGAACATGGTTACATATAATGGAAGATGACTTACTTATATGTTGCAAGGACACTACAATGTCAGATACGACAAATCCAACATAAGACGGACACAACATATATAATTTTATCAAGTCTGAAGCTAACAATATGACAGAGGATGGTACACATAACATTTTGTTAATATACAATTTGTGCACAATACTATACTACTACCTTTAGTTGGATGGTGGAGTCTATGGTCCATAGTGGTATGGTGCCCATTCTAATCAGTCCTGAATGCCAAAATCCCTCCCAAAGACACCGACGAGGTGCTCGAGCTCCAGATGAACATGTGCAGGTGGGGAAGGGGTGATGAGGCAGTCGAGAACGAAGTCGAAAGTGTGGGCATGGGCACAGACGATAGAACCTGGTGGTCTTCTTTATGGTGTAGGCCTTAGCAGCGGTATATCTCCCTTCCAACACCTTATGGTACACAATCCCATACCCACCCGCCCCAATCACATTCTCGTCGGCTGAACTCATTCCAGACCACTTGGCTTCCAAACAAAAAAACAAAAATTACAATTTTGACCAAATGATGTCAATAAAAAACAGCAACCCTAACCAAAATCAGCAAGAAACTTGAAATGGTAATCATCAACCAACTGAATCAAACTGAACCCAAGAAAACGCAAAAAAAATAGGTCTCTAAACTCATTTCATTCAAAACTAAGCTGAAAAATTTTGCAATTTTCACCATTACTATTCCTGAGCCTAACCGAAAATCTCAATCAAAACCAAAACCAGCAAGAAATCTGAATATATGATGATGGCTTCGATCGGACCACGTAACCCTAGAAATTTTGAATTTTCAAGGGGAAAAAGGTTTTTTTAATAGCAACATGTTGTCCTCTTCGAAACCCTAGGATTTGATTAAAAATTAAGGATATTTGAAGAATAATTTCTATTAGATTTTGATGCTGACCTATAGTGTAACCTAGATCTATCATGATGTCGTACTCTTAGGTACTTAGCGTAGAGAATCAGGAATGAGAGAGTAACCTAGAACTGCAAAAACACTAACCCTAGCCGCTGGAAAATGAGAAACCCTTACTAGTGGTTTACATCCATCGGCGATCAGAGCAAGAGAGAGCTTGGGTGCACATCGTTGTACATCTTCCGGAGGGGGACGAGGTCGAGGAGTGGATGACATTGTTAAGAAGAGAGGAGGTAGGCAAAGAGGAGATGGAGAGAGGAGGAATTTTGGAGTTAGATGAATTTTTGGAATGTGATAGAGAGTTGGCTTTTCCAAAAATAAAGAATGGATTATGGGGGCTAGAGAGTGCAGTAGAGAGTGGAGGCCAGAGCAGGATAAACGGTGTGTATTTACGGTGAGAGATCCAACGGCTAAAAACGCTCTAAAAAAAACTTTAGGGATGAGACACCAAATAATTGTTATTCCCGCCTAAATCATTTAGGACAGTCTCAGGATTTATTTGGGATGGAATGTATTAATAGTCCCAAATAATATATTTATTTTCCAATCTGTCCCAAATAAAACTATTTTTTGTTACAAAAAAATTATCCGTCCTAGTGATTAATTGTTTAGGACGTTTCGGACTAGCGTTCCTCATAGTGTCGTCCCAAAAGGACACTTTTTTGTAGTGATAGTGATAAAAACATAAAGAGTGTATATGAACCCATCACATTCTCGCCTTTACATAAAGAATGTTGAAGTGTTTCACAAGTCCATCTCCAACAGAGATGATTTTACATAAATAATGGAATGATTGCAAAAATACAAACGTCCAAATCATGAGTAATAGCCACAAACATCGTTTTTAAAAAAAAAAGTATTCCACAAAATAACAGAGAACATAGCACAACTTTGGGACAGTTTTCTAAGGTAGGTAGGATAGACACCATAATTCGGTTATGTGGCAATAACTAAGGTTCTCAGGACACGTATAGGAACCAGACACATCAAATATGTGGTGTTAGTACAAGAAAAAAAAGGGTTTTTCTTGACGGCTTTTTCCCGTCAAGATAGCATTTTCTTGATGGTTCTGGATCCATCAACTAGGCCACAGTCAAAAAAGTCTTCATTTTTTTATGGTTTCTGGATTCGTTTTTCTTGACTGTTTTAAATCGTCAACTAAAAAATGTTTCTTGATTGTTTCTAGCCGTCAAGGAAACGTTTTAAAAAAAAGGTCAAGGTAGATGAAAACTTGTCTTGACTTTGGCCTAGATGACAGGTATTAACCGTCAAGAAAGTCCTTTCTTGACCGTGAAAAATCGTTAAGAAAATATTTCTTGATGTTTAAAAACCGTTAAAAGAAGCTGATTTTGTTTAACCAAAATTATGTTTATAATTATATATTATATGCTTCAATTTGCCAATTTTTGAACACACATATAATATCAACATAATCCAGAATATCACAAACATCAATGAACTACATAATACACATAAATTTTATATTAACAAATATGTGTTTGTACACCGCAAACATCCAACACATATTCAAATAAACCAAAATATATGGTTTTTGTACAATATCCAAAACATCCAAAACCTATATATACAAGTGAACCAAAATACATGGCATATTGTCTTAACTATACAACAAAAATATCTAAACCGGAAGCACAACCCATCACAACAGCCTTCATTTTCAATGTAGTTCATGAGAAAACAAGAACATAAGTTACCAATTCACTACAAGAAAAATGGTGCAACTCACCTAAGTAGTTGTTCAATAACTTGTTGGAACTGTCATCACATCGATTGTCTGTAGAAATACACATATAAACATAAATTTGGATTTTTATTCCATCCATTATGAAGTAAGTCCACTGAACAACATGGATCCCTATATGTAAAATAGGTTAAACTGAGAAAGATCTCAAGCAAGAAAAACCCCCTGAACAATATGGGTCCCTTCCCAGTAGACAATGCAAGCTTACCCACTGAAGTAACGTTATCATATTATATGATACAAAAATATAAATGTTTTGATATTCAATGATATATAAGACAAATTGTTTGGATAAAACAATATAAAGTAAGGTTTGAATAAAATAGTATAGAGTATTTCAATAATATAGCAGTCAGTGTGTTTTTATTTATATGTATATTTACTTACATCCCTTGCATATTTTGTTTCTATCCTGGTATATTTTATAATGTAGATTCAAATATAGGTCTCGTGTCTGATGGGCATGCTACATAAGAACTACAATTTATACCTCCTGTTGAGAATCAATAAGGGACTTTTAGTCCCACATCGGAATATGTTATATGTAGAGGAGCTAGACTCCCTATAAGTAGTGAAGTAGTCCATCAATAAAATTATCCAACAATTATTTTCTACATGGTATCAGAGCCATAACCCTCTCTCTCCACAAAATTTTTTTCTCTCTCTCTTTTCTCTAGCCGAACCCGCCCCCACCCCCCCCAAGCCGGTGGCAGCCAGCCCTCCCTCGCCTCCTTTCCCCGACCCCCTCCTGTAGCAGCCACGAAAACCCCACCGCCCCCCCTCCCTCCCGCTCCCTCACCCCGAGCCTCCACCCGACCCCCCCTGTAGCAGCCCCGACCCCCTAACAACCGCCCCCCTGTTACGCAGAACCCCCCTATCCCGACCCCTTCCAGCCCCCCCTGTAGTTGCCCCCCCCCCCCACCCCACCTGCCGAACCCCCAACCCCCCTGACCAGAACCCCCCCCCCCCGGACCAGAACACCCCGCACCCCTTCAGTAACGCCCCCCCCCCCCTTTCCAGGAACCCCCCGACCCCCCCCCTCCCCGAACCCCCCCCGACCCCCAAACCCTAACCCTAACCCTAGTTTTTTTATGGAAACCCTAAGCCTAGATCTAGCAGCCCCATCAAACCCTAACCCTAGCTGTTAAAAAAAAAAAAAAAAAAAACGGCGTATTTTGAATAGAGACGGCTGTCAAATCTTTATTTGCACCAACTCTGTTCCGTGCTTACGCCGTTTGGAACTAACAAATGCTTTATTTGTTATTCCTTCTTCACATCAGGATCTATGCAGAGACTGATCATGTCTTCTCTGGTGACCTGACGTGTTCACTTTACATGCGCGCGCCGGTACTGGCCAAGTTAGTAGCGCATTAGTAAAGTCTCTGACGTTGAAGAAGACGACGTCGACGACGAAGACGACGAAGACGGCGAAGACGACGACGTTGGGTCAGTTGCAGACTCCGACGACGACGAAGAAGACGACGAATTGAGTTCAAAGTTGCAGACGCCATGGATTCGATCAGTGGCAAACTGACGGCCGATGAGATGAAGGCCTTGGTTGATGATATCTTATCCAAGAGATTAACCGAGGTAACCCCACGTGTGATCCATACTGATGTGGATCCGTCGCCTTACAAAATGGGGAAGCTGGAGAAACTGGAGACGAAGTTGGAAGGAACTTCCAACTACTTGAAGTGGTCGCGGCAGACAATGAGGACACTGAAGGGACGTGGCTTGGTTGGCTATGTCACTGGCCATGCCAAGGCGCCAGCCGATCACTCCACGAAGGAGTTTGCTGTGTGGGAGATTGTCAACAACGTCGTGGCTGGGTGGTTGACTACCTCTTTAACTGACCAGGTGTCGGGCAATGTCGAGGCTATGGAGGCTGCTGCTGATATATGACAGACTCTCAAAGATATGTACTCCGGCTCCGGCAACCCTATGCGAGTCTTTCAACTGCAAGATGAACTCGATAGGGTAGCCCAAGACGACCGTACCATTTCTGAGTACGCGGCCCTGTTGAAGAAGTATTGGTCTGATCTGGATCATTATGATCCTCTTGGGATGGAAGATGCACAAGTCGAACCAGCCTTCGCAAAGTACTTTCAGACGTTCCTGGCTTATATTTCCCGGCAGCGTATGATGAAATTCCTGAAGGGACTACACCCTGTATTTGAGCAGCGACGGAATATCCTCCTTTCCCAACCCACGCTCCCGACCTTGGAAGAAGCTATCGCTGTCATGACACATGAAGAAGCTCGACTGAAGTTGATGCCCAACAAGGGCTCCTCCCAGGGGGAGCCAGCCGCGGTTGAAAAGTCTGCCCTTGCTGCCTTCAATCAACCTCCATCTATGGGTGGTGTTTGTCACAATTGTGGTGACTCCGGACATTACATCCGATTTTGTCCAAAACCCTTGCGCAGTCAGTCTACTGATCGAGGACGGGGTCGTGGAGGCCGACGTGGTGGTAGAGGAGGATATGCTGGTCGACGGGGCGGGCCACAAAGCAAATCTGGCGGAAGAAGGGGGGAGAGCATCACCTGGCTGAAATAACCCCGCTTGAGCGGGAGTTTCTTGAGAAGTTGCGTGGCACGAAGCTGGGTTCGGCCGACAGTCCTGGGGCATCTTCAAACTCGGGAGATCATTTCACTTGCTTTGCCCAAACCAGCACCGATGATTCTGCACATGCTCTTGCATCTATCCATCAGCCAGGATGGATTATGGACTCTGGGGCATCTCGCCATGTCACGGGGTCCCGTGATGCGTTTCGGGAATATACTCCCCTACCATTGCCGGAGAGTATTCAGACCGCTGATGGTACATCCAACCCTGTAATGGGTAAAGGCACTGTCGCATGCACCCCTTCCATCACTCTAACCAATGTCCTTCATGCTCCATCTTTTCCTGTCAATCTTCTATCCATTAGTGCCATTATACTTGATCTTAACTGTACTGTTTCCTTTGACATTCCTCAGGTGACTTTTCAAGAGAAAGGGACAGGACGACGACTTGGGACTGGCACATGGCATAAGGGGCTGTGGTATTTAGACAGGACTGGACTGGACAAAGCATTGGCATCCTTGGTAGCAGACGCATCACCAGAAGCTTTCTGTCGCAGTGTTGAAGCCGATTTGCTCCTCCACCACCAGCGTGTCGGTCATTCCTCTTTTCCGGTTATTGGTATAATGTATCCGTCCTTATATCAAAGGGCTAATAAAGAGTTATTTTGTAATGCTTGTGCTTTGGGAAAACATACCAGAAGCTCGTATGTGAGCACAGGGAATAGGAGTTCAGTTGCTTTTGACATGATACATTCAGACGTATGGGGCCCTTGTCCTACAACCGGGATTAACGGCTTTCGATGGTTCGTCACCTTTATTGATTGTTATACCCGTGTGACATGGGTCTACCTTCTGAAAAATAAAAGTGACGTCCTTGCGGCCTTTCAGGACTTTCATCGATGAGTGGAAACACAATATGGTGCTAAAATTAAGTGTTTCCGATCCGACAATGGGACGGAGTATACGAATAAGCGGGTTGCTGAGTATTTTTCAACTCATGAAATACTTCATCAAACTTCATGTGCTTATACTCCGGCTCAAAATGGTGTGGCGGAACGAAAGAACAGACACTTGCTGGAAGTTGCACGGACGATGATGCTGGCTATGAATGTCCCGAAGCACTTATGGGGGCAGCTATATTGACGGCCTCTTATCTTATCAACAGAATGACATCTCAGGTATTGGACTGGAAGACACCATTGGAGATGCTTACTGGAGCCAATACATACACTGTTTCACCAAAAGTTTTTGGATGTGTATGCTTTGTCCAGGATAATCGGCCAGGCGTTGGCAAACTGGATCCTCGGGCAGTTAAATGTGTCTTTGTTGGTTACACGACGACTCAGAAGGGTTATGCCTGTTGGAGTCCAGTCGAGCAGAAGATGTTTGTCAGCATGGACGTTACTTTCCGAGAACTCGAACCATACTATGGTTCGGATGAAGGTTCCGCATTTGGTGACACACCTAACACAGATGGTGTTCGATGTGAGGGGGAGATAATACACCCAAATGTGGTCGTCGGATCGGTTCCGTGTCCGGTTGTAGAAAACTGGACGAAAGGGGGAGAGCACAGTGACTCAGATACAGAAACTGAAGAAGAAGATCCATATGTTACGCAGGGGGAGCAGCAGACAAGGGAAAAGGAGCTCCAAGTCTACAGAAGGAGACAACAGAAGTCCAGTCCTGTGCCTATGCCGTGCCCTGTGCCTACTGTACCAAGTCCCTCGTCTACTCCTGCCCCAACTCCTGAAGATGTTGCCCCCGCACTGAATCACTCAGATTCTGATGCGGATCTCTCTGACTCGGATGGTATGATCTCTCCACCACCTATTGCTCCCTTAAGAAGATCTTCTCGCATCAATGCGGGTAAGGCTCCTGCTCATTTTCATGATTACGAACATGACATTGCCAACTTCTTGCTTATTCTAACATTTCTTCGAATTATCGAGCCTTCATTGCATCGTTAGACTCTACTTCATTGCCCAAGTGTTGGCAGGAAGCAAAGAAAGATCCAAGGTGGAAAGCTGTAATGATGGAAGAACTTGGAGCACTGGAGAAAAATAAGATATGGAAGCTGGTTCCATTACCCAAAGGAAAGAAAGCTGTGGGATGCAAATGGGTGTACACAGTGAAAGAGACGCCAGAAGGAAAGGTTGAGCGATACAAGGCGAGGTTGGTTGCAAAAGGATTCACACAGTCATATGGCATAGACTATGATGAGACGTTTGCCCCAGTAGCAAAAATGAGCACCGAGAGAACTCTGGTCTCCATTGCAGCGAATTATGGGTGGAAGCTGTACCAGCTGGATGTGAAGACTGCCTTTCTTCATGGGGACCTGCAAGAAGAAGTATAAATGGAGCTCCCGCCAGGATGCTACACGACGGCATCAAACGGAGGGACGTCGCAAGGAAAGGTGTGTAAACTGAAGAAGTCGCTATACGGGCTCAAGCAATCTCCTCGAGCCTGATTTGACAGATTCAGAAAGGCTGTTACAGGCATGTGATACCGTCAAACAAATGCAGATCATACGGTCTTCCTCCAGCATGCAAGAGGCCACATCACTATACTTGCTGTATATGTGGATGATATAGTGATCACAGGTGATGATGAAGTCGAGATCACTAAACTGAAGTCAAAACTCGCAAAGGAGTTTGAAGTGAAGGATTTAGGAGCGATGAGGTACTTTCTAGGTATCGAGGTGTGTGAAGGCGAACAAGGAATTGTTCTCTCACAGAGAAAGTACACACTAGATCTGCTGAAGGAGACAGGGATGCTGGGATACAAAGCAGCGGTCACTCCAATTGACCAGAAGTGCAAGTTGGGAGCAGAAGCAGGAGAGCCCGTTGATCGTGAAAGATATCAACGACTTGTAGGAAGATTGATTTATCTGGGACACACTCGTCCTGATATCTCATTTGCGGTGAGTGTAGTGAGTCGCTACATGCATGATCCAAGAAAGGGTCATATGGACGCAGTATTTCAGATCTTGAGGTATCTGAAAGGAACGCCGGAAAGGGACTATAGTTCAAGAAGAATGGACGCATAGAAGTTGAGGGATACTGTGATGCAGACTGGGCGAGCTGCATAGACGACAGAAGGTCTACCATGGGATACTGTGTTTTTGTAGGAGGAAATCTGGTCTCATGGAGAAG
Organism: Iris pallida; assembly: GCA_029216955.1. Classification (NCBI taxonomy): domain Eukaryota; kingdom Viridiplantae; phylum Streptophyta; class Magnoliopsida; order Asparagales; family Iridaceae; genus Iris; species Iris pallida. Next base: position 48,856 of record JANAVB010030583.1, read on the forward strand.
CAGAAACAGTCAGTGGTAGCACGGTCGACAGCTGAAGCAGAATACAGGGCAATGGCTCTGGGGGTGTCAGAGTTGCTGTGGGTGAAAGCATTGCTGACAGAGTTACAGCTGGATAAGGGAGCACCATTGCGTCTTCTGAGCGATAGTCAAGCTGCAATAAGTATAGCTAACAATCCAGTTCAGCACGACAGAACGAAGCACATCGAGATTGATCGATTCTTCATCAAGGAGAAGCTGGAACAAGGGATACTGAAGATTGACCATGTCCGCTCAGAAGAACAAGTTGCAGACTGTCTGACTAAGGGTCTTAGTTCATTAAGTCTGTCAAAGTTATGTAACAAGATGGGGATGATCAATATCTATCGCCCATCTTGAGGGGGAGTGTTGAGAATCAATAAGGGACTTTTAGTCCCACATCGGAATATGTTATATGTAGAGGAGCTAGACTCCCTATAAGTAGTGAAGTAGTCCATCAATAAAATTATCCAACAATTATTTTCTACACCTCCAAATAGTTTCTCCTGCAAAAATAATTTATCTCCCGTGCTCGACTCACCAAACATGCTTTCTTACCAACACTTTGCCTCACTATCCAAGATCCCTATATGCAACAAATTGTTTACACTTAGTAAATGGAATATATGTGAGAAATAACTTTCCAAAAAGAGAGATGATGCTGGCTTGAATAACTAAATGAGAATCTACATAATTTTACCATAGTATGGAATGAGTTTGAACCTCGAATTCCTATAAGCATCATCGCCTTTAATAAAGTTTTAAAATAAGGGAACATTCTCCACCGGGGTATTCATCATATAATATAAAGCAATACTGTACGTGGTTGAACCAGGGACCTGGGATCAAAATAAGGATGAAATTTTAGGAAGACCACTTGCATATTGGGGCTTGACATATCTGCACAGTATGGAGATGAAGAACATCACACTCACTTATATGTTCACTATAAAGAAGAATTCACTCCCTCCTTGTGCAACATACTTCTGCAATACCCAAAAATAGCTTGTGAGATGGTAAAAATATAGGGAAAATGCAATAGTTGTCAAATTCTACCATAAGAATATACCTGAATGATACCCCCAGGTCTACCACCAAGGTCATCTTCCCTCTTATCGGATTTAAGCCAATCAACAACTAGTGCCATTCAATTTGATCTGTTTGAAGAACCATTGAGGCAAATCCTAATAATATTTTAACTGAAACCCCAACTAAGTGCCTATGAGAAATGATATTCAGGAAACATGTGATTCTCTTATAAAGTATGATCCATGATGATAGAAAAAAGTAGTTACATTATGGGAAAAATAGTACGATCTTGGAATATTCAGGAAAAATGTGATTATCTCCTTAATATGCTGAGTTTTTTGGATCTGAACCTTAACAAAGAAGAGCTAGAATATTCAAAGTATATTAGACACAACTTATCAGATCCTATTTTTGTAGGCACTGCAAGAGAAGAACAAAAGGGAACACACTTATGAAGTGAGTACTCTTCAATGGACAGAGTGACAAGACATAATACACAACCTAGAGACTTTTGAATCACTTCTTGCAAAATAATCCATGGAATGCAAGCTACCTTGCAGGATTCCAAAGTACTGTAACTGTACCCAACACATATAAGACATCTATCCGATACAAATATTTTTTCAAGAAGTATATTGCATTTCTAGGTTCCAAAGGGTCCCGATATAGATTAACCATACTCATCAAAATACCTAATCATAATGGCCCGAAAGATTGTTGGATACCTCTTACTTCGAAGGGCTTTTGACCATAGTGAATGGAGATGGTTTCTTCTTTATATCATTGTAACCCTTAGCTTTCCCTTGACAACCAAATTAAAAAGCTTTATTAGACCATGAGGAGATGAGACGAAATCAAGCCTCCAGCATTCTTCTAAACCAACAAGCAAATACAGACCATGAGGAGATGCAATTCGTCTCAAAGTCACAACACCATGTCCAATAATTAGCAGAGATTCCAAAAAACTTACAAGAACAATTGTGTAGGCTAGTGATAAAATATATATTAGCTACTTTCTCGTAATAAGAAATTACAGGAAACAAACATATTTCATTAATGTTTCAAGTTTTACCTAACTCAAATAAAAATGCACCTTTATACCACATGTTCTCACTTATCATATGACGATAACATGAAAACCTAACCATTTATATTCCAGTCATAAAGCTTAAGTCAATATTTGCAGAGGTTCCATTAAACGTTTACAAGTATGTCGGTTGCTTATGTTACATGACCCTCAATTGTAATGTGGTAGAAAATACATAATTATAACAAAAGAAGAAAATTGAACAATCACTTTCTTGTCATAATTAGCAGATGTTCTTATTACGATCCTTATTAGCTATTTGAGTGCCTTGACATTGGCTTGTCTAAGCATGTCAAGATGTAATCATTGCACATAATATGACGCAGCGGGATAGCGGAACGGGCTTACCTTCGTGCTTGGCAATGGCCAAGTCGATCGGTGATGACGATAACTGCACCCCATTGCTTGGTGAGAGCGAAGCGGTGCCGCAAAAACTCCGACGGAGGGCCTTATGAGGGGTCCGCACGAAGGTTGCTTGAAAACCTCAAGCGAGGGGCTTCCGAATCCACGGAATCAGTCGAGTCCACGACCAAAAAAATAAGAGAACAAATCTCAAACTTTAAAGAAGAATTTTATTGATTAAAAGTTGTTCTCGATTGCATACAAAAGGTGCCTATTTATAGGACTTTTGTGACAACCTAATCCTAATAAAAAAAGATAAAATCTATCCTAATAAAAGATAAAGTCAAAATAAGAATCCTATCATAAATAGGATTATAAAAAAAAGTAAAGAAAAGAAAAAGGAATTCAAGAGGAAAGAGGAAAAGAAAGGAATCCTAGAGGGATTAGGATTCTACGCTACATCAGTCTCCCCTGCTTCAAGAGAACTCGTCCCTGAGTTCTTATCAGAATAAAGCGGTTTGCCAGGTGGAAAGTATTCGTAAAGATCGATGACATTGAAGGTTGGAAAGATCTGCATGTCTTCAGGGTGATCAATCACATAAGCATTGTCATTTAGCTTACATAGAACTTGAAATGGTCCGCTCTAACATATGCTCAGCACCAATATCTCGACCCGGAGTCTTAGGCAGAGACACGAGGTCCAAAACATGTCGTGGCTGATGTGAGAAGACAATGGCAAACGGTGTTTTTCCAGTTGATCTGTTAGGCATGCAGTTATAAGCAAATTCAACCTGTGATAAAGCCAGATCCCACTGCTTAGGTCGTGTTCCAACTAAGCTTCGCAACATGTTTCCAAGTGTGCAGTTCACGACCTCTGTTTGTCTGTCAGTTTGTGGGTGACTAGTACTGCTATATTGTAATGATGTATCCAATCTTTCCCATAATGTTCTCCAGAAATATGACAGAAACTTAGTATCTCTATCTGAAGTGATTGACTTTGGCACACCATGAAGACGCACGACTTCTCGAAAGAAAATGAGAGCAATATGAGTCGCATCGGATGTCTTACGACATGGAATAAAGTGTGCCATCTTAGAGAATATGTCTACCACGACAAAGATAGAATCAGCACCGCGCTGTGTTCGTGGTAAGCCAAGAATAAAGTCCATGGAAATGTCTTCCCAAGGTCCTTTGAAAATTGGAAGAGGCATATAAAGACCAGTATTCTGTTCTTGGCCCTTGGCAACTTGGCATATAGGACAACTGCGAACATGTCCCTCAACTTCTTTTCTCAATTGCGGCCAATTATATTTCTTCGGTTACGGCTAGCGTCTTATCTCGACCGAAATGTCCACCGAGACCTCCACCATGGAGCTCTCTAATAATATGTTCCCGCAAGGAACTACGAGGAATGCACAACTGATTTTCTTTGAAGATATAGCCTTCTTGGATGTGATATCCATTTGCAGCTCCGTTTGGTTGACAATCTTTCCATGCTTGTTGAAAATCTTTGTCTTCCGGGTAGAGTTCCTTGAGGTATTCAAACCCGATGACCTCTTGATGTAAAGTGATGAGGAGGTCGGCTCGACGGCATAAGGCATCAGCTACTTTGTTCTGAACTCCGACCTTGTGCTTGATGGTATAAGAGAAGCGCTGAAGAAACTGAATCCATCTAGCATGCATTCGATTTGTGTTACGGGGATGTCTATGAAAGATAAACCTTTATTGTCTGTATGTAGGATAAATGGCCGTTGGATGATGTAGTGCTCCCATGCTTTGATGGCTTGTACGATCGAGTAGAACTCTTGCTCATAAGTTGACCATTTTCGTTGAGCTTCACTTAGCTTCTCATTACGAAAGGTAATTGGTCTTCCTTCTTGTATTAGTACAGCACCAACGTCCACTATGCTGGCATCACATTCGACTTCAAATAGCTTGTTAAAGTTGGGCAGTGATAGGACTGGCGCCGTAGATAGCTTCTCCTTGATGAGTATAAAACTGTCTTCAGGAGTCCAGATGAATTTTCCTTTCTTCATGCATTCTGTCAATGGTGCTACAATAGTGCTGAAGTTACGAATGAATCGTCGGTAAAAATTGGCGAGGCTATGAAAGCTTCGTACTTCAGTCGCCTTTGGAGTGGGCCAGTCGTGAATTGCTCTAATCTTCTCTTCATCAACACTGAGGCCACTAGCGCTAATAGCAGATCCCAAGAAAATGAGTTGGTTAGTAAGAAAGCTACACTTCTTGAGATTGACATAGAGTTTATTAATTCGAAAAGTTTGAGAACTTCCCTGAGGTGCTTCAGATGGTCAGTTTGGCTTTGGCTGTAGATCAGGATATCGTCAAAGTAGACGACTACGAACTTTCCTATCAATGGCTTCAAAACTTGATTCATAAGGTAAACGTGCTTGGTGTATTTGAAAGTCTGAAAGGCATAACAAGCCATTCGTAGAGTCCTTCACGGGTCTTGAAAGCAGTTTTCCATTCATCACCAGGTCGAATTCGGATTTGATGGTATCCGCTCTTCAAATCG